>JARYHS010009186.1:133033298-133168377 GCA_031002005.1 Vandiemenella viatica
GAACAATAGAGGTGTGAAATGATTGACAGGTGGGAGGGGGAGAACAATAGAGGTGTGAAAATGATTGACAGTTCTTTTGTGTGGGCACGCTCCCCCAATTTATACCTACTGACAGCAGCGACGCACGGACGCACGCCAAGACCGTCGCATCCTACGCAGTGCCGTAGGGGACCGCACCGCCACTTCCCGGCAAATTAGGGACACTGTTGCTCCTGGGGTATCAGAGAGGACCATTCGCAACCGTCTCCATGAAGCTGGGCTACGGTCCCGCGCACCGTTAGGTCGTCTTCCGCTCATGCCCCAACATCGTGCAGCCCGCCTTCAGTGGTGTCGCGACAGGCGTGTATGGAGGGACGAATGGAGACATGTCGTCTTCAGTGATGAGAGTCGCTTCTGCCTTGGTGCCAACGATGGTCGTATGCGTGTTTGGCGCCGTGCAGGTGAGCGCCACAATCAGGACTACATACGAGCGAGGCACATAGGGCCAACACCCGGCATCATGGTGTGGGGAGCGATCTCCTACACTGGCTGTACACCTCTGGTGATCGTCGAGGGGACACTGAACAGTGCACGGTACATTCAAACCGTCATCGAACCCATCGTTCTACCATTCCTAGACCGGCAAGGGAACATGCTGTTCCAACAGGACAATGCACGTCCACATGTATCCCGTGCCACCCAACGTGCTCTAGAAGGTGTAAGTCAACTACCCTGGCCAGCGAGATCTCCGGATCTGTCCCCCATTGAGCATGTTTGGAACTGGATGAAACGTCGACTCACGCGGTCTGCACGTCCAGCACGAACGCTGGTCCAGCTGAGGCGCCAGGTGGAAATGGCTTGGCATGCCGTTCCACAGGACTACATCCAGCACCTCTACGATCGTCTCCATGGGAGAATTGCAGCCTGCATTGCTGCGAAAGGAGGATATACACGGTACTAGTGCCGACATTGTGCATGCTCTGTTGCCTGTGTCTATGTGCCTATGGTTCTGTCTGTGTGATCATGTGTTGTATCTGACCCCAGGAATGTGTATATAAAGTTTCCCATTCCTGGGACAATGAATTCACGGTGTTCTTATTTCAATTTCCAGGAGTGTAGTTAATATGAGATAGAATTAAGAATCGTAAGTTTCCATAGCGAGAGTGAGGCAATAGATTTTATTTAAGATTATTCCGGAGATGGCTGCAGACTGCTATCATGGCGGCTAGGCCACGCGATGGGTGCAACCACCCAGTTCCCGCCCCTAGTTTGGCGCGGAGGTGTCTTCCGGGAGGGGTAGTATCTCTGTAACTCTGGGGTTTATCCCATTTGGCAGAGATGGTCCTCACGCCAACAGGGAGGCCATAAGTCAATATTGGTAGTACTCCCCCCAGAAGAAGGTCAGTCCACCCGAATACCGTTAGTCGGGTATTACATAAGGCCCCCAACGAGACCATAGCGTTCTCAGTTGTATTCAGTTTTCAGCTCAATGTGTTGCTCAGCCTGTGCTCGGTTTTCTACAGTTTTTGATGTGATTGCTAGTGATGACTGCCTGTGGTACCGACCTGCCAATATGAAGTAAGACCATTTTATGTTTATTCTCCCTCTCTCTCTCTGGATGTCTCTGTCATACCTCACTTTCACTACACTCATGTAAGGAAGTAAATTAATACCATTTAGGTGATGTGTATAACTGTTGTTGAGTGACCATTAAGATTTGAAAAAGCGCTTATGGAAAACTTTTTTTTACGCCTCTTCGACGACTAAGGTCTTTAGAGACGGGATGGAAATGGGGAAAAGGATCGGGAAGAAATTCGGCCATGGCCTTTTTGAAGGAAGCATCCCGGCATTCGCCTGGAATGATTTGGGGAAACTACGGAAAATCCAAATCTGGAAGCCCGGACGGGGATTCGAACCGGCGTCCTCCCTAATGCGAGGCCAGAACGTTAACCGTTCAACCACCACGCTCGGTAGATATGGAAAAACTGTTATGAACTTGTTGGATTGAATAGTTATTCAAATTTCGAGTGTGAACATTTGTAGACCAACTGCTTACAGATCAGAATACAATTTTATTTTGTGTGATTTCAAACCCAAGTAGTTTATTTCTTTTGCAAATGTTTCGCCCTTGTGATCTGATATAGGATGAATGCAGTCAATCTTCGGAAAGTCCGATAATAAATCATTATAGTCAATTAGCCGAGAATAATTAAGAGGTGGGGGAAGGAACGTTACATGGGGAGCGGTAACGCTATGGCCTCGCATTTGGGAGGACGTGGGTTCAAATCCCCTTCCGGCCATCCAGATTTGGGCTTTCATTGTTCCCCAAATCATTCCAGGAAAATGCCTGGATGGTTCCATCAAAAGGCCGCGGAGGAATTCTTTACCGTTCCTTGCCCCCATTCACTTCCCTCCTCTAATGACCTCGACGTCAACAAAACGCAAAGCAAGAACTAAAACAAACAAACAAACAAAACAAAAAAAGTATAAGTGGGAATACGGTCTTCGAAATCTACTTGCCTCCCTCACTAGGACGCCGGAGTACGTTTCGTACAGTTTATGCACCGAGAACCATTCTTGAATAAATGTTCTTCAGTATCATTCAGGTATTATAAACAGAGTGTGATAAACAGAGTGTGGTGAGTGAGCGATTAACGCTCTGGCCTCGCATTCGGGAGGACGCCGGGTCGAATCCCCGTCGGGGCATCCTGAGTTGCATTTTCCATGGTTTCCCAAATAACTCCAGGCGAATACCGGGATGCTTCCTTCAAAAGGTCATGGCCGAATTCCTTCCCGTTCCTTGTCCTTAGTCCCATCCCACCTCTAATGACCCCGACGTCGACGAGGTGTAAAGCCATAAGTAAAAAAAAATATTAGAACTACTTAATGTAGTGAACAATTGGAATATAGATCTATGTGTTGCGCAGTATAATAATAGTATGAAAGCTATGGAACACTATCCTGCCCGACACGAACTTGTCGGATTCTTCTCTGTGTTTGGGATCTTATACAGCACAGTGTTAGACAAGCATTTTTTTTCTTTATATCCTCGTTTTACTGTGATTAAACACAATACTTAATTTCAGCGGTCGGACACGAGCCAATGTCCCTCGGAACCTGAGATCAGCGAGCTAGCCAATACGCTGTCGGCGCAGGTCATACCGTCTTTTAGATATATAAGGTTTACAATTAAAATTACTTAAATGTTGTTTTACAAACCACATCTTTCCATCAAACACAGTTTATTCATTGGGACGAACAACTGGGTGTAACTACGACTGAAACACAGAAGTACCTCAACGCTACAGCGCTCCTGTGATAAGCACAGTATTGTCACCTTGGATTTAACGAAACCGCTTCGCCCGCATAATTCCTTCACGTGATAACGCTGGCCTCTGGCTTCCCACACTTCTAGCTATTATTGTTCCAGTCGCGCGAGTTCACTTCGTTATGTAACTCGAAGCTACCGTTGCGTTAGGTCAGAACATTGGGCACGACTCAACAAGCTTAAAAATACGTCCTTGTTCACTGGAAGGGGCAGTGGGCCACCGTTCACGATGGTGTGCACAGTTTTCTAACAGGTCAAACGCAGCAATCTCTGCTTAACGTCTCTTAACAGAGAGGTCTTTAGAGACGGGAAAGGATGGGGGGCAAGGAATGGGAAGGAATTCGGCCATGGCCTTTTGAAGGAAGCATCCCGGCATTTGCCTGGAGTGATTTGGGAAACCATGGAAAACCCAAATCTGGATGTCCGGACGGGGATTCGAACCGGCGTCCTCCCGAATGCGAGGCGAGAACGCTAACCGTTACACCACCACTCTCGGTGCAGCAATCTCAGCGATTTCCGGGACACATGGAAAATCGAAATGACCGGACTGGGAGCAGAACACACCAAGCCAGAGCGTTACCGCTTACCTATCTCACTCTCTCATAACTTAACAACGTCTGCTAGACATAAGAGACCCAAGCAACAAAGTCGATCCCCTAGGGGGGCGTCCATAAACCACGTTACTCCATTTTGGCAACCTGTGAACCCCCCTCTCTCCTACCCCACACGTAGACTGACGTGGCTTTTGCCTCTACCACTCCAATTTCCCCCCCTCCCCCCGTATCACATAGCTCTTTCTCCTATTGATTCCAGAAGACATTTTGTACTGTTTTATCTTGTCATACTATCGTAGATTGCATACGGAGATAATTAAATGATGGAAATCAATATTTACACGCTGTTGTGTGTTCTGTACCTCATTTTAACTGTGAAAAATAATATCAATGGAAAGCTACGTGGCTTGGCTCGGAAACACAGGAAATATGATGCACACAGTCTCCTACGTCAAATGCATCGCTTGTTCTGGTAACTAATAAAAAAAAATTGATAGTGATAGTTTTCGGACATAACTTGTTTAGAAAAATTTGAGAGTCAACATACATGTAATATTTATTTAATTTATTTACTTTATTTAACTGGAGGTTCTGTAGCGACAAGGTTAAATAAAAGAAAGATTAAATGTTTCTTTTAGACCGCGGCTACTGGTGAATACTTCGACATTTGAATTATGAGTGGTGATAATAGATAAACGTATTTAAAATGTTGCCAGTAATTTCTCTTTGTAATTCTCCACCTTCTCATCTCATAATATCATCACTATAGGATCAGTATCACCTATGTTATCTTGTTGTCAATAAATCGCCAATTGTCATCATTAAGAAAGTAGATAATTCCAGTTTTCGGCTGATTGTTATTTTCATGTATATAGCATAAACATAATCACCATTTTTCGAATTTAGTCCCGTGATACAAAAAGCAATCATATTATTAACTAATGGCCCCCAAAACCTTTGTCTGAAATCGCCCAAAAATTGACTTTTTAATTAACAGAATCACCGTATTAAAAAAAACTTGTGTGAGACAGGTATACAATCAAGGTGGGATAGTGTTAAATCTTGCTTATAACAACAATAAAAAAAAGACTAAATGTCATTTCATGAAGCCTCGAAACCGAAATTTTAAGGGAATACAAATTATGATATCATCATGTTCTCTGATTATGGCAAAAACTTTAACTATCATATAGATTTATATTTCACAGATAAATTCACTATGCCCTTTAAAATTCGTGAAGATAAAAAGTAACCGGATGGTGAAATTGCAAAATCATGAAATGGGAAGTAGGTGAATCGGAAAATTGTTTTCGGGGCATATGCTCCATCCTAATTAAATTAAAAACAAAGACAACAGATGAAATAAATAAAATCTTAATAGTATGCAAATTTGATCTTCCACTGTAATTCTCCTCTCACAGAAGATGAAAAATCATTCAAATCATATTCCTGTTGCGTGAGTTAAGCTAAAATTACTGGTATCGATAATTAGTGAACAATTCAAATGATAGTATGAATTGTTAAGGAACTTAACTATTGTTATTCGTATTCACCTTGATCGAATGCCATTTGAAATTCCTCCTAAAAGTTCATATTTTGAAAGTTATCATGTAAGGTATTTAAACAGACCAAAGGAAGGATCATAAAACAATAATTAGTTTTACAAACAGATATTTCATTTCGAAATTTCTCTTTTGATCCTGCTCTGGAAAGTCTTCATTAGTATATATACGTCTCTTGATCAATTTTATTCTACAGTTAAACATTAAACACATCTTTCAAAATTCTTCCTGAAAGAAGCAGGCACACAAAACAGTTCTCTCTTTTTGCCAGCGCTTTAGTGTGCTTCTTTTTTTTTCTCACCTTCTCTTACCAACGTGCTGACACGGTTTACAAAGGAACTCTCTATTCTCTCTCTCTCTCTCTCTGTTTAAGGCCAGTGTTCGAAAGAGTGACTTTCACCTTCGGTTACTGTGTTTTATCGCAGTCCACTTACATCTTAAAATGAGACGATTCATTTCAAAACGACATTAGAACGTGAAGAACACAGCGAATTCTGCCACATCTTAATACATCTAACTTTAAAGTTGAGAACATTGAGTAATACGGACAATATAGTTCTCAATACGGTTTGAAAGTTAATCTCGGTAAGTGTTCCGGATGCTGAAATTTCATTTTTTTTAATAACAATCGAGTCTAGAAAAATATGAATAGGAACAAAAGGAATGAATGTTTAAGAAAAATGTCGGATATATGTATCCGAAGCGGATACACCATTAAAATGCGGAAGAACATCGATTATGTGCACATCTTTTCACATCTACCACGTAAAACGATTTTTCTTTTTAAGAAATCGGTTCTCGTTCCATGGATCGCTACTCTTCTGTATCCTTCGGGACTTATGTAATTCCGCTTGAACAGATGACTGGGTCAATTATCTTTGGCGTTTTGTATGATGACGCAACTTAAGAAATAAACTTTTATATGTTGTAAGAACGAAGGCTTTCACGGCATATCGATGATATGAAGTCTTCACGGGTTCTCCGCCTTATGGTGTTGAAGAAAGACAACAACGAGCTTTCGGCGGCTGCAACTCTAGTGCTCCCTGCATTACATCAGACCTGGAGATGGCGGCAGAGCTAGCCGCCAAAAGCTCGTTGTTGTTTTTCTTCAACACCATACGGCGGAGAACCTGCGAAGACTTTATATCAACTTTTATATGTTGTTTGTTATCATTACCACATTTCTTTCACTTTAACATATTTGGTAATGGAATCACTTTGTGTTGGTTCACCATAATTTCAAAAATTTCATTCCCAACTCAATACTTTCTAGGTCAGATATGTGGATGGAAAAACACGAAATATTTCCCAGTGTATCAACTCGTTATTCCACCAGAATAACAGCCAACATTCGTCCAGTAACAATACCCGCGTTCATTCAGAGATAGAGGATCAGTTTCATAACAGCAGCAATTAATCCATGATAAGAAAGATCTCGGATAACCTAAGGTCTGAACTTGAAAACTGCGTCGTGGCCGAGTGAAAATCCAGCTTGTTAGCTATCGTTTCACGTATTTGCAAATAATATTCAATAGCATGTAACAAACATGCGAGTAAATAACAGAGAGAGAAGTGTCCAGTCAGTTAACGGAAGACCAGAAGTTATCAAGAAGTGTGTTCGATATCACCTTGATCAAGACTTGAGCTGTACACTTGCACTACAGCGAATGACTCAAAATTTACTGGAATGTCCCACTGCTTCATTTTAATTTTACATAGTAATCCCGCAGCGTTCCGTTCTCCAAGTATCCCATTTCTCCGCAAAAATTTCTTCATTTGGTGCTAACAGTTCCTTTTAATTTTGGTTTCTTGCACGTTACATTATTGCTTGCTTTGGTGACTGCAAGTTCTCGGTTAGTTCTTACGAAGTTTTTCCTTCACTTGCTTCTAGAGTAAGAGAATCGTCCATCCAGGAAGTTTCCTAAGAATGTAGCAAATAAGAATGATCACAGTGCAAAATTTTCGACTTTACCATTTTCTATTCATGTTTCGGCAAAGGTAGACTGCAGCGATTAGGTATTTCAAATTAACAAATTCAGACGAGATTTCTTTAATAATTCAAGACACAGCTAAAGTTTAGTACGGATGGACTGTATAAAAATATCACATTCGCGGAAATATTATTCTTTGATATTTCAACTGTTTACAATGTTCAATGTTTTCTGTAAGATTATATTTTGGTATTTGTAAATATATGCTAAGAAGCGTCCCATGAACGTTTCCCTAATTCCTGTAATATAACATAACGCGTGTACGTTGAATCAGCTAGTAATGTAAGCCGAAAGAATCAAAATGGAGGTAGTAAGATTCATCATAAACTGAATAGAGAATGTTATGATTCATTACACAGATAAAGATATCATTTAGTAAACAAGTAAAATCCCTTCATGGATCTTCATATTTAACAGCTTCGTCTCAAGTTTACAATCAAAGTAAATTGTAGATCAATTGAAAGGCAGTGTTAAATTTTCAGTTAGTGACTTTAACACCAGATGCAATACGTAGCGTATATCGAATTATGTGTTCGTGTATGTAGTTCAGCGACACACAGGATGGCAAGGGAAAAGTTCTCGACCTGGCAGATATATGGTACTGCTATCAATGCAGTTATTGTGATGCTGGTACACGAGTCGAAATTACGAATGTTAGATTTCAACTTGATCTGTGAAGTTATATGGTTTTTTAAAGTTTGCATATTGTTTGTATGCCGTTGAAATGAATAAATTTAAATATCGTGTAATCATAAAATTCTTCGGTTTGAACGTTTTGTCGTCAACGGAATCTGATCCAAAATTGGTAAAGGTTCACAAGGAGTGTGCTACTTCATTTTCAAGAGTGAAGAAATGGTTTGTTGAATTTAAGCTTGGTAATAAACCTCTAGAAGATGATTCACGTGAATGACGACCAAATACTGCAACCACAGATAAAAACACATAGATGGTACACAATATGGTATTGGACAATACGGTATAACTGACACCGTAGGCATATAATATGGTAGATCTTGCATCAAGAATAAAATATGAGAACTTTTTGTGCTTGATGGATGCCGCATTTATTAAATGATGTCCAAAAACAAATGCGAAAAGAAAATTCCCAACCAAGTTTCTATCGTTAAAAATGCGATCCTACCATTTTTTTGCTCCGATGATATGGGCCAGTACACGCCATAAACCAAAGAGCAATAGAAACAAGTGACTCTATTTCAAAATAGATAAAGTCAATTTCATATGCCACAAAGAATATAAAAGTTATTCTTCTTACTGATTACGTTGGGAAAAAAAAGTATGGCAATAATTGGCGAATGCTACGTAAATGTTCCAGAATCTGGAATCTAGACCAACTGGTGAAAAAATTCGTGAAAAATGACACGGATTACGTAACAAAAAATCACCTGCACCTGCCCACAAGGATCTTCGCCAATGGGGAAATATGAATTATTGGTTCTCTACCTTGGTACTGCAAGTACAACTAGATTTCTAAACCGATTTCTGCGCGATCCCACAAAAAATTCTTGGAACACATTGTGACTGAAGTAACTTTTTCGCTTGTGAATTATTTGTCATAAGTGGAAAGAAAACATGCTAATATCTCTGTTTCCGTATCAGTTACTCTAGTTACTGCCAACAAAAATTTGGAGAACCAAGTGTTTTTGGAAATCACTGAATGGGAATGTGCACAAACTGCGTGACTCGGTCTAGGGGAGAGGGGGGGGGGGAGGGATTGGCTGGAAGGCTACGCTGAGCTACGTGAGGGAAGGGGGGGGGGGGGGTTCCGAGCCAGGCCACGTAGTTTTCCTTTCATATCATTTATCACGGTTAAAATGAGGAACAAAACACACAACAGCATGTGAATATTTATTTCCCTCAGTTAATTATCTCCGTATGTAATTTACGATAGTCTGACGAGAGAAAACAATACAAAATGTCTTTTGGAATCAAAAGGAAAAAAAGCTACGTGCTACGTGGGGGGGGGGGGGGGACAGGCAAAAGCCACGTAGGGCTACGTGGGGGGGGAGGGGGAGTTCACAGGAGGCCAAAATGGAGCTACGTGGTTTATGCACGCTCCCAATTTGTTGGTTCCAGTTTAAGTGTTCACATTGGAACATAGCCAGGGATTTTCTGCAACTACTTTTACTGTTCGGTTCCCCTTCAAACATCACATTACAGCTGTCCTTTGTTTCATTCTTCGTCATAAATGGAGGTTTGTGTCTATTGTGTATTAAGTAACATGGCAATTAAAAACTACCAACCGTAGGACGGGCGTCGTAGGTCACAGGGGGCGTCTATTAATTACGCGAACTGTTTTTCCGGAAATGGATCCCCCGCCCCTTTCTGGTGAGATTTGGTCGGCCCACTCCCCCTCCTAAAATGACGTGAGATTTTGACGGAGCCTCCCTAACCGACCTCGTAGTTTTTTTGAGACCTTTTATTTAGCTCTGATGCTTCCAAGGGCGGTTATACCCCCCACCCCCCAAGGTCGGTTTTCGCGTCGTTTGTAGACCGTATACCCTCCCCCCCTACAGGCGACATTAACGTGATTTGTAGATTTTTTTAAAAAAATTAATAATAATAAAACCCTCTACTATACTTCAAGAATTTTAAACCTCACGTGAGATTTCCGTTGACACCTCAGTACCCCTTGGTGATGTTTCATGAGATTTCGCCGGTTCGCCGGACCCCCCTCCCCACCCCCCCACCCCTGTATCACCTTACGTAATTAATGTGGATACCCCCTTACGCTGCAGTCGTTGGCTTCGGTCTCGACGGAACAGAGTACGGCAGTGGCGAAATGTCGCGAGCGCAGACTGTTTGTTATCGCTGACTCAGCAGCGTCCGTGTTGGTGTTGGTGTTTCAGTCCCGACCAGCAGTCGTCTGCACTCTACGACACCGGCTCGCCGGCAACGCACCAAGCAGACGGCCGTGACAACGCCAGCAACGGACAGCTGCCAAAGTAAGTAACTAACTGTACTATCCAAACTAATCGCCTGGCTTGGGGTTTGGGCATGGAATACATAGCACTACAAGGAGATGTAAAGAACGATCAATAAATTTTTGGTGGCAACCTCTCAATCGTGTATACCACTAGATGTATTTTCTTCCGCGTCAGTAGACCTAATCAGATTTAAAGATGTACTGTTTATCATTGGTAATTCCACCAAATAATTTAAAAAACATGCACTGCATCAAAAAGATGCGGCAATATGATCCTAATTTAAATATGTAGAAGGTTGTTTATCATGATGAATAACAACTATATGTCTCAAACAGCGGGCGCTGAAAAAACTAGAAGTGTTGTAGGCGTTAGTATCAGCAGTATAACTGCCATTACATCTGTTCGCCAACCGAATACATCTGCGAATCAGCCTTATCCGAGATCTAAAAAGTTGACCTGAAATGTTGTTTCAAAAAAATCTTCAGCAAAGCTCCTTCAGCTTTCATTAGCTTTATTTTTTTATTCCAAATTTTATTTTACAGTGTTAATCGAGATGCTCCTGTTCATAAAAGATGTTTCGATTTATCAGTTTCTGTCTAAAATCTATTTCCTCCTTGACAGCACTGTTCTTGTAATGGCGACAGTTCAGATTTTGACGATTTATAACAAGGTTTTAGACTAAAAACATAATTTCTACAAACAAAACGAAACAATGCAATGTTTACAACGCGATCGCGATAATTCACTTTTGTCACCAACGAAAGTTCAACCTTAATTAATCTAGGCTCCCATACAAATGTTAAAAAAAGAAGGCATACAAATTATTTTATTGATATCCAATGTATTGTTTAATCTGCTTCCTAGTTTTCATGAATGTTCTTCTCTTTTCAGGGTTATTGCCCAAGATCTCGTTGAGATTTCCGTCTCACTACCAACAACGAAATGTTCAGTATCTCACATTATCCAAATAGTGTTTCCAATTATATTAAAAATAAGAGTGATCGGTTTCTCATTTAATAGTTTGGTTACTGTAATTCAAACAAATAGGGGATGTCAGTGAGTTGTTTACAAAACACTAAAACATGGCACTAATTAATGTCAACCGATGCCGACTTTCGGTTATTTTGGTTTGAAGTTAAATACTTGGCAGACAAACCAAGTACGCTCCACGAATCTTTATTGTTACGGCATTGCGATTTAATTTATAACTGCCTTAAAATTAAGGGAAGGTTGTTTGTACGGTAAGCATATACGCAGTGGGAGATGGGCATATTTCCTTGATTGAGCTTTTCTGATTCATATATTGTTTGTGAAAACAGAGGATTAAAAGTAAAGATAAAAAATTAAATATTTTTAATTTACTTAATTTGTTGGTAATGGGTACTCCTGCTAGTGGCAAAGTGGGATTTCCATTTCTTTTTCTTCGTCAGTTTCTTCGTTTTCTTAGCCTTATACACACGTATATATTCTAATCTTCATCTTCCTCTGCAATTCTTTCCTCCAACTGTTCCCTCCACTGACAAATCAACCAACCAGCGTATATTAAGGCGTGACCCTATTCTATCTGTGAGATTCCTCACCATGTTCTTTTTTTTTTTTTTTTTTTTTTATCTGTCCACTTAGACTTTCACAGCATTCTATTCCACCACATCTGGATTCCTTTAGTTTTTCTTCTTTCTTTATTCTTAGCGTACACACTTCAGTTCCGTAAAGCTGTGTGCGCCGTATACACAGTTTATAGAATTATTTGATTCCGTTATAAATGTTAAGCCCAAAGACCGAAAACGCTCATTGAGCGAAAAAAACGACTACCGCGCGTTCTGGTTTCCTAAACAAGGCCGCAACACGTTATTCCCGTTATGGCACTGACAAAAATAGCCAGAACGCTAATTCAAAAAGGCCCCAGCAACGGGTAAGAAGAATCACATATATTAAACGCACCCTGGACCGATTCGGCGTGATTGGTAACCAAGTGGCCGTTTCCAAGAAACCAAAACGTGTTGTGGTTTTTTTTTTTTTTTATCGCTCAGTGAGCGTTTTCGGTCTTTGAGTGTAACATAAATATTTGACACCAATTCATTCATACTTTTGCTAGTATTCTTCTTCTTTTTATATCGTACTTGCTTCTCCCATTGTACAATTATGTAAGAAATAAGTGAAATTTCTTACTTCCTCTATAACATCTGGTGCTATTTTTATATTTGGTTTGATATTATTGTTGCTACTTCTGCTACATTTCCATTACATTTGTTTTACTTTTGTTTATATTTTACAGAGCGTAGTGGGTGAGCGGTAACGAATCCCCTTCCGGTCATCCAGATTTGGGTTTTAAAGTATTTCTCCAGGCAAATGGCGGCGGGATAGTTCCTTTAAAAGGTCATCGCTTCCATCCATTCCTTCCTGTTGCCCACCCAAAACCCTTTCCCGTATCTAATGAACTCGACGTCGACGAGAGGAAAAGCCTTAAGCAAAATAATAATAAAAAATCTAAATTCATCTTGCAATACTTTGTTGATGCCATTTAGTAACTTCGCGTTCCCTTTCTATCATATGTTAACAATACAATGGCACCGGTAAATTGCAGCATACTGACTGTTCCTGCTTTAACCTTTTTACCAAAATCAGTATTCTTCTCAATTTTCGCGTTTTCCTCCTCCTCATACAAATTGATTACCAGTGATGATAAATTTATTTCTGTTGATTATTTCCCGTACAGACCCCACTCGGAAATCTTATTGGATTGAACCTGGTTCATACAAGGTAAGATTCGGGACTGATATTCGGAAGGACATGTGTTCACTCTGTGGTCCGGCAAACCAGATTTATGTTTTCCCCAATTTCTCCAAATCACCTAATACCGAGATGGTATCTTCAAAGTACCGTGGCTGAATTCCTCCCCGTTCCTTTCCCCCAAAGTCACTGCTGGCACTGATGACCTCACCATTGATGAGCCGTAAAATATTATTGTAAAAAAAAAAAAGAGAGATATCTGATTCCGACGATAATTTACCTCTGTAATGATTTATGCAGAGACAAGTCATCATAACGTAATTCAAGATACTTAAATGTCCTCGAGATACGCTTTTGGGTGTTTAATTCATTGGTTTCTCATTGCCCTGTATTTCCAATTGTCATTAATAATTTCCGATTATACTAATTTTTTCTTCTCTGTCATCTTATTAAGAGACCTTTGTCGGGAAGAGGTGATTCACTATTCTAAAGTCAAGAAAACGCGTTTTCTAGCATGCTCATCAGTCCCTACAGTCATAGAGCATGATCCAGACATTGGATCCGTATTTCTGTTAATTGATCCACAAATTTCTCTCAATCATTAAAAACTAACAACAAAAATAGCATAGCTTTCTTCAAGGTTTAACACTGTTAGATGAATGCTAAGGTAAGAGTAAACGAAAAATAAATCCGTTACTATTAAATTTAATTGAGATGCTTTGTGGATAATTCGTGGATCATAATGTAGCAAATGTGCGAAATAAAACGTCTAAAAGAACAAAGACTCACTATTCCGTGATAATAGCGTTAGCGGTTCTAAACTGTGAGCCATAAACCGCGTTTAATAGCTTGGTATTAGGGACTTGGATAATACGAAGAGATACATTGCCTGTACCACGCTCTGCATTTTACATGCGTCAGGAATATTTTACAACAGCCGCTGATCTTTGCAACTGACGCCGTGTAACGTCAGCTAATGCCTCAGAGAAAATATAGAGGTCTTACAACAGTGGTAATTTCAGATTTTTAGGATACTTGAAAGGTAAAGTTAATCAAATTATAGCTCATAATGATTTTCACTTATATTTACTTGCGTATGATACATATACAGGGCGTTCGCCGGAAAACGCTACCCTCCCAGTCTGTTGCCGTCGGCAACTTGCTCGGTCAGTCGAGCCAGCAGTTTCCGCCACACAACACCGTGAATCACCGCACTGTTTAACACCTCCGCTGCCCCAACAGTGCAGTGCAGTGACACTTACATTGTTAAGAACGGTTTCTTTGCATTGTAGATAGTTTGTGACTTCAGTCTCTTATTAATCAGTGTTGTGAATAAACGTTTCTTTGCGGTTTGGCTGATTTGGGGCTTCATACTCTAATTAATCTCTACCGTGTTTGAGTGTGAGTAAAATTATGGTACGTTACAGTTTGCAACAAAGAATATTTCTCTACGATACATATGTGAAGAAGAAGTCGTTTAAAAAGTGTCGCAGTAAATTTCGTCGCGAATTTCCTGGCGCTTTACTGCCAGCTAAATCAACAATTCTGCGTCTGGTTAAAAAAGTAAGAGAAACGGGTTCATTTTTTAACAAAAAGAGACTGTGGGTCAACCGTATTCTCACAGAGGAGAAAATTGACGATATCGCTTTTCGACTAGAACAGTCACCCAAAAAATCATTAAGTCAGTTAGGGCAGCGTGTGTCTCGAAATATGTTCAGAAGATGTGAAATGTGCATTACACAAGAGGGTCAACACTTCCAGCATCTTTTATAAGGTAAGCTAATGAATTACGTCACATTTAAATGCTTAGCACACAAGTTTATGAAGTTTATGAAGCGTAATTATTATGAAATAGTCCGCGGCCGACGGTCGAACAATGCCGGAAACTGAGCGCTCGCTCGCCGGGAGCAGTTTCTTCCTTGTAGCGCTAACAGTGGGTTGCGTTTCCCGGCGAACGCCCTGTATTTCGCTACGTACTTGCGCTACAAACGAATTAAGGCATTTTTCGCTGATTGTTGTGGAAAGTTAAAAAGATATTAAATCATTATAGAATCACGCTATATATCAAACACGTAAAATAGCATAAGAAATTTCGAAGCGTTTTGGCGTTGTGTTTTAATAAAATACTCATGGGCGCCGGGAGGGGGGTGCAAGGGGATGCACTTGCAACCCCCCTGACATCCCGGGTCGCCCGGAAATTAGGGCCGATAGGGGGTGGGGAGCACCAATTACAGCCCTGGTGCACCCCCCTACATCCCGGGTCGCCGTGTGGGCAGTAGTAGAGCTAAAAAAGAAAAAAAAAAGGTCGCCCAGCCCGGAAATTTTTGGCCGATGGGGGGGGGGGCACCAATGCAGCCCTGGTGCACCCCCCTAGAAGCAATCCTGCCGGCGCCCATGAAAATACTCTAGGGCTTCCAGCAGACTCATAATGTCACACTGTTGGAACATTTCGAGTGACACAATCTCTGCTATCATTTTCAGTATGACTTTAGTTGATTGAAATACAGAGCAGAGATTGTGTCCTTCGAAACGTGCCAATAGAGAGACATTCAGACGTGGCTGGAAGCCGAGAGTATTTCATCTCTTCTTCTTCTTCTTCTCTACGAAAACCGGATAAGTTTCTGCTATAAAAAAACTCGGGAACTACTGAGCAGATTTTGGTGGGGTTTTCACTATTGAAAATCTCAATTTATCTGTTTGGTATGTTTTATATTTCAACGTTGCATACCACCGGAGCATTAAATGAGATTCTGAAGGTATGATGAGTTATACCAACGATGGAACCACTACGAACCATGGAGGAAGGAATGTATGGAGAGGACGCAAGGGTCCTTCACCACGCACTGGAGTGAAACTGGGTAGAGAGAAGTGGAGTTGAGAGGTCGCCATGTTGGTCGACCATAGAAACACGGGGAATAGGCACAAAAACCTCAAGGGAATCATACGACAACCGTGGCACCGCAATTTGATGATGGATTATTATGTAACTCGACGAGACAGGCCAAAAATGAACAACAATTTTTTTTGATATCCTGCTTAGTTCTCGAGATATACTGTCTCAAAAGTGAGGTGTTTTGGGTTGAAATTCGGAAGAAACATTTGCCCAAGGTCAAATTTTGTGTTAGAGACAAATCGAAAATGAAGAATAAAAATTTTCGAAATCTCGCTTAGTTCTCGAGATATACTGTCTCAAAAGTGAGGTGTTTTAGGATGAACTTCAGAAGAAAACTATCCCCAAAGTAAAAATTGATAACAGATTCTTATGCAACACGACGAGAGAAATTGAAATAAAAAATAAAAATTTTCGATATCTCGTTTAGTTCTCGAGATATGCTGTTCCTTATTTACAATCTATACTACTAGTCCTGTCAAATCAGCCTGAAAAATAGGGGTACCCTTGCATAAATTCCCAACAAGCTGAAAAATTGCATGAACGTTAGGGATACCATTATAATGAAATTGTGAAAAGTCCCAATCGATCCCGTGTGTGCAAAAAAATTTATGCGAGGCCAAAGTTCGCAAAAATGGGTTTTTCGTATTTTTAACGAAACGTTTAATTTTGCGATAAAAATAGCTCAGACAAAATTTGTACATCATGTAATTATCTAAAAAAATTATTCTTATACTTTTTTCTCTAAGGATTACCATTTTTGAGAAAATTCTCAATAACATGCATGACTACTCTGTCTATGTAGGCCTACATCATTGGACCATGTACGCATAATATAAGTAGGCCTATAAATAGAAGCCTGTATGACTAATACATTTATACTGAATGATAATTCTCAGAATATAAGCTGAAAAGAAACCCAGTTCCACATTTTATGTGACCACGTTGCCTTGAGCAACATCTGTCTGTTGTTCAATTGTCTACTTGGCAGTGCCGTGTACCTGCTCTTTTTTCGAAGGTCCCAATGAAATACTATTATTCTTGAACGTTTGCTCGTAAGGATAACACGTGGTTATTGTTAGTATTCTTTACTAAAGTTTATGGTGTATTTACTTTTTAAAATATGTCACAACTTTGCTTCATTTGTAATAAACCGTTGCCTGCAAGTGAAATGGTTACTGTTGATCGTGGCATGAAGACATTGATTGACGCAAGTGTTGAAAGAGATGATGAATTTACTAACTACCTAAAAGGCCAAAACTCGGTGACAATTCATGTGCAATGTTGTAAAAACTATACTCGGAAGAGTGCTATTGAGAGACAACATGAAGAGGAACAAGCCAGTACATCTAAAACAAGTCCTCCTCGTACTAAACCACGCGTTAGTGAATCAGCTTTTTGTCTTAAAAATTGTTGCTTCTTTTGCGGCGATGAATTAAATGAAGAATAACACAAGAAACGAGCACAGAAATTTCGGCGTAAAATTTGTGAAGTTACGACCCATTCAAAGAATCTGTTGCGAAAGTAGCTCAGTCTCGTTCTAATGACAGAGCAAAAACTGTTATCGCTCGCATCGAGTTTGAACATGATTTAGTTGCTGCTGAGGCTAGGTATCATCATGATTGTAATGTTTCTTTTTTAAAACCGTCCACTGGGAGTAAAGCTGATCGATCCTAAGAATACGAATTGTCCTTATTCGATGAGCTATGAATGCGGAAATCACAAAAATCAGCCATTTATGATTGCTTTCAAAAAGTTAACGTTGATATTGACAATATAAATGCTCCATATACTATCGGTGGAGGATATTTATTATATGGTGTGGTCTGGGATCAAGACGATACACTCAGCAACATCTCAGATAAACATGTTCAGCATATGCACAGACATTTTGGTCAAAAAGTAACCTTAGTATTTGAAGGCTATACCGATTCTACAAAAAATATTAAAGCCGCAGAACAACGTCGCCGTGTGACAAAAACATCGGCATCTTCTGATATTCTCTTTGACCAATTTATAATAGTCCCAACTAGCGAACAAAAATTTCTGTCAAACACTCATTTTAGAGGAGGGTCCGGCCAAACTCAATAAATCAGTTTAATCCAGTTGATTTAAATGTTGTTGTTGGTGAAGATATTCATCTGTTATTATTACTTACCGCTCGCACTCCAATTGAAAAAATCATTTACATAAGGCATGAGGAATGCAATTTTTGTTAGTAATTAATAAACTGTTATACTGAGTGCTATGTTAGTGATGACGTGTATCGGCGATGTAAGCTGCTCCCGAAAACAAAACTTCCGTTGTGTGTGTCCAGTGTGATTTCCCTTGTGGTTTTGTGGAAATTTCTGGTCCAGGCTACATTTCACTGTAACCACATCAGTTCTGAGATACGATGAAGAAAAATGGCTCGAAATGTGGGTAGTTGCATAGAAGTTATTAAGCAAAAATATATGTTATTAATTACGACATAGGAAAAAATTATGGTGGTGGAAAGGAGGAAAGGAGTTGGGTTTCTGAAAACCAAATGTTGATATGTTTACAGTATTTTTCTGTTTATTTTACAGTATACGTGATAACTCACCAAAGTTTCAACATAATCGGATGAATAGTATACGAAGGCATTGAAGACAAACATACAAACAAACAAACATTCATTTTTATATATAAGATGTATACCAATTCTAGAGTAATTTTAAGGGGAAAAGGTTACGATATTATAGAGACATATATTTTTCACAGATCACCTTGCTATTTTTGTAACCACTACCAGCTATGAATTTTCTGAAAACTGTTCTTCTGACTGTTCGTGTTGTTTTTCTAATACTCTTAACTGAATCACTTTTCATACTTTTGTGAGCAGAATATAAAGTGACTCTATGACCAACTTATTTTACTTCAGATAGTGCAGCAAACACGATGCCACGTGAGACTCATGCAATGTGCATGAGCTATTTTTGGGATTAGTGACATTGAGTGGAAGGACGCTCCATTATTCTGGTCTGGTGAACAATAAGTACGGGGATGGACTTAAACAAATTAAGGAAAGGGAATATATAGCGAATTTGGTGTTGCTACCTTCTAACCAGTTAATATCAATATTAGGTTTGAGCCTCTTCCATCCAAATGTCAACCTTTCTTTCGCGTGGTACATTCTGTTTGCACGGACAACGCTATGTCGTCTGAAAGACTCCAGATATAAAGAGTCACTAACTGATTGCCAACGTCTCATGAAAGTGGTCCAAGGCATCCTCTTGTCTTTGGGATTGAAAACGACCTCTAAAGGGATATGAATCAGAAATCATTCATGGCATGGGACTGCAGAAGCCAAGGCTACAGCATTAAAGACCCAGACAGTTTACCGATATCAAACAATCATCTCAAATTACATATGGAGTGATGGCCTCTTGCTGAGTAAATATTCCGGATATGAAATAGTCTCCCAATGGGAAAAAAAGGAGTTTATTGAAGATTCTTACTGAGAGAAGGAACAGGATGGTGGGTCAAATTTTAAGACATGTGTGTTTGATTAATTAATTAGTGGTGGGAATAGCTGGAGGAAAAAACTGTAAAACAAGAATAAGATTAAAATGCATGAAGCAGATAATTGAAAGAGTAGGACATAAAGATTGTGTTGAGATGAAGAGGTCAACTAAGATAGGAAGAGATGGAGGATTGCATAAAACCAGTCGAGAAACTGATGACAAGAAAAAAAATCAATTTCTCATGTGCCATTCTATTTTATTCCAGAAGGGTTAAAATAAAACGTATCTGCTTAGTATTTATTTATTTATCGTTTGATATTTAATAAAATATACAAAAGGTGATGACAAATGTGTACATCACTAAATTGTATAAAATTATATCTCTGGGTCTAATGTTTTTATCCATTCAACAGCACTGATCGACGCATCGTGTATGTCCGCTATGAACAATCTGCTTCGTGTATAGATACTAATCTGGTTGCTACACAAAACTGTGATAACCAAACGAAACCATTTGTAATATAATTTTAATACGAGTTAGTTATCCGCTTCGTAGGCCATAGAAAAACGATCTATTGTCAAAGTGTTGTTTTGTGTCAGCTTCTTGATCATTAGCGCATCAGCATGAAGAATAGTTAATAAAAGGCAAATGATTATGTCTCTTCCACCTTGTCATCCGCACGACAGGTATTGAGTCGGAGTAGCGATTAGACTTGGACGCATTTAATTACATGTAATTTCTTTCTTACTTTGTCCTTCTTTGCGTACTGGGAGTAACGTCTTGTCAAAGGGTATAGTCGGTCATTGAAGATAACTATGCTAAGAGAGAAGTATCTGTCGCTAAGTTTCTGTGAAACTGTAATGTTTAATGCTGTCAATGTGTATGTGTGGAGAGGAACACGAAAATCATCTAAACGTTATGGCCCATTTTTCGTTGACTACATTTCAAATTGCTCCTTTCGTCTCTTCCAGTCCAAGATATGACGTCACCCTAGCGCCAACAGAAAAATACCGAGTCTGTTGTGTAAAGATAAAATATATGATTGAACTCGAAGACTATATCTTACGACTCAAATTTGGGTATGAAATAAACACAAATTATGATTGATGAAAAACACGCTCAAACTTAAATCTTTAAAGTAAATCCTCACAGCGGCTGTGATATTCGGCGAACTGTCATCAGCAGTTTTAACGGATTCATTTTGCGTTTTAATTTCACGAACTTTCACCGATATTGTAACTAGAGAAATCGCAGAAGACAGAACCTACAAGATGGACAATGTAGACAAAATCAACAAGAGCTTTAAAGATTATGAAGATTGTCGACTTAAAAATACACCGCATCTGGTTTAGTTTGTACTTGGTAGTCGGGAAGATGGCCGTTTGATTGCCATTATGGTCATTTATATTTCGTTTTTCCAAAGACCATGACCCATTTTCTTCAGGTTCCTCAACTAGTTTTTGCTACGTTTAATATCCTCGCTGTCATAAGAAACGCAAAGACACAATAAATAAAAAATTAAAATTGCATTAAAATAAACAGCAAAGATATAAAGTAATGGAAACTGTGATCCAAACGAACCCGCTAACTGACATCCATTTACAAGACTGTGTAGATGAGTTAGTTCTGACTGAAAGATCGAGGCTTTTCTTCAAGCCGACAGAAAGCTAAGAGTTGTATAAGTGGTGCTAGAAGAGGTTTCCACGTGACTGCTAATCTAAATACCTATGATCCCCAGAGCTAGCTCACAGCACCGTTATTTATGACTGCATTCTCCGACAATTACGCAAACGATAAATTTGCTCCAATCGTCATCCCCACTAAATTTAAATCCAAGATTAAGTGCTTATCGGAGAGCATTAATATTATGACAGTTAATTCACCCTGTTTTAATCACACTCAGTTACAGAATACATAGACTACAAATTTAAACCCAAGATTAATTTCCTATTCGCCTATCGGAGTGCATTAATATTATGACAATTTATGAATGTTTCTCAGGAAACAAACAGACTAATATTATTATTTATACACAATATTTTGGCGACATAAACCTCCGTCGCCATCTTCAGGTGCAGTCGTAAGGCTTAAAGTTTGACTGCACCTGAAGATGGCGCCGAAATATTGTGTATAAATAATAATATTACTCGGTTTGTTTCCCGAGAAACATTCATAAATAAACAACGCCGAGAAAAACTGCGTTCAATTATGACAATTGTTTCACCCTGTTTTAAACACAACTTGATTACAAACTACAGAGACTGTCTCATTTCGTGTTTCAACTACTCCCTGTAGTGAAGAACCTTTGACATACTAATCCGTAAGTGAGCTGCTATTGTAAGTTTATTACTTTGCAACTAAATCTTGGTGATAATAAACGCTACCTTTGACAATCACTTATAAATAAAGCTTTTTCACTTTTGTAGTCTATTTGTAATTGAGTCCATTGCAAACGTTATTACCACTTTAAATTTGTCACATGTTACATGGGCATCTAAGGCAAAAGTGAAGGAGACTTCACACCAGTATTTATTTATGACATCTCATTCAAGGTAATTTCGTAAATGATCGTAAGACATATTGAAATCACAGGAATTTACCATCAGAATTATTTATGAAATACGCCCACAGACATTACGCAGTAATCTGTTTTGAAACCGATGGATACTTACAATGCCAGCACAACAAATCCTTTCTACATTTTGTAGTAGGGAAATCTGAATACTTCATTTTTAATACTGATATTCTTAGCTAAAATAATTACCTTGTAATCAGCAGTTGGAAAGATAGAACAGATAAACGGGAGAAAAGAAATTACTTAAAACAGGAAAGTGCTCTCCACCTTAACTTTTCTCTTCGTCGTTGTCACGAATGGGATAATGGAGATGGTGGTAGGAAGAACTGGAGAATAAAATATGAAGTTAATGGCTTTTGGAGATGCCTTAATAATCTGGAAAGAAGATGAATAATTTTAAATACCATGGAAGTGTTGTGGATAAAAAGGAAGGGACGTAGACATGTAATAGGCAAGCAGAAACATTTTTAGCAATGTTAGAAGACTAATTTGCAGCTGTTGTATTCCAAAGAAAAATAAGGGAACAATTTTTCAGATACTAACATCTGCTGCCTAAACTTGGACAGTGAAAAATCAGTATATTAGCAAGATACCGGCGGTTGAATGGAATGTCTAAGAGATAGAATAGGAATGGCAAAAATGGACAGGATAAGGAATGAGGTTAGGGAAACACTGAAACAGGACAATATAGGGTAGGCAACACTCAAATGGTACGAACATGTTAAGAAAATAGGTGAAACTGAAATGGAGGGATAGGGTAAACGACAGAGAAATAATCCAAGGGATAGATGCAGAAGAGTGTGCAGAAAAAGAAGAGAGCGTTGAGCTAATGATTATTGGAAATATGGTGAAAAACGATAGGAAAATGGCGAGACGTTAGTGCAAAGTAGACCCATTCAGTGGTTGTGTACTTTGAATGACCAGAAAGAGCTATTTACTTATTTATAACGATTTCTGAATGTGAAAAAGTATTACTGGGATATTAAAATGATTTTATCAGCTAGAAACAATTCTATAATAGGAAATTACTATTTTATGCTATACTGAACACACGGAAGATCTTTGGGGATAATCTTCAGCGCAGACGCTACTGCTAGTTGCTGCATTGTTTACTGCTTCGTCCACGATTATAAAATGACAGTCAGAATCCTTCCACGTTTGGTTAAATTTGGAACCATCTTACAATGGAAGTGGTCAGTAAAGACTGAATCCTTCTACATCATGGTTGTTACAAATGTGAGAGTATTTGGAAAAATGATTGGGAAGGAATTCAGCCATTGACTTTTCCTGGGTCTAGCCCGACATTCGGTTGTAGGGATTACGGAAAACCATGAAAAACCGAAGTCCGATTGATCTGACGAGGATCTGAACCCGCGTTCCCCTGAATGTTAGGACCGAATGTTTCCGTTCACCCACCAGTCTCGGTGCTTCTGTCGTAGAACTTTGTTACACATCTAACACTACTTGTGTCGGATACTTTCCGCATCACATTAGAAACATACATAGATGAGTCTATGGTATTCTAGTGTTTTTTCTCATTCCCAATATAGGAACTGAAGCTTAATGTGCACACGACCGTCCAGATCTTTTTATTTATTTTGAATAAACTCTTAGTGGTTAATATGATCCAGAGGCAAGTAAATCTTTGATATGATTATTTTACTATAATTATGAACTGATTCGAACTGTGGCGAAGTTAAATTAAAATAGTCATTTTTGCCAGCTGTATTTAACCTCTTTGACTTCCTACCTTTTAATTAGTAAAGGTAATTTTGATACTTCACTCCAGGTGCGGATCCAGGGGGGGGGAGAGGCTAAGGAGCTCAAGCCCCCCCCAAAAGTACCTGGGTCGACCCCCGACATTGTAATTTTGAGACCTTTTTTTTAGCTCTACGTATTCGAGGCCCGACGAGGCTATAAAGACTACCCCATGGCCGACTTAAGCCCCTCCCCCCAAAACCAAAATCCATTGAAGGCAAGCCCTCTGAACCAAAATTCACTCAAGCCAAGCCCCCCCCCCCCCCAAACCAAAATCCTGGATCCGCCCCTGCTTCACTCTAGGTGTTTCCAAAAGCAAAATGTTTATAGACACCGTGTAAAGATAATAGTAGATGGATCTCTCATTAATGTTACTAATTTTTTTTCATCCAGTTAAGAGTAAAGTTTTCGCACAAACGTGAAAGTCAGAACACACTTTTTAACTTAGTAAAGTACAATTTTCACCTTTATTGCCTTTTCGTAAACCAAATTAAGAACATTGAACAAACCATAAACCTTCTAAATATGGAAACAATTTCATATTTATCATCTCAGTTATGCTCAAGGAAATCACAATCTGATTTCAACAACAGGCATTAACTTGTGTTTGAAATTATCTAACGAAAATTACCAATGTTATTGACTTGTAGCAGTACATTAGTGCCACACTGTGCAAATTAGCATAGCTAATCGTTCGCGCAAACTGGTGTAGGTAATTATTTTAAACACAATTACAAATATCACCCTAATCGGGTGATCTTTAAGCCTCTCAAAACCTAAAGATCAATTAAACTTGAAATAGATTTTGAATTAACACTTTCCCTGTAATATCATCATCATCATCTAGTGCAGCTTCCAGCCGCTGGCCGGGTCTGCTTGGAACAAAAGCTTCGCCAGGGCTTCCTTTCTAACCACCATCTCTCTTCTTCCACTGTCGTCCAATGTCCTCCTCTTTCTTCCACACATTCCTTAACATCTTTAACCCAGTGTCCCTCGGTCTTCCTCTAGGCCTCTTCCCTTTCAGCTCCATGTCCAGCATCTTCCTTGGTAACTTCTCATCTCCCATCCTCTTTACATGCCCATACCACTGTAACCTAGATTTTTCAATTCTCTGTTGTAGCGGTTCTTCCTTTAATATCTCCCTGATACTCTCATTCCTTATTCTGTCCATTCTTATCACACCTACTCAACTCCTCTGGAATTTCATTTCTCTGTAATATCGTAAATGGAAATACCTATAACAGGATGCAAATATACATTCATACGTGCAATAGTATCAATATATTCATTTTATGATAGCAAAGACCTTCAAACTGATTCATTTATTTTGTTCTTTATTCTTCTACAAAAAAATCTGAAAGGCCAGTGTTTAAAGCGAAATCCGTTACACTAGATTTCAGGTCCATCGTATATTTGTTTTTAAACGTCTATTCCATACTGAATTATAAAGCCTCAGAATTTGGATTACCTTTTTGTGTTCCGAGTACCATCCTGATGAGGTAGGTGAGTTGTCATATGGAAAGCGTGAGTTGCAAAGTAAGTAGTGACCCGTTTCTAAGGCAGCTAGTAAGCATTTCCAACCAGAAGCGTAGGCAAGTTCAAAGGCATTTGCTGACTAGTAGAAAATCTAATATCCCCACACCGTCAGGATTTAAATCATCTGAGGAATACATCAAGCATAGCAACTGCTGCCTGATTAGCTGGTTCGATATAGTTTTTAGTTCATTTTTGTCAAAGAATAAACCGTAACGTAGTTGCTGTATGATGTTCATCAGCCTAGTACTACTCAACTGACAAAATTGAGGTGGAAGCAGGGTCGGCGTTAGGGGGGTAAGCGGGTCAAATTTACCCGGGCCCGCCCGGCTGGGGGGTCCCATCAGCGGCTGTCGGGGTACCCCCCTGGGTGGAAGAATTTAGATCCCTGCAATGGATACATCAGTTAAGCGCATAGGCAGAAAAAAAGAGAAATACTGAGATTTGTGTTTAATAGTATCATCAAAGTCTACAGAATTTTTTGGTAAACCACGATATATTTTTAATAGCCAAACTATGAATCCAGTAGCTCCAATGCCGTATAAATTAAAATCATAATACACAAATGCTTTATAGCGTATATAAGAATCAAGTGGCTGTAATAAAAGTAGAGAATCAGGAGACACAAGCATAATTTAAAAAGGGTGTTGGACAAGAAGATGGCGACAGCGTATCAGATCGCCGAAGTATTATGTAATTATAATACTCCTTTTACTCGGCTAGTCAGCCGAGAACAATTTTTATAAGGTTGTAATCTGTCTACATTAATAATTAACTTGTATGCACTAGAGGAAGTGGAAGAAAAAAGTTGAATGTGGAATAGGAGTTCAAGGGGAAAAAATCAGTATCCTACGGTTTGCTGACGACATTGTCTTGCTAGCAGAACAGGCTGAGGATATTGAGAAGTTACTGAATGGCATGAACAAAATACTGAAGGAAGATTTTGGACTGAATATAATTCAAAGCAAGACAAAAGATGAAATGTAGCAGAAATGATGCCAATAATAGTACATTAAATATCAAAATAGGATCGGCTGCGATATAAGAAGTAAGTGAATACTGCTACTTGGGAAAAAATTACAATTGATGGCCGAAGAAGGAATTATGTTAGAAGCAGATTAACACTGCAAAAAGACATGCAGAGCGGGCTAATTTGATAGTGGAAGGAACTGTAGAGGAAGAGAGATATTAGAGTATAGCAGATAATTGAAGACGTGGGTTGTAAGTGGTTGTTGAGATGAAGAGGTTGCCGCAAGATTGGAAGTTGCATCAAACCAGTCGAGAGACTGATATAACAACAACAAAAATACATAAACATATTAGTCTGTCAGATATACTTACGAAAGTTATTGCAGAAAAAATATATTGGGTCCATAAGGCAAAAATTAAATTTGGTATTCAGCACGAGGTGAGATACGTAATTTCATGAAAATCGAACGATTAATACTTGTCGGTGTATTCAAATACAACTAGTTGACGAATACTTTTGTCTTAATGTCATCATTCCAGTTATTCCAGTAATAAATCCAGCTTTTTCGTTCCAAAATGTCCATTACAACCGTTGTGAATACTTTTTTTTTTTTTTTTGCAGTTCTTCTGTTCATCTGTAAGTTCTATAAATAATCCAGCAATTCTCAATTTGTAACCCAACATTGTAACCGTTTTTTCTTTTAATATACTTTCCAAAATTTCTTTACCGCGTACGTTACAGAAATTTCCTGTATGTTAACGTGGAAATGTAGTTGTTATAATTTATTATTATTATTAATTTTAATTGCGATGGAGTTATCACTCCGGTGGCAATAATCCCAGTCATCAATTTACCTTTTATATAAACGCATTTTTTTAAATTTTCTTTTATAATTGGAATGTTAAATTCCTCCCCCATTTACTATTATGATTTACAAATTTTAATTCTAAATTCCTTAAGCGTTTTTGGAAAAAATTTCATCGCTACACTTAGTAATTTGTTCCAATCCCTGACACCTTTACAAACAAAAGAAAATTTTCCCACTCCCTTATGCATGAAATTGAGCGCAAGCTTGTGGTTATGGGCACCTTTTCCTTTCCATGCACTATTTCTAATTCTTTGACCAATATCCCCCCAAGCTCCATCACCAACATATGCCCTGTACGTTCCCAGAACTATCTTCACCCTCCTCCTTTCCTCCAACGAGTTCCAACCCAGCTCCCTTATCATATCAGTTACTAACTGAGTCCTGCGATAATTTCCACAAACAAATCTAGCTGCTCTTCTTTGCACACCTTCCAACTCATGTATTTGATAATCCACCCCAGTCCCCTGGTTGCACCTGATCAGCAAAATACCACCTCCAGAGATAAGACGCCAAGAAGCAACGGCACGTGAGTGGATAAAACTACACCATCCTGATCATCCACAGGATCTCCCAATCCACGAGGTTCTAAATAACTTACCACCCACTCGTCTTAAATCAAGAAATCCGGTATGGCAAGATGTATTTGACTTTGATGTCATGGAAAAATGGCGACAAAGCTGGAACTCCACATCTGTAAAACATTCAGATATTAAAGATCCCACAACTGGACTTCCAGGATTCCATCTAAATAGAGACCAGTGGGTCAAACTAAATCGCCTAAGAACAGGCCATGCGAAATGCAACGCCATGCTGTATAAGTGGGGTCTTCAGGATTCTCCTGCATGTGACTGCGGTGCTCCTTCCCAGAGTGTGGAGCATATTATCAGGGAATGCCCTCTACGGAAGTATGATGGACCATATGAAGATGTTTTTGGAGCTACAAGTTCCTTCTTAGAATGGCTGAAAGAATTAGACATCAGCTTGTGAACGCTACCAACGTTCTTGTCATTGTATTTATTTATTATTGTATTAGTTGCTTGCCATACGACAAATAAATAAATAAATTTGATAACCAAAATGTGGGTCCCAAACTACACCACCATTTTCAATCAATGATCTGACCAAAGTTCTGTAACCCAACTCCCTAACTTCTCTGGTACATCCTCTCTCTTCACCCTCTCCAGTAAATGAAGGATTTTGTAACCTTTTCCTACCACCTGCCCAATGTGCAGGCTCTCTCTGTCAAATGCCTTAGAAAGATCTAGTGGCACATTATCCACTTGGACTCCCTTGTTCAGTTCATCTGAAACATCTTGCATCTGGGATTCACATGAATATCCTTGCCTAAAGCCATATTGTCGATCTGAGAACCAGTTTCTTTCCTCACAGACATTTCTGATATAGTTGCGTATCAATCTCCCCATCATTTTGGCTATCACTGATATCAAACTAATTGACCTGTAATTTTAACCGTATTTGTATCCCCTCCTTTATTAACCGGTACTACGATCGCTATTTTCCAATCCTCTGGTAAGCAGCAAAACTCCAAACTCATTTTAAGTAAATTTTCAAGGTAAGATACAATATCGTATCCCCACAATCTGTAATAAATCTGTAGTAATGTTATATACACCAGCTCCTTTACGAGTTTTAAGCTTTCTGAGTTCCTTCATAATTTCCTGAAAATTTATTTCAAATTTTGTGGTTTCCAGATTTATACTTTTAGGGAGACTCTTCTCTGATTCATTCCCTCCCATCACAGGATAATTGTCCCTAGTTGTATCACTAAACCAGTCACTCAATAACTCTCCAATTTTAAAATCTCCAGTGACTTCGACTCCATTCTTATCTACAATAGTCTGAATACCTTCCCTTCCACTCAGTTTTCTAATATAGTCATCGAAGTTTCTAGATGCATCGTTCATTGGTCCTCCTGCACCAATAATATTCTTCATAAACCCATCCTTTGCTTCTGTCTTTGCTCTTACTAATTGCATTTTTAGTTGTTTTAAGCATTCCCTACTGCCATTCTGTCTCTTAACTCTGTTGTGTTGCCGTCTCACTAGTCTCTTTAACCTTCTCACTTCCTTATTGTAGTATGCAGGTTCTGTACTTATCATTATTTTCTGCTTTGGAATAAATATTTCCTCGCCCTTTTTTATTATCTCCTTAAATTCTTCTCATTTTTGCCTCCACTGTACTTGGCAATCCTTCCATTTGCTGAACCTTTCCCTGAAATATCTCTTCAATTCTAAAATCTATGCCTTTTGGTAATTATACCTTTTCCCCTTCTATTTTGGCCACTGGTTTAGTGAATCCCCTAATATCCATCAGTACTGCACAGTGATCACTTATTCCTTCAGTTACTTGACACCCTACAAGATTCTCATCAGGTTTTATTAGAAATATATCCAACATGTTTGGTTCCCTCGTATTTTGCTCTACCACTTGTGTAAAACCTCCTTTCTTTATTAAGGTATTTGCAAGTCTCTGTTCCCTTGTGTTATTTATCTTATTTCCCACCCAGTTGACACCTGGTAAATTTAAATCCCCTCCAATAATAACCATTCCACGCTCATCTTTTAATAGTGAATGTGAATTTAGTTTATTACCAAGAATCTCATCTTAATCATTCATTCTTCCACTACTGTAAGCAGCAAATACCCTGATTTTTTCCTTTTTTATAACCCCAAAAATCTATCCCTAGCAACTGATATCGCAACACGAAAAAAATAAGAGTATTTAAAATTTAAATTTGCAAAGTGTACATACAAGAAGATGCGTGGAGGATTTTCCGCTCAGAGATAAAACAAGAACTCGAAAGAAAGGTGTGTAGACAAATTATCATTGGGGCATATGCTCCATCATAATTAAATTAAATACTTAAAACTTATTTCAAACTAGACGACCCGTGCGAAAATTTCGCGAATAAAATGAGATGAATAGTGAGGTTGAATGGTTGTAATATAATGAAAAGTAGAACCGTACCTTTGTAGCAAATATTTATTCTTTTAGTTTAATAGATACGCATCAAAATACTTACAACATATTACGAAACAGTAATGAAAATTTAAAACACTCTGCATTTACGACAAACTGTCACTGAACTTAACAGAATACAACCTACCTGAACGAAATGAACACAACATATCAATATCTCTGTGATAATTGTTGCTGTGCGAATAAAATGTTTACATTGGAATTGTATAGCAAACCGAAAGTGTTTCCATAACAGAATTTTTTTTCCGGAAAGCTACTTATTGAATAAAAAAAATTTCTTGACATCTCTGTGATATCTGCTGCTGCAATCTAGGGACTTGGCTCTGAACTTTCTCATACACGCTACCAATTAAAGCACCAATTTCGAAAAATTCTTTCTTAATTTATGTTTTTACCTAACTGGAGACCTTAATCTTTAAAACGATATGATATTTATCGATTTCGGCTAGGTATCGAAGCAGATAAGTGGTTTGTAACTAAAAAAACCCGCTGTAGAAATAATATTCATACTTTTGCCCTTTAAGGATTCCTAAAAATTTCTTTTATAAAATATGGTGTGACCAAAGCAGCCACCTTGGTCATTAAAATGATACCTCATTTATCGATTTCGGTTACTTATCAAGCGAGGTTAAAAAAAAAAAAAAGTTCTAGAATGACGATATTTTTGGCACTTAAGGGTTGAATTTGGAGAAAGTTTTTTCTTAAAATATGATGTGACCAAAGCTGATAATTTAGTATTTAAAACGATACTTCATTTACTAATTTACGTCGGGTATCAAAGGAAATAAATAGCTCCTGACAGAAAAATGTGTTGTAGAAATATTAATACTTTTGCCTTCTAAGGTTAGAATTTTGAAAAATTTCTTTCTTAAAATGTGGTGTAACGGAACCTAAGACCTTACGAAGACCTCAATCTTTAAAATGATACCTCTTTTATCAATTTTGTTTAATCAAGGGAGATAAATGACTCGAAACACAAAAAACGCATTTTAGAAATACTGATATTTATAACCTTTAAGAGCTCAATTCAGAAAATGTCATTTCTTAAAATGTGATGTTACCACAGCGGAAACCTTAATTTTTAGAATGATACCAAATTTATCTATTTCGGTTAGATATTAATGGAGATAAATAGCTCGTAACACAAAACTGCGTTGTAGAACCATTTATACATTTTCCCATCAAGGGATAAAGTAAAAAAAAAACTTTCTTAATATATAATGTCACCAAAGCTGAGTCATTACTCTTCATACTCCTACTTGATTTATCGATTTTGGTTAGATATCCAGGGAGATAAATGGCTCAAAACTCAAAAAACGCATTTTGAAAATATTAACATTTTTGCCCTTTAAGGGTCGAATTACGAAAAATTCCTTTCTTAAAATATAATGTTACCACGGCGGAGAACTTAGTCTTTAATATGATACCTCGTTTATCTATATCGGTTAGATATTAAGAGAGATAAATAGCTCGTGACACAAAAATGCGTTGTAGAACCATTTATACTTTTTCCCTTTAAGGGTTGAATTCCATAAAACTTCTTTCTTGAAATATGATGTCACCAAAGCTGAGACATTAGTACTCATAATCCTACTTGATTTTTCGATTTTGGTTAGATATCCAGGAAGATAAATGGCCCGAGGCACAAAAAACGCATTTTAGAAAAATTGACATTTTGGTCCTTTAAGGGTAGAATTGCGAAAAGCTTCTTTCTTAAAATATAAAGTTACCACGGCGGAGACCTTAGTCTTTAATATGATACCTCATTTATCTTTATCGGTTAGATATGAAGTGAGATAAATGGCTCGTGACACAAAAACACATTTGCAAAAATATTAATACTTTTGCCCTTTAAGGGTAGAATTCGGAAAAATTGTTGTCTTAGTATATGACGTCAGTAAAGCGGAGATCTTAATCTTTAAAATGATACTTCATTAAACGATTTCAGATAGGTATCCAGGGAGATAAAAGACTCGTAACACAGAAAACAGCATTTTAGACATATTAACATTTTTGCCCTTTAAGGGTCGAATTCCAAAAACTTTTTCTTAAAATATGATGTGAGTAAAGTGGAGACCATATGCTTTAAAATGACACCTCATTAATTGATTTTGGTTAAGTATGAAGGAAGATACAGGCTTGTGACAAAAAAATACCTTATAGAAATAATATATATGATATGATAATACAGAGAATAAAAAATAACACTGCGTATTATTTAGTGATTTTATTTTCCAACTTTAAATCCCAGGAAATTTTAGCGATTTATTCGGTTTTTTTCCCATTCTTATGGAATATAATTTCAAGAATTATTGTTCTTTTCTTTGTTTAGTTATATTTCGTAAGATATACAATGTATAGACTTTAATATTTTTCTATTTGTCTATATGTGAACAGTTATTTTTAAATGCATCAGCCATGGAAACGTAGGTTTATTTATTTGATTCAGACAACAGCTTGTATTACATTTTATCTCCATTGTTATGGTTGTGTGAGATAATGAAACTGAAGGAAGAGATGCAACTCACTTTACATGACCTACATCGAAAGATTGCGTTGGTGCGGCAGAGCTAAAAGACTTTTACCCGAAACATAAAAACAGTTTCAAGGTGATGACTAGTGAATAAAATTACTTTCATTCCGTTTTGTTTCGTAAATTATATTGCGGCTGTTCCCATTTGGACACACAGAGTTACATCGGAACCAAGCTTGATCCTTGGGACTGGCTTTCCGGCCTTCCTGATTAAAAAGTATCTTTGAGACTATTGCTGACTATGATGGCACATAAGTTAACACAGTTTTACACCTAATACTCTCTTCTTTCGAATCACGATTTAGGGAATGTTTTAAAAAAATAAGTTTCTTTTTAATAATAATAAAAAAAACTTTCATGGTAGAAAAGTTTTTGGCGTTAATCAGATACAATTTTTAGCAAAATTTGAATGTAACTGGAAAAAAATTAGTCTGTCCGAAATCTTTTCCAAACACAAGCTTCTTTTTTAAGGGCAGATTCTGCAGGAATATTTTTTTTTCCAGCATCTCCTATCGGTATCGAGATCATTAAGGACACTCCAATCAAGGGGGGGAGGGAGGGGGAGTGATGAGTGATATAATTTGCCTGATAATCGTTAAGTTTAATACAATTAATATTATTAGTTTGTGGTTAGTATAGTGTTTGTGTAACTTGAAGGTCTTGAAGCTGAAAATGGAAACCATTTGGATATTCGCCTACACGAATGCGAAAAACTGCCTAAAAATGATAAGCTTATACATTATGCAAAGACGGAGAACTAAACATAGCCTGTTTCACCTCTACGTATAGTGTAAGACGGCGTTTGAATACCCTGTTGCCACCTGGTACGTGGGTAAATTCATACAGCATCTCTAAGTACACAAGCTCCAAATCTGCCACTGCTGGCTAAAGTAGAAATCTGAGGCTTTTCTTTTAGAACTGTGTGATACTTGCTCAAGGTTGGGCTCTATAATTTGGCATTGAGTCATTCAGCTCTTGGAATACGTGCATGGTTACACGTGCAGACAGCTATAAATCCGCCAGGTAGCTTATAAGATAATGCTTGGTTCGGCAACCGGTACAAGTTACAGCATCAAATGCAAAGACTTCACATGCAGCATTTATATTCGGCAGAGTCAACTGTTAGTAAAAATCAACACTAATAGAAGGTCAGCTTGGCTATTGCGTATGTTACGCTGTGACGTCACGCTGCTGGACTTCTTGGACTGGCCAGAGATTTTTACACACTCTATTCATAGATAATGCAGTTATAGCAACCTACGGATCAAGGTTACGTTTTATTGTTTCTGTAATGGCCAATATGTTTTAAATCGCAAATCAAATACAAGGAAAAGAATAAATAACATTTAAATTCACGCATTAATTATTAGATGTGGTTACTGTATTATAGCAAGCAAAAAATTTAGGTTATCTATTTATGTTTCTATTATAGTCCAATTTTTATTTCCTTTCAAATTAAAATTTAAAGTCAACCATAAAGAAATGTAACTACGTGTTAATGGAGAGTTCATAAATTACGTGGCTTGGTCTAGGGGGTGGGAGGGGTTGGATGGAAAGCTACGGCCGAGCCAGCCCACGTAGCTTTTCATTCATATTATTTGTCTCAATTAAAATCAGATACAGAACACTCAACAGCATATAAAATTTATTTTCCTCATTTAATTTGCAATAGTCAGCCAAGAGAAAACAGTTCAAAATGTCTTCTCGAATCAATAGGGAAAAAAGCTACGTGCAACGCGGGGAGGGAGAGGGTTAGAGACAAAAGACACGTCAGGCTGCGTGGGGATGTTTCACAAGAGGCCAAAATGGAGTTACGTAGTTTATGAACGCTCCCTAATTATGACGATGGTTGTGCAATGGAATGAGTTGGTGCCGAAATATGTACATTACATCATTTTGAAAATCGAAGTTTGAGTTAAGTAACTGCGAAGAAATCAACCGCATCTAAACCATCATTTTTGACGGCCTTAGAAGCTGGTAATATAAGTAGTGTATTCTGTAACAATCACATTAGAATGATTAGCTTTAAGCACAACCTAGAAGATATTGCGAGGAATTGCCAAATTTAAGTACGACCTTAGGCTTGGTCGAAACGTCGGGAAGAAGGGGTATTTGTGACGCAATTCTCGTGAAGATATTTACAACTTTATCTGAGAACATTTCTTGATCAGACTGTCTTTTTAGCCACTCTGGTAGGGCGCCTTTCCCAATGCGACTGAATCGACGTCCAGATCAAAAAGTTATGTTAGTGCAAAATTATTGGAGGTACGAATTTCTTAAAAAGCCAAGTCAAATGTCATATTATTAGGCGGGATAGGACTGGGGGGCAAGGAACGCAAGCAGTTCTACCATGGTCTCTTGAAGGAAGCATCTCGGCATTCACCTGTAGTCATTCGGGGAAAACCATAGAAAACCCAACTGTAGACGGGGATTCGAGCCCACGTCCTCCTGAACACGAGGCGATATCTGTTAGGTTAACTTGCTGGTGGAAGGAACAGTCGAAGGTAATAACTGTAGAGGAAGATAGAGATTAGATTGTATGAAGCAGATAATTGAGGACGTGGGTTAGTAAGGGATATGTAGAGATGAAGAGGTTAGCAAAAGATAGGAATGGATGGAGGATTGCATCAAGCCAGTCGAAAGACTGATGACAGCAAAAAAAAAGTATTGTTAAGGATCATAAATCTTCGTTCAGAATGGCGGCACAGGAATGTTACTCGCCAACTCTTCGCATTCAACACACGGGCAATGACACACTCTGACCTCGCATTCGGGAGGACGTGGGTTCGAATCCGCATCCGGTCATCCAGGCGATTGCCGCGATGGTTCCTCCCCGTTCCTTGCCCCCCAGTCCTTTCACGCCTCTAATAACCTCGACGTCGACGAGACGTTAAGCCATAAACAACAAAGAAAAAGACAATGGCGCTGATGGGGACTGCACCACTTTCGGAACCAACGCTGAATTGGTACTAACCTGTTAAAATTTGGTTTAATTGCTTCGTCAATATGTCCTCTTCGCGTTTTACGCTCTTGTTTTGCGAAAAAGTCGTCAGAAATTAATTTAAAAATGCAGAAATATTAAAGGCTGCGCAACTGCGAAATGCTTTCAGCATTGCAAAAATAACATAAAAATTATGGGTATAGGGATCATATCAACCTAAACGGTTTCGTTTTGTCACAGAGTTCATGGTTAGGTTGAAATACGCCCTGGCCCAAGAGAAAAAAAAAATATGAAATTTTCGTTCTGCGGCATCCATGACGGTGATTGCGTATTTGTTGACAACGGAAGCAATAGTTTATCTCCAATTTCTCGTTTCGATATAAGATGGCGGTCGACACCGTATTATAACTCGGATATATATTGTCTATTTATCGATTTTGTGTTATTTTTTACAACTGATAAAACCTGAAACGGCAATAAAACATTACAACAAAGGATTAAACCAACATTTTAAGAGACTGACACTGATTTTTCAACGCTGGCGTCACTATTATATTCCGGCATTTTTAATTAAATTCCTGGCAAGTTTTCCGTAAACAAGAGCACAAAACGTGAAGGGGACATATTGAAGAAGCAATTAAACCAAATTTCAACAGGTTAGTACCAATTTCACGTGGGTTGCCCGGCATTTTTAATTAAATTCCTGGCAAGTTTTCCGTAAACAAGAGCGCAAAACGTGAAGGGGACATATTGAAGAAGCAATTAAACCAAATGTCAACAGGTTAGTACCAATTTCACATGGGTTGCGAAAGTGTTGCAGTCCCCGCGATGATCTGCCACCGACATCCGAAAATGGAAAACGAAAATATTCTGACATACCCACGGTACAAACTGTGCCTGTGTCATGGGCGTATCCAGAAAGGGCCCCCCTAGAAGAAAAATCAAGCTGCCCTCAGTACGAGCTACCCCAGGACGCTCCGTGGTTCGGATTCCACGTTAAACTGTAAGCTCCCAGAGGAAAGGTACTGGCCGTCCTACCTCTGACACAATGCCTTAGTATGTCTCCTTCGGGAGGATCCAACCAACCTTCGGATTGTGGACTAACTTAAGTTTCTAAGTCCTTGGCTTAAGTGGTTGGATTACTATGTCAATCAATAATAAAAATAGTTTCCTCAATAGATTTGAGTTTCATTTTGTAAGAAATCGTCATGTCTCAGTCCCCCCCCCCCCCTAATTCTGATCTGGATACGCCCTTGATTATAGTACTAACCAAAAAGCATGAAAGTCACATTCAGACAACAGAAATTAAATTCTTACGATCACACAAGGGATGAACGAGAGAAGACAGAAGAAGAAACAAAGATATCAGGGATAAACTTAAAATATTTTCAGTCATGAAAGAATCATGATTTTGGTTTCCCACGGTTTCTCGAAATCACTGCTGTCGTGAAGGTTGCTTTAAAAGGCAATGATTGAATTCCTTCCCGTTCCTTGGCCTCGGTACTTTCCCGTCTCTAATGACCTCAACGTCGACGAGGCGTAAAGCCATAAGAAAAAATAATAGCTAGGCCACGAAATTAAAGCTTTAAACCTTACACAGTAGTTTGGTTGGGCGCATTAGAAATAACCCATCGCCTCAGCGCTCATTCTGATTATAGTTTCACAAAATAATCCGGTTGAAAAAAAAAAAAAAACGTTTAACCGACAGAATAACATCGCACACATTATATAGATTTCGATATCATTTCCTTTTCATGTCATGAGACTTCGACAGTGTGTAGAAACTTAGGAAAACGTCATTCAAAATTTTTTGTTGATACCGTAATTAATATATGTTGTAATCCCTGTATCAAAAGATTACACCGATATAGTAATTATACATTGCGGCATAAAACGTGAACAAAGTGATTTAATTAAACTAAAAATGTAGAATGATCTAACAGAGCGAGGTAGTTACCAAACTACAAATGCAACCGGAAGCTAACAAAGAAGTTATACATATCGGTAACAAATCTGAAATTAAGACTTCGTACCTCATCTGCCTGGATCCTTTGTGGTCGAGCAGTAGTTGTATAAGTATTGACAGTCGCAGCGGTTTTTTATGTTTGCCCAGTCCTCACGAGAAATTCTGTCAGTATTGATACACTTATGTTTTTTGTTGGATAAGTAATCCTTTAAAGGTATGTCAAGATATTCATCCGAGCCACGTTCTCTTTCAGTTACATTAAATCCCATTAGGCTTCATTCCGATGTCACTAACATGCTCTGTTCTACAATGAATGGCGTCTCCTACATCTGCTTGAGATCGCCTGGCAGAAATACATTTCTGTCGGCCACATGAAACATGTGACAATCATAATGTCACAGAGTTGAGCTGAAATAACAGTCACTGCTGTAAATGAGAGAGATCGAATGTGAAATGCGTCGTAACATCAGATTATTGTTTATATCATGGTTACTACTACTGCTAAGCGAAGTGTGTTCCTGATTGTTTCTGATTCGGCATGTAATATAATGTTTCATAAAACGATGGAAAAAAAACACACATGGTTTTCGACCACTATACTTTAGTTCGCAGTTCATTCCATGCTGTAGTAATTATATGTAAACTTATTTCATGTGGATTTTTAGCAAGAAACTGGAAGGAAATTTACTACCGACTACATTAGGAAGCGATGTAAATATCCACCTAGAGAGACTTTCTTAAACCATTGTAAAACGAAATCCAGTTGATCGGGTAAAGATCCGGTCATTTCAGTTCCATACTCGATCGTCATCAGCCTCTATTTCTCATGTGTTACGAGATGAGATAAAATCACATAAGACAGTTTTTTCACGTTTTGTTAAATTTGCTGATAAGACTTGAAATAACTTCTAATATGTTCCAGACAAGCTCTTGCTGACTCGAAATTGACCCACTGACCGCGCCAACATGTGATCAGCACTGCAAGGTGACGGACAAGTTATCTAGTACGTAACACATTCAAGCACTGATATTGCTGCTGTTTGACCGATAACGTTCCATCAACAACTGCTGATTATAACTATGCAAACAACACAAGCTATTAGGAATATTCAATAAAAAATTATGTTCGCATTCCTCAAAAATAACATAAATTTTTCCATAATCATTCAGGAGGAAATTGACTTGAAACATCATCCTTTACTCTTAATCAGATTTTCAAGATTGTCTACTTCATTGTGCAAAACGTTGAATTTGAGTGTCCCAATATTTCTTTTCTTTTGCGATATACTGACTTAACTTCCCGTTGCCGGAACGTAACACGGAACACTGCGACATGATGTGTGTGAACTGATACAGGATGAGAAGTTGTCAGTAATAAAACCTTTTTGCTTATAGTAACTACAGTGAATCCAGCTGACCCCATTCATTTTTTGTTCTTTTTCCAAAGAGAAAATATAAAGAAAGGATATGGTTTAAGGTCTTTATAGCAACAGAAATAGAGTATTGTAAGGATTTTTGTTCGTGTTAATATGTATCCTATAGTTTCAATGGCGTGCTGATATTAAATGCCGACGTTTCTGCCAACCTTCCGAGGTGAGCTGAGCTGAAATGTGTTTCACAAGCTCTGTTAAATGCATTGACTCCCCATTTTCGACGTTCGGTGTTTACCACAATCAGGGGAACGTAGCTCTCACGTGGTTAGGTGCTAGTCGTTTTCTTCGCAGCAAAGCATGCCATGCGTCCATGCACACAATTCAGATACGTCTGTCATTACGCAGCATTAATTTACGACTGGTCATTCTATCTTCTTTGAAAATACTTTTTTTCAAAAGCTAGGGCGGATAAAGCACCCATTAGAGTTTGCTGAATGCCCTAAAAACATCAACGAGGGAACGCTTCCTCAAGTATGACCTTCCCCTCGTAATCTTATATATATATATAAAAATAGACGTGTTTTTTCCTATATTTCACTTTTCAGCCACCACTACCTAGCACAGATCACTGATGTTTGAGGGTGGAAGTAGCATGGAGATTCCTGTCGTGCACAACGTTGGCCGAATGCCGATAGCTGTGGGGATGTGGGAGATATAATGATTAAAGTTGGTCAGTGCAGGGCGTTTTCATATTTCGACCAAAAATTCGTATCTCCGTATACTTCTCTTTCCTGCCACAACTACATAACATAGACTTTTGGTGTTTGTGTGTGGTAGTAGAATCGTCTTTCCTGTCGTGCACTATGGTTGTTAGATGTCGGTAGCTATGGGGATGTGGGAGATATGGGGGTTGAAAGTGGTCGACCTGTGGCAGTTTCATACTTCTGCCAAAGACAAAAGTGTCATGGTGTATCACTTTTCAGCGAAAACTACAGATCACAGATAACTGACGTTTGTGTGTAGTAGTAGCACAGAGTCACCTTTCGATCACAACAGCGACCGAATTTCAGAAACTGTGGTACTGTGGTAGATATGGTGGTTGTAAGTGGTCGACCAACGATATTTTCGTATTTCGACGAAAGGTATGTGTCTCCGCAGATTTCACTTTTCTACCACGACTACATAGCATAGAGCATTGGTGTTTATGTGTGGTAGTAGAATCGTGTCTGTTGTCGTGCACTATGGTTGTTAGATGTCTGTAGCTATGGGGGTGTGGAAGATATGGGGGATGAAAATGGTCGACCTGCGGCAATTTCATATTTCTGCCAAAGACGCGTGTGTCACGGTGTATCACTTTTAAGTGAAAACTATCAATCGCAGATCACTGGCGTTTGTGTGTGGTAGTAACACAGAGTCTCCCATCGACCACAACGTTGGCCGAAATTCGGTAACTGTGGGAGTGTGTGAGATATGGTGTTTGAAATTGGTCGATCATGAATATTTTCGTGTTTCATCCAAAGACTTGTGTGTATCCGTAAATTTTACCTTGCTGCCGGAACTACATAGCGCAGAAGACTGGTACTTGTGTGTGGTAATAGTATCGAGTCTCCCATCGTGCACTAGGGTGGTTAGATGTCTATAGCTGTCAATATGAATTCTTTACAATCACGAGCGAAGTCGTGGGTACCAGCTAGTCATATACATTATTTCTATAAGTTATTTTTTTGTCACAAGCCTGTATCTTCCTTAATACTTAACCGAAATCGATGAATGAGGTGTCATTTGAAAGCCTATGGTCTCCACTTTGGTCATATCATATTTTAAGAAAGGAAGTTTTCGGAATTGGACGCTAAAAGGACAAAAATGTCAATATTTCTAAAATGCTGTTTTCTGTATTACAAGTCATTTATCTCCCTGGATATTTACCTGAAATCGTTTAATGAAGTATCATTTTAAAGATTAAGATCTCCGCTTTACTGACGTCATATACTAAGACAGAAATTTTTCGGAATTCGACCCTTAAACGGCAAAAGTATCAATATTTTTGCAATGCGTATTTATGTCACGACCCATTTATCTCCCTTGATATCTAACCGATATAGATAAATGAGGTATCGTATTAAAGATTAAGGCCTCCGCCGTGGTAACATTATATTTTAAGAAAGGAATTTTACGTAATTCGACCCTTAAAGGGCAAAAATGACAACTTTTCTGAAATGCTTTTTTTGTATCTCGAGCCATTTATCTTCCTGGATATCTAACCAAAAATCGATAAATGAAGTAGGATTATGAGGAGTAATGTCTCAGCTTTGTGACATCATATTTTAAGAAAGAATGTTTTTGGAATTCAACCCTTAAAGGGAAAAAATTATAAATTTTCCTATAACCCATTTTTGTGTCACGAGTGATTTATCTCCCTTAATATCTAACCGATATAGATAAATGAGGTATCGTATTAAAGAATAAGGTCTCCGCCGTGGTAACATTATATTTTAAGAAAGGAATTTTTCGTAATTCGACCCTTAAAGGGAAAAAAATGTTAATTTTTCTAAAATGGGTTTTTTGTGTATCGAGCCACTTATCTCCCTGGATATCTGTCCAAAATCGATAAATCAAGTAAGATTACGAGGAATAATGTCTCAGCTTTGGTGACGTCATATTTAAAGAAAGAAGTTTATGGAGTTTAACCCTTAATGGGAAAAATTATAAATGGTTCTACAATGCATTTTTGTGTCACGAGCTATTTATCTCCCTTGATATCTAACCGATGTAGATAAATGAGATATCATATTAAAGACTTAGATCTCCGCCGTGATAACATTATATTTTAAGAAAGATATTTTTCGTAATTCTACCCTTAAAGAAAAAAAATTTCAATTTTTCTGAAATGCGTTTTTTGTATCTCGAGCCATTTATCTCCCTGGATTTCTAACCAAAATCGATAAATGAAGTAGGCGTGTGAAGAGTAATGACTCAGCTTTGGTGAAATCATATTCAACCTCACTATTCATCGCATTTTATTCGCGAAATTTTCGCACGGGTCGTCTAGTTAATAGTATTACTTGAAATGGTGGGAGACAGTACATCCAACATAACCATTAACATGCCCAACTCGTTCGTCTGGAACGGAACGAGACATCTGCAGTAGCGGAACATAGCCTCGAACTGGGACATGACTTCGACTTTGAATCCATCAAAGTGCTAGCGCGTACCCCAGATTTTGGGCCAATGTTCAAACTGAAGCAGTTGAAATTGGCCTCGCGTCCGACCTTGATAATGGAGATTATGGTTACCGGCAAAGTCTAGATACCTGTTGTTGAAGCTGTATGACGTCAGCGTTCCGACTTGCGCTGAAGACACTTGAGACTATTGGACTATTAGAGCTGCCGCCACCTTCATCCCAGTCGTAGTCATGTCAGTTAATAACAATAATAATAATAATTCCGTGTGGTCGGAATGACCTGGCGACAGGGTTTCCACTGGCTGCGTATTCCGCCCCTAACCCGGCAATCCTACGGGGCACAGGGGACCTACAGTTTAACGTGGAATCCGAACCACGGAAGCGTTCTGGTGTACTTCACATTACACAACAAGCTGTGCCAGAGGTGAACGTCGGGTTAAGTGCCTATGAAAATCCCCACCGAGACAGGGTTTCGAACCGGGGGACCTTTCGATCTCCAGCCAGACGCTTTAACCACTGAGCCACCAGACCTCTCATATCAGTTAATCAACGCCCATCCGTTGCATGTTAGCCAATCGACAAAGTGCGTTACAAAGTTCCGATCTTTCGCATCCTTTGATCTGTATAATTATCGCAATAATCGCGGACCATTCGTATTGTTGTACTCCAGTCGACTCGTGTCCGCTCGCCGTTATTTCTGTACGGAACCATAAAGTATGCGGAAACAATTTATTTTTGGTAAACTATACAATTCAACAGCCATAAATAAAATATGATACTTTATAATACAGTATGGTTGGCAACACTAACCACACATGCCCTCTGTCATAATAAAGACGCGAAAAATGAGGCATTTCAGGTGTCATCCACTAGAAATTCCGGAAATCTTCACCAACACATCTAAGAGTCTGAAGTGTCCTGAACATATACCTTTGTAAACATAATTACTTGGCGCACGTCTTTTTTTCTTTTACCTAGGTTTTTCGCACAATGTCAAGCCCTCAGGGTTACACCAAGAATTTGTGGTTTTGATAAATATGGAGCCATACATATTTAATAAAATTTGTAACTAACTAATTTATTACCAGTATTACTAATGAATGGAACGTGCAAACATCAGAACAAGGACGGATATACGCGTGGTGGGTAGGGCGCTAGTACGGTAGTACCAGATCGGGCCGGCCGACAGGTCGTCTAACTGCAACACTCTGTCGACGGGAGGAAAGTGAAATCGGGAACGGGACAGGGTAATCTGGAACTGGTCGTCTAAATGGACTTTTATAGTCTTTCGGACCACCAGTAAAGGCACGCAGTGGACAGTCCAGCACAATGTGCGACACAGTTTGTGAAAACTCACCGCAGTCACAGTATGGAGAATCTGTCCAGCCCCAGGTGTGGAGAGCCGAAACAGTTCTTCCCGTGCCACATGTAACCCTATTTAATTTGCACCAAATTGACCGCGGTAAGTTGAATCCTGGTAGTTTTGAGCAGAGATTGGTAATTTGCACTATGCTCTATACTGTTGATGATGCCCATTCCTCTGTCCAGCTATCTGTAGGGCTGAAGGAGTTAGATGTTAGACTGACAGCAGTTTTCCAGGCAGGGCGACGTGACTTCAGCTGTGTTTTGTATTCCCTAATATCTCATGGATGGGAAGAGCCTCGTTATTCAGAATTCTCGACTATAGTTTGATTAGGACTTTTTGCTTCCTGATGTGAGATTGGTGGTATGTTGCTGAACACCGGCAAGCCATTGAATAGGTGTAGCTAGAAGCGAGCCAGTTATGATGCGCATTGTTTGGCGAAGCTGAACGTCCACCAACTGGATGTGAGAGCTATTAAGCCACACGTTGGAGCAGTATTCAGCTGTGGAGTAAACCAAGGCTAGGGCTGTTGTTCTTAATATATTTGCATCAGCTCCCCATGAAGTTACTGCCAGCCGCTGAAGTAAATGGTTCCGACATTTAAGCTTCGCAGCTGTATTTTGAAGGTGCCTTTTGTAGGTTAGGGACCTGTCTAATATGATTTGAGATTAAAGCTGAACTATTAAAAGTGCACTACTAACACCAACATTTTCAATTTAATTGCGATTAAGCGAATGCTGCGGTGGAAATTCCCTATAAAATTATTTTCCCTTTTATTGTGAGTTATTTTTTACCTAAAATCCCTCGAGTGTAATTACTAGACTAGCTTTGTATAAAAAGTTCATTGCAAACACAGAAATTGCCTTTACGGTGCATCATGCACACGATTTACTATAAACAATGCATTAGAAATACCAAGATTACCATTTTTTGAGTAAACATTGCATTACAGAGTGAAAGTGATAGCTTGCGCAGAAAGATTCACTGACGACTAATGATGCTCCAGCGTTTTTTCTATCATCTATCCTTACCGCAGATCTAATTGTGGGAGTAGTTTTACCCGGTATATTTTAACATGATGAAGCGAAGGAAATTTAATTTTAGATTAATTTTTGAAGTGCCTATATATAATTTATACGGTGAATGCTTTTGCAACAAAGTAAAAGAATGTTTTCCAGAATCCCGCACTCTTGATACTGAAACACTGACGACAATAGGCGATATTATCTGTAATACTTCAAAACTCAGAGCTCCATTCATCAAAACAAGCTACAATACTAAGAATAGGTTGACATTTAATTAGAAAGCTCTACAATTCCTTCATATCAACGTAATCTTCTATTAAAACGCTGCACACACAGAAGAAGGAATGAGGCTACTTTAGTAGTTGTTCCTTTTCCTAGACATAATTTTAATTAGAACTGGAATTTACAGACGAAAATTCACTGTTGCGAACATTACCGGTAGAACTGGGTATTTATGTTGATTTACTATGGGAAACAATGGAATGGAATCTGGACGGGTATCTAAATCCACTAATCGAGGAAGCTCGGCAGGCTTCATTTCGTTGAAGTAAATACTATTTCATCTTTATTTTGTCCTTAAATTACGTAATGTTAATTTTTTAGTATAATATTCAATAGGTAATATTACTCCAGCTTCCTCAGCAGTTCCCTCAATTCTCTGGTATTTTACCTCATCATCCTCCTGTTCAACAATTTTTTCCCTACCTACCCACTGTTCAATGTGTCCCGTCAAGTCTGATTTATCATCAAATATTGTGCCAAAATATTCATATTCCGGATCTGTTTTAAGTGTTTCGTTCCAAGCAGCATTACTCAAAACGAATGGCGTGGAAAATACAAGGAATAATCTTGCGTCACCATTTTGAAACTACCTAAAATAGTCGCATATTGTGACTTCGTAACTAGGTCACATGAATTTGGTTTCACCGGTGTCTCCAATAAGTAGTCCATAAATTTAAGTTCCTTATATTAAGTACTGATATGCAACAAATGACACTCCACAGGACGCAGTCATTCCGGTCCTTTGTCATGTTCAAAATATAAAATTTGGATTCGATAAAAAAATTAGTGTTTCTAGTATAATGGTAAAATAAGTTTTAAACGCAAGAGATAAGGAATCTCCTAGCTATATAAGATGTTGAATTAAATAGATTTGGCGGTTTAAACAAAATAAATTTCTGAAGAATATAAAACCTGGTTTCTATTGGGATTCTGTGATTTTTCTAATTAAAATTTCTATATGGCTTCTAAAACAAATAACTAAATGCACAACAGGTTGCCCTCAACGGGTTTACAATTATTCCTTGACGCGTAAACGGACGTAACTGCAAATAACTTACTCTATGGCGTTACGAACTAGTAGCTTTCAGATAAAACAACAAAAATGTAAAGTTGCCGTTCATGAGACGTAAAAATTGTGAAGTTGATAATTTGAAAACAGAAGCATTCTTTTTTTTCTCTGTCTAATGTTATCTCAAACCAAACTTTTATTTCACTTAGGTAAAATTTGTTAGTAAAATATAGCAAAATAGTTTCCACACCCTATATCACACAAACCCAGAAAAATACTGAAGTATTTGTTCTTTAAGCTGCGTCTTATTGAGGTCTAATGTCGCTGCGCAACGATATTCGTAGCACCCAGGGTAGCGTAGTTCTATTACTTGTCTCTGGCGTAGTCATCGTGATTAACCTTTTCACATTCCTGTTACATCACCCAGTCAGCTGCTGGGCAAGTTAGAAGTAACACTTGTAAGAACACACAGAATTTAGGGGAATCTTGAACGCTTGGAGTAATCGTACTGTACATAACTCTGATACGTAACACTTGTGACGGGTATGTTGTCTTCTAGCGCAGTCGAGTCGTGTGGTGTGGGAAGCATAGCTGCGATTCTGGCACATGCCTTAGCGCTCAAATGTAAGCTTGCGTGAGCGATATTGTACCCTTGATGCTTTTGAAAGATGGATGTATTTTTATCTTCCTTTTAGTCCTGTAAGCGGCAGTGTGCATATTTTCAATTTTTTTTACTGTTTGTAAGATTATTGGTACCTTTTTCAGTTCTTACACAGTTTCAGCACATAATTTTACTCTTCCTTCTCATGTATAAAATTAGATAGCAATGGTAATAAAATTGGTTCATACAGTGAGCAAGGCTATTCTTTCAGGTTTTAAAACAGGACTTTCACCAATCTTAACTTTTACATAGAATCATCATTTCAGGTGGTTTGCCACACAGTCAATTTCATGGCTTGTTCCTCATTTATAGTTACAACATGCAGCATGAGAATGAAACAGAATGAGTTCAACATGCAAAAATGCATTTCATAATTCTCCTTGAGTTATGGATCCTTTCATGGTATTGCACTACTAATTATCATCATCTTTGTTCCATCTGAAGCAGCAGTAGTGCTATTAGCTTGTAGCTCAAATGTCCATGATAGTGTTAGCATTTTTGATAAAAATTCATTAACACTTACATCAATGGAAATCTGTTTAACTATTTGCAATGAAATGCAAGCTTCAAGTACTAACAAATTAGTGAAAAAGTTTGTTTTTTTCAGAATCATAGTCCAGGCACATTGACTTTAAATTTTGCTACATAATACAATAGGTTACTTAATGTTATTCTTAATCAGTTGAATTTTTCACTAATTTAGACAAAACTTTCAGTACTCACTTAGGAGTGAAGTAATTAACAAAGCCATACAGGTACTTATATTAAAGAGTTCAGGTGATAATTCAGCAACAGTGCCATGGTTTAGGATTCAAATGTTAGTGGATTACTGCAAAGGAAATCGTGGGGTGAGGGGTCTTTACGCCACGTCCATGTCATTAGTGACTGGAAAGAACTTGGAGCAAGGAATGGGAAAGAATTCAGCTGTGGACTTTTGAAGGAGCCATCCGTGCATTCACCTGGAGTGATTTGGGGAAACCATAAAAAACTCAAATCTGGATGGCCGGATGGGGATTCGAACACATGACCTATTGAATACGAGGCCAGAACATTAACCGATCACCAACCACGCTTGATAAGAAAATCATCTTGGTCCTGACACTTACTTTAATCATTATGAAAGCTTCCACAGTCACTGTAGGTGTTATCTTGGTTCTCCAGATCGAGCCGCGTCGATTTATCAAAATCTAACGTTTATGCCATCATGCTGTGGATTTCATCAGAGGACTGATGAAAGCCACAGCATGATGGCAGAAACATTAGGTTTTAATAAATTGATGCGGCTCCACCTGGAGAAACAAGATAATACACAAGTCCAACGACTTGGTTATAGCATCACCTCTATAGTTTCACACAACCAATGTAACTACCATGCTTGGTGAGTGAGAAGTTAATGCTCAGTGCTAGCATTTGGAAGGATGCAGATTCAAATCATTGTCTGATTGTTTTAGTTTTTGATGGTTTCCTTGGCAAATGCTGAAAAAGGTTTTTTTTCTCTCTCTCTTCAAAAGGCCATGTCTAAAACCCTTCTGGTTCCTTATGCATAATCCTTCTCCACCTCTATTTACCCTGACATCCACAAACCATAAAGTATCGAGTATCGACAAACAAAAACTAATGTATCTCATTTTCAGAAGGATTTCTACAGCTTGAAACAGTAATCTTATGATGGTGCACAAGTATTGGTTGGCATGTATGGGGAAACTGGTTTGAATATTATTTATTGGTTGGCATATATGGAGAAACTGGTTTGAATAGTATTACCCAACAGGAAAGAATTTTCTGGGTGAGGTACACAGAAATGTTAGAGAATACCAATACCGTATTTTTACTGAATACCTCTTCTGCCTTAACTTCAGAAGTGGTAGAGTACAAGAGTGAATCAAAAAGTAAGTTACACTTCCAAGTTATGGCCATTTATGAAACTACCTACACATAGGCAACATGGCTATGACAACATACAATTTAAATTCACTTTTCCACATAGTCCCCAAGAGACTGTAAACAATTCTCTGAATGGTCAGCCAACTTTTCAATTCTAGATGCATAGAAATCACCTCTAGCACTATGTAACCACCTGAAGATAGCTGCTTTCACCTTATCATTTTGGAATCATCGTCCACCAAGATCCTTTTCCAGCTCACCGAACACATGATAATCGCATGGCGCTAGGTCTGGACTGTATGGAGGATGTTGCCATACCTCCTACTTGAATCGCAGCAGCAGCTTGGATGTTTGGCATGCCGTGTGAAGTGTTGCGTTATCATGCAACAAAATCACACCGGTGTTCAATTTTCGCCACAGCTTTTCTTTAATTGTCTTACGCAACGATGAGGAGGTGAAAGCAATTGTCTCCATGTGGTTACATAGTGCTGGAGGTGATTTCTAAACATCCAGAATCGAAAAGTTGGTTGACCGTTCCGAGAAATGTTTACAGTGTCTTGGAGACTAAGTGAACTTATATTGTATGTTTCATAGCCGTGTTGTCTATGTGTAGATGATTTTTTAAATGGCCATAATTTGGAAGTGTAACTTACCTATTCCAGTCATTTTGCAGAGAATAAAGCATCTGTGCTGAGTAAGAGGAAATGGGATATTATAATCAGAGGTTTTGTGATGGCTGTATTCGCCACAGTCAAGAATCTACCAATGAAAAGCATTATGCTGTTGGATGATACTGGAACCATCCGGTCTGTATCACTGTTAGCAACATCCATTAAGGCTGTATTATCCCTGATTGACAGAGCTTTTCTTTCACAGAGTAGCCTTCATGCCAGATTTATCACCGAGTACATTTGATTTGTGCAGGATATACTTCTACAACACAACTCAGTTGGAAATAATATAGTTAAATGAGTTTTTAATTAGGATGTTATGGCTTGTTAACATCATTAAAACTAGGAGATTTGGATTAGAAATGGAAAGAAATTCAGCAATGGCTTTTCAAAGGAACCAACAAAATATTCATCTCAAATGATTTCCGTAAACCATGAGAAACTGAATATGGATGACCAGACCGAGGATCAAATCAAAATCCTCCTGGCATATGAGAAAGGATGATCTATCACATTTTACTATCAATTGATAAAAATTTCATACATACGTATAATAAAACACCTTGAGAAGTTTCTTTGAGGCGAGACAATTATTGGCAGTGTTATTCTAAGAGAGAAGTTAGTGTCACTATGCCAATAATGTAAGCCTGAACTATATTGCATCATGATGTTCTGTTTATGTGGTGCCTGCTTGTTCAAGTGGAAATTTGGAATCATCACTGTAAATATCTGAATGATTTTTTTTTTTTTTTTTTTTTTAAATAATCTCCATGTAGTTGGCATGGAGAAGCAAAATTTTATTCCAACATGGCATACGCTTATCAAGTTGAGCCACAATGCATATTTATTTGCACAAATCAGTCTCCAATGCTTTGACGTGTCATAATCATCATCATAGTTGTTTCATTCAAAATGTCCTCTTCCATGTCTAGCATGCAAAGATTTTTCCTTCCACCTGTCTCCAATCAGCTCCCTAAGCTTCTGCATCTTTCTTCACTTGGTCCATCCCATGGTCTTTCAATTGGTTTCCTTCCCTTCCTGAACAAGAGCACTAACTTTGGCATTCTCTCCTGCATCCTCATAACAGGCCCAAGGCACTGCAGTCTGTTCCTGATGTTTTCATTTCTAATTTTATCTTTGCTTGTGATATTCTCATGCCCTCTATTTTATAAACATAGTAAGATATGCAAGTGAGCTTGCTTACATATCTTATTATGTTGCATAAAATTATGAATTAGGACAAGGCAATAAATCATCACTCGTCTCCGACAGTGGCAGGATGGCATGGTCACATGGACATGAAAACAAAACAAAAAATAGTCGGATGTCTAACTCTAATTCAGCAGAACATGGTGGAGAGTGGGTGCGATAGGCCATTGCTGCAAATAGTGGCCGTTGAGCATGGAACATGGTGAAGATACTTTCAAATGGAGGACAGGGTGGATGTAATTAGTTGAAGAAAATAACCTAGTATTGCAAATTAGTAAATGTATAATCAAAACCAATCACAGACTGACAAAAGGAGCTGCTAGAAATTCATAAAATAAATAATTCATACAAAAAAACATGTTACATATGTTTTGTATTTAGATACAAATGAGGAAAAGAAAGAGGAGCCATCGCTTACCATACAAGACAGCAGTATGGCAAAGAAACGGGGGGGAAAATGAACATGTAACACTGGAAAATTTTGGAATTTAAGACCTTCGCGTGGAGCAGAACAGTGCTCAAGGTCAGAGTTTCTTACCAACTCCAACTCAGTGTACACTATGTTCTAAAAATGTGGCCAAATTATTAGAATAATTTTCTATTTCAGTTAACTGGTACTTAAAATGGCTGAATGCACCCTTAAGAAGTTATTGTAGAGGGCAAATGTAGGTGGGTGCACGATAGGGGGAAGTTGGGTGTGTAGGGAAAATGCCACCGGAGCATGTGCTCCATTGCAATTAAATTAAATGGTGAATTATTTCCCGTAGGCATATCTGTATTTGATATATTTTTTATTCGGCAAAACTTTTCATTTACAAGAGTTGGCAAGAATCAACTATATAATGCAAGTGTTGCTCAGCTCAGTTTTCCCTCCAAGTGACTTCTGCCGATTGTTGACAGGTTGTGTGTTTCCACTGCAATTTCTTAATTGTTTCTGTGTTACACATTTCAATTGGAAAGTATTCTAAAGTTTTCGAAGTAATTTCTTTCCCTCAGGAGGATGTGGTGTGTCAGTGTGTGACTGAAAAATTTTGAGGTTATGGGCAGAAGGTGTGACCTTTCCCCTAGGAAAATATGGATGATAAGAACTTGCAGAAAAGTCTTACACACAGCAAGAAATAGCCCAGAAGTTCAAACTTCAGTGAACAGAATTAAAAATTCCGAAAATGGTGGACAATTGCATGCTCAGCAACGTGCAGGCAAATGTGGACGGAGGAAGATTTTGAGCCCTAGAGCTATGAGGAAAGTGAAAAATATTGTATTTAGCAGTCGGAAGCTCAAAAGTATGGACCTTAGCAGGACAATGGAGCAATATGGGATTAATATTTCCCCCAGATCTTTGTGAAGGGAGTTGTTTAATATGGGCTTGAAAGCAAAGAGACCACGAAAAAAGGCTAAGATCACATCTTCAATGGCTTCCAGGCGACTTCAGTGGGCCAAGAGGTATGAAAACTGGTCAGCAGATGAATGGAAGAAGGTATGAAGTATTTTAGTTGTTTAAATCATTGTGTGTGCTAAAACACACTTATATCTGCCATATACTTTTATGATTACCTTATACACAAAAATTCTTGCAACTGATGCTACAATTTGCAACATTTTACTACACCAGTTATTAGCATATGTTTCATTTCTTTCATCAGGTATGCTTCAGTGATGAAAGTATTTTTCTCCATTGCGGAAGAGACCAGCCAATATGTGAGACGAAGGGAAGGAGAGGCATTCAAGTTCGACTGTATACAGCAAACTGTAAAGCATCCTACGGCAATTATGGTGTGGAGTGTCATATCCTGGCACGGTTGTGGATAAATGTACATTGTTCAAGGGACAATGAAACATGATCAATACTTAAAAGTGCTGAAAAACAAGTTGATACCACAAATGGACCTGTGGCATGCAGGAGAGGACTGCATATTTATGCAGGATGGTGCTCCTTGCCATAGGGCAAAAAAATATTGGATTTTTTGGAGCAGAAGAGCATAGAGGTGCTGGACTAGCCTGGGAATAGCCCAGACATGAACCAAATAGAAAATATGTGGGCTATTGTGAAGAAAAAGTTGAAAAAGACCAAAATAACAATAGGGGATGAGTTCATTTCTAAAGTGCATCAAGTCTGGTTGGAGGATAATGGCGTCAGAAATGTGTGCCAGACATTAATTAGGGGGATGCCAAAGCGAATCAAATCCCTCATTCAGTCTAAAGGGTGGTATACAAAGTATTGAAACACTGATCTCACAGAAATATTTATGTATTACCGAATTATGTCAAATTATGAAAATCCAATTTTATTCTAATAATTTGTCCATGTCTGTACTGCTGATTGATGGTTTAAGCCCAAACATTTTCTATATTGTCCTGCATTTGTGATTTTTTTCAGTTTCTGTGCCTTTGTTGTAAACAAAGGTTCCTCTCTTCCTTATTTATATCTGTATTTTCAAATCAGCTCCTTTCATTTCCAGTCAACCCATCATTAATATTTTTGAATAAAAATCCGTCTTCTAACAACTGTTTTTTATTGACTTGTATCTACCAGACGCGTTTCGCCCTTCTGGAGTGGGGCATCGTCAGTGGCTATAAATAACATAATATTATCATCATATTTGTGAATTATGTACATTAATTATATACATATGTTCATGCTTTAAAATTTTTTTTTTTTTAACGTCTGTATGTTCAATCTGCTATAATTATTCTATATATTGTTTTATATTATCCGTGTTCAAACATAAATTCACTTCTTAATACTAAATTATCTCTATGGTTACAATCTTTATGTACATAAACTCTACTTACTAAAAATTGTTGCAGCTAGCACATGTCAGTCTGGAACAGCACCTTCAGCAAATTTCTGCACCGTTGTTTCTTGCTACACTTTAGCACCTTCCGCAATTTTCTGCACGGTTGTTTCTTGCTACACTTTAGCATTATTGCTCACTGTATAATTTGCTGTTAAACTGCACTTTTTGACTACTTCAACTAGTTATTGTGTTTACATCGATGTGTTTATTATGTATGTACAGTGGTACCAACCTATTTCTGTTGATTATTGCTTTTTTCAGTCTTTGTTAAATTATATCTTTTTTTGTGATTATCTTATCTATTATTTGTGATTTGTGAGTAATTGTGTTGGTTTTCATGTGTTTTGGTGTTTTCTATTGCTTTGTATAGTGTTTTGTTTGTTAAATTTGTGAATTCATTTAGGACAGTTTTTCCCTGTGTGATGGCTTTATGAATTTGATAACTTTCTTGCACTGTTAATAATTGTTTCTTATGGTTGTTGATTTTTAGAATTTTCATATCTGTTTGTATAGTTGTGGGTGGGTGATTGTTATCTAATAAATGCTCGGCATGTGCTAGCTGCAACAATTTTTAGTAAGTAGAGTTTATGTACATAAAGATTGTAACCATAGAGATAATTTAGTATTAAGAAGTGAATTTATGTTTGAACACGGATAATATAAAACAATATATAGAATAATTATAGCAGATTGAACATACAGACGTTAAAATTTTAAAGCATGAACATATGTATATAATTAATGTACATAATTCACAAACACAAATATGATGATAATATTATGTTATTTATAGCCACTGACGATGCCCCACTCCAGAAGGGCGAAACGCGTCTGGTAGATACAAGTCAATAAAAAACAGTTGTTAGAAGACGGATTTTTATTCAAAAATATTTATGCAACAACTGCGGAACATGGCCTACAACAAGATTACTGTAACCCATCATTATGCTACATAATATTTAGCCATTCAGAATATTTAAGGTGAAATTGCCACCAGGGCATATGCTACATCACAATTAATAATAATTTACTGTTCTGTTTTATACCACGTAATGAATTACTTGCTTTTTTTAAAAAATATCTTAGTAGTAACTTTGGCATGTAGACTAAGCAAAACAAATATAAATATCCTTGTACAATAAATTTCAGAATTTTGACGTTAATGTGAACCAACTAGGTTACTGTGTATGACATATGTCTTGCTTATTATTTTGCACATCCTTATGCATATCTCATATCTGTTTCCTTTTTAGGTACGTGGAGTCTGAAGAACACACACCACTCTTATCAGCGGGCATCAAACAACCAGAGTTGCAGAAGGATAACATGAAGTTGTGTGTGAAAAGTGAGAAATGCCAGCGCTTATCACAGAGGAAGATATTAGTGGACATCTTGGCTATATTCTTCGGGATTGGTGCTTGGATTGCAGTAAATGGACTGTATGTGCAGTTACCATTGCTTGTCGAGACACAACCAGAAGGATGGAATTTGCCTTCTTATATATCCATTATAGTACAAATTGCAAATATTGGTCCGATTCTGTACGCAGTTTCACAGAAATTTTTACCAGGGAAAATAAGAGACAGTACAATAATATATGCAATACTGTTAACGGGAACAGTTGCGCTTCTACTTATGGCCTTTCTGTACAAAGAAACCACATACATTGCTGGAGAAGAACACAGCACTGCTCTTTTTGTGCTTCAATTCTTCATATCATTAGTTGGTTGTACAAGCTCAGTGCTCTTCATGCCGTTTATGAGAAACTACAAAGAAATTTACCTAATCTCTTATTTTGTGGGTGAAGGATTAAGTGGGTTTGTACCCAGCATTGTTGCATTGATACAGGGAGTTGGAGGAAATACGGCCTGTATGAACCAGACTATTACAAGTGCAAATGGAAGTTCATCCGTAATTCTAGTGGAATACACACCACCACCTAATTTTTCCACAACAGCTTTTCTTTTCTTCCTATTCGGAGCACTTTCTATAAGCACAATTGCATTTGCTCTATTGAACAATCTTGGAACCTGTAAAGGAGAGAAAGTTTCTTCACAAATGATTAGGAAACTTTCAAAACAAGGTGATATCTCTCCAACAATGGAAATCCTGAAAGATCCTAGCATAATTGATGATCTTCTAAGTCAGCCCAGGCGATCTAAAGAGAGCCTAAACAAACAATATCAGTCTGAACTAAGGGAGGATCACAGCGTCTACATAGTTTCAACTGCACCCGAATCACTCCAACAACAAACGTCAGTGACAGAGAGAGCACCGCTGTCACGTTGTACTTACATTTATTTATTGTTATTAGTATCATGGATTTGTCTCTTTGGCAATGGTGTGTTCCCAAGTATTCAATCGTATTCATGTTTGCCATATGGCAACAATGTGTACCACCTTGCGGCAACACTTTCCAGCATGGCTAACCCATTAGCATGTTTTTTGGGATTTTTCCTTCCATACTCATCTGTAAAAGCAATATGTGGTCTCACTGTCTTCAGCACTGTTTTTGCTGCATATATTGCTGTTACTGCAGTACTGAGTCCGGCACCTCCATTGGTAGGATACGTCATTGGAGAGATTCTTGTGGTCAGTATTGTTTTTATTCTTTTTTATTATCATATGAATAAATGGCAGTTACAAATTTTAAGGCCTGCTTATGATGAACTGGATTGCTAAGTTTTTTGTATTTATTATATATTGCCTAGTGTTCAAAATATGCCGTATCAGACAGAGCCACAATGGTTTTTATTTTATTTTTTACCCATGCAAGAGCATAGCAAAATCATTTAACAGCTTAATGTTACAAAGCCTAATTATGAAAGGCTACATTTCCTCAATGTGCTTTTGCATCTCAAAGTATAATTGCTAGATAACCTAAAATTTGAATAATTTAAACTAATTTCAATAGTTCCACAGATATGTGATAATATTTCTGAAATTACTGCAATTTTTAATGAATTAGCCTGGTCCTAGATAATTTAATGACAGTCAAGTGGCCATAACTGATAACTGAGTCCAAACATTTTCTATCTTGACACCCAGTGAAAGTAATTCACACAATTGTTTTTGTTCTTTGCATTTTATCTTTATTGTGAAATGCCAATTTTTGAAGAGCATTTGTAAAATATATCATGGCAGTAAATCTCCCATCTGTGTCATCTAATGTTTAAGGATTTTTTTTTTTTCTAATTTGTAATTTAAAAAAATAAGAGCTTAAATTGTCATGTCTTCCAAAAATGCAGTCTTCAGTTTGCCAGATACTGCTCAGTGTTATTTAACAAATACCAGTAATAAAGTTCACTCATTTCTTTATCAGTCATTATATCAATACATATATGAGGAAAATACCGAACTTCTGAATTTATGGGAGTTATGTGAATGCAGCACAGCCAAGAATTTATGAGCTATTGCAATTTTGCACAGCATATATTTTTTTATAAGGAGATACTGAGCATCAGTGTTTTTTAAAGCCTACACTACTTGGCTGACATATGTAGTGTTCTGTTAGTTCCATAAACTAAGACACCCATAATAATACTTATAAATAAGGTAGGATATCTCACCACAGATGAAGGTAAGATGGCTGTGACAAACACACTTTACAGTATTTCTGTATAAACCTTAATCATGTAGGGAGCTTGGACATATCACCTTTTATTAATTATTTGCTTCTGCTTCTGGTTCATCAGCATTGAGGCCATTAGTGGCAGGAGAGGATGGGAACAAGGAATGGGAAGAAATTTGACTTAGGTCATTTTAAGAAACCTTCCCAGCACTTGCCTAGAGTGATTTTGGGAAACAATGGAAAACCAAAATCAGACTGTCCGGGCAGGCAATGAAGCCACATTCTTCCAAATGCCAGGCCTGAAGATTACCAGTGAGACATATAGCAAGGCGGTCGGATATGTACAAATTGAGGCTCAGTGTGTATACACCTAATCCCCGTCCATGTGTCGCTCCTCTATAAATGATTCAAGTTTATACTGAAATATTATAGTGTATTTGTATTTCTGTGTTTGCTGCAGCCCTCCTGTCTTCATCTGTGATGACTGAAATATCAACGTTGCCAAATTTCAGGCGCATGTTGTTTAATAATTATGTATGTAATTATTAGTGATGTGCCGGATCGTTAAAAATGTATATCCATGGATACGGATACAGATACGGATCATTAGTGTCTAGATCTGCGAATTCGGATACGGATCTCAACATGGACCAACAGTGAAAAATTCGTCACCTACGATCTATTATCGACGAATGTCTAGCTTACACGACATGTTTTGACCTTGCACTGTGCGTGTTTATGTTTATATTTATATTTTAAGATGACGTGGATTATATACGTTTGTGTTTTTCAGGAAGTTAAATTAAAATAAAAACAACGCCTAAAAAAAGTATAGTAGCGTAATATGGAAACATTTTTCGATAGTAAATGATGAATCTGCTAAATACAAAATCTGCGAAGGAATTTATTCCCATAAAGGTACAACTACGGACGAAACACCCACAAGAATATGAGTTATTCTTAAAAGACGACTCCGCTAAGAAGTTTGCTGGCGAAAACATTCAGCAGTGAACGTCTTTAAAAACGGTAAAGAGAAAATTTAGAAAAAAAAAAAATTAACGAATACATAGAAAAAGTAAAAAATATAGAATAATACAAAATAAAAATTAACTATTTAATTGCAGAAATTATAACTATCTGATTTACCTTTTCAACACATAGATGATTTTGAGTTCTGACGATTGATGGATCATGTTCTAAAAGGCAGGTAATATTTTACGGAACTTATTTGCAGGCGAACTTTACAATCGAAAATAAAGAACGTGTTGAAGGATTTTGAGAAAGTTTCTATAAAATCAGATATCTGATCAGATTTTTGGCCAGTTGTTTCATTATTATCCTTTACAAAAAAAAATATAAAAAAATATATAGTTTTAAAAGCGGAGATTCTTGAAGAACGCCAAACAGGAGATTACATTTCGGCAATATTTTAAAATGTATTTGAAGGGTGGGGAATCCCGAAACAGAAGGTGAATTGCATGGTAAGAGATGGGGGATCCAACATGAAACGTGTCTGTACTTTATCTGACATAAATAATATTGACTGTACAGCACATCAGCTGTATCTGGTGGTCAAAGAAGTTATTACGAAAGTTCCATATTACTTATAAAATGCAGAAAAAATGCGGGACATTTCAACCAATCTATAATGGCAAAGCAAGAATTAGAAAAAATACAAGTTTGACTCAATCAAATAGATTTAAAATTTTTGCAAGATTCACCGACACATTGAAATCCCAGAAATTATACGTTTGAAAGGCTTGATTGCATTAAGGATTCACTGTCACTTTATATTACTAATAATGAAACAACTTGATGCCGAAGAGTGGATCTTAATTCAAGAATTAGTGAGAGCACTGAAGCCTTTGTAGGATATCACAAGGAAATGAGTGCATAAAACACATGTATATCCGCCGTTATTCCTCTAGTACGAGCGTTAAATAAACTGTATGATGAGATGCAAATTCCTGCTGATTATGGGGAAACTCCCATAGTCAGCACACACACACCGTTCTTGAGTTTTTGTCTTCTTTGAAGAATGAATTAAATTAACGTTTTTCTAAAATCAACAAAAGTATATAGTTCCAAATGAAACGTTTTTAGTGCCACGCTACAAAGGTAGATTCTTCAATGACTTTTTCATCAAAGATATAAAACAGAAATTACTTACAGCTTCAGAACATAAGTAAATTTCACAACAACTACAAAGCACAGAAAAACCAAATGCTGTATGAAAAGTACACTGCAACAATTTAAAAGACTCATTGGCCAATATGTTACATAGTGACCATCTTGATGAGGAAACTGACAACCAGTTATCATGTACGGATGCTAATTTGCTAGCAGAATATAACAATGAAAAAAGAATATCAAGAGACCAAGATACGTTAAAGTATTGGAAAATCAATAGTAATAAATTTGGAGGTCTATGATAAATGGCTCTCACATATTTATCATCATCTGCAACAAGTGTTCCAATTGACCAGGTTTTCAGTGCAGCAGGAATTATTTATGATCCTCATCGTAATAGACTTTTGGGTGACAAAGCTGCCAACTTATTCTTTTTGAAGTACAATTTACCAAACTTAATTTTAAATGTAACATTTTTTTAAGTTTCTGAAAAAGTTTATCTGATGTAAACACTTTAACGGTACCTTAATGATAATTTCAGTTATCAAATCACAAATATTAAAGATAGTTAAAATAATGCCTTAAAAGTTAAGTGGTAAGTTATCAGTTACCTTTCGTAACCTAGTAAAATAAATGTTTAAATAATCAATTTTTGCAATATGAATGTGCCATATACGAGATTTTAAGAAACTGAGTAATTGGAATTGAAGTTAATAGTAGTTCATTGCTACGTATCTTTAAAATTTTATATACGTGCTTTGTGAACAAAAGATCTGTTAAATATCCGCTAAAAAAGTAACGGATACGGTTACAGATCTCTTTTTCCCCCTCGGATATCCGCGGATACGGATATCTGGCACATCACTAGTAATTATATCTGTTAATTTGTTTTCCATTGTGCTACTGAAATAAATAAATGTAGGTTTATCTTTCCATATCCATCTCTGTTATTATTGTTCTCAAAAATAGCTACACAAAGAGTTTGCATGTAATCAAATTAATTAAACACATTACATTATGAATATTCAACAGAGGTCAAACATCAGATTTTTGTAATAATTTGAGAAATACACGTTGTATCTAATAAATTTCAAGAATCTGAATGCTTGACTTACGTTTAGCTGTAGTTGTCTGCACATGCGCAACACAACTTATAAAAGATTATAATTGTTTCACAGGTCATTTCCTGGGTCCTCTTCACTGGCGGCATTTCATACATCAAACTGTCAGCAGCATCATTGTTTCGAATAGAAGGAGGGCGAGCACTTTTTTGGTGTGGAGCTGTACAACAGATGGGATCTGCTATTGGATCCATTGCAATTTTCTTTCTTGTCAACTACACCAACATTTTCCAATCATACAGCGTTTGTCAGTGATATGTTACAGTAGTTCCATGGCAGTTATTGATATCAGTATTACATGTTTTACTTGCAGGTAACAGGTTTACCTGTGAAATGGCTTTATTTACACAAGCTTAAGGACTTTCATAGCACACACAGTGAGGAAAATGTACAAATTTGTGATTTTTATAAGGAAAAAATAAATGTTTTTTTTCTTTTTGTAATATAAATCTATACTTGCTTCAAAAACAAAATCTTCATTCCAATATATATAACATAACAATTCACTATAGTCTGTGATAGTATTTTGTAAACAGCAAACAAGAATTATAACACTGGATTACACATCGTTAGTCCGATCAATGCACCTGTAAAATCTTTATGACAGTGAGATTTGCTTTAAAAAATGTGTCAACAAATATGACAAGTCATAAAACTAACTTGCACAATAATATTTGACGCAAACACTCTGTGCATTTCAGTAAAAAAAATTCTTGGCAACGTACAGGCACTTTAAGCTAAAGCTTCCCTTGTTGCTTAAAGGTTCTGTTCTGTACTCAGATTGTCCAGGCACTTAATAGGAACAATCACAGCTTTGCATGCTGGAAGGCCAGTCTCCTATAAAATTAAAATCAAATGTGAATTACAACTATACAGTACTAAAAGTTTTATCTAAAGAAACAAAAGTTGCACATAGTAATTCAGACAAAACAATAAAATGACAATGCATTACGTATTCTATTAGGGATTGATATGATATACAAGTGATGTCTTGCTATTTGTTTATCATCTAAGAAATTAGCATAGCGTGATAGTATTATACTGTTATTCTCCACTGTCCTGACAGTTCCCATAAGTGTTACTTTGAAGCTGTTCCAACAAATATCAACACACACTGCAGCATTTCATTATCCCACTCATATGCTGGCTACGTTGAAATAGAAGGGAAAGTCCTTTGATGCCAGCTCATGAGAGAAAATGGAGTAGGAAAGTCAGTGATCAGCAACATCTGTTACACGTTTACTCATTTTTGGAGCCGAGTAAATTACTTTAGTGTTTTTTGCATTGTTTCCTTCAATATTTTAGTAAAAATATTTCCTGTGGTAAAGAAAGATTTGCCACTCAAGAATATACATGTCGTCGATGAAAATCATACAAAGGTTCACATCAAGATTGTGTAATGAAAGGGAAAACTTCATGATATAGTGTAAAATGGATGTTGTTTTGTATCTTGTAAACAAATTAGTGGTAAACAACATGGACTCTTTGAAGCCGATATCAGCATTGGGCTGAAACGCAGAACTTCTAGTAAGAAATGCTGAGCTTGGATTCATGAGGCAAGAAACTTCATGAGAAACATCCATATCTGTGCAACTCTGAGTAACATGCAATCTGAAGGCATTTGTACATGAAGTAATTTAAAAAAAAATAATGTTCCCCACTAAAAACAGTATCATGCTTAAAAACTGTGGGATAAAATAAAATCTGCAGTTACTGCTGCTATACATTAATTTTTGATCGATTTTTTGCAGTTTAATGTTGTGTGTGTCCTCAAGAAATGCTGACTTGATTATCTGTAAGAAGGGATGGCTATATCAGTTTGTGTAGAAAACTGAAGTATCCTCAAGTAACTATCCTAGGTAGGCATAATATATGGAGTTTATGATTGAAATGTATTTTTTCAGATGCTAGTTAAAATGCTTTCAATTTTTTTCTGATATTTCGGAGTATTCTTGGATCTTCTTCAAGTTACTAGCCTCCTGCTAACTATTGGAGACTGTTGGTACATCAGGCCTTTGAGGGGCCTTGTCCAAAAATTTTACGTATTTGTTTGAATGTGTGGTCATTTTTTTCTATGCTACCCCACTCTCTGCTATCGTGTTTGCCTTCCTCTGTATCCTCAACCTAATTATTCCTCTTCATTTCTCTGGTCACAGACTTCCTGTCTTCAGCTGTTTCGGGTGAAACTTGTATTAATGAGCTGGGAAGTACCATTAATATTATTCACTGTGAAGAAACTACACAACTGAAGGTTTGCATGGCCTATACCAGATATAGTGGAATCACAGAACCTTAAAAAATGACTGTGTGTCCTCTTAGCAGCTCTGACAACAAATCCCATTTCTATTAACATAGGAAAAAGCCTAGACAGTGCATTCCATCTGGGGTATAGCAGACATGAAAGAAAATTGAGTCCTCTGTTCCTTAAAACTGGGGCAGGCCTACAGGCAGCAGCCCTGCCATGTGACTTGCCCATAAGTTAGAATCTTCCTCCTTTTCAAAACTTTCACACAGAGAAGTCAGATGGGTTTTCATGGAATGGGCGACAGAAAAATCAAGGAATAGAGTTTTGGGACTAGAAAATAAATAATGCTAGCAGAATGAGACACTTGTAATAAAGAAACAGGATCATACAAAGAATTAAACGATATGACAAAAATATCATGAAATTTTAAGGAAACTGAAAGGTAGCATACTTATCAAGTAGTGAGGCTTAGAATTAAAATAAAGAGTTTTTACATTACTTGGTGTATGACTGGAAGAGAGACAGGATTTATGTGATAAACTACAAGAATTATGGAATGCCACTATCAAAAATGACTACACAGTAATAGGAGGGAAGGAAATAAATAGCCTCTTACAGATTATTCCCTATGAAATATTTGGGAGTAACAGTACAAAGGAACATGAAATGGGACTTACACATTAATTCGTTGGTAGGTAGAGCTAATTCTAGGCTGCGATTCATAGGTCGAATATTGAAAAATTGTAATGAACAAACAAAGGAGATAGCGTACAAATCTCTTGTGCGTCCACATTTGGACTATAGTTGTGCCATTTGGGATCCGTTTCGTAAGGGGTTGATCGAAAGTATAGAGAAAGTACAGAGAAGAGCCGCTCGATTCGTGACCGCTTGCTACAGTCCTTATGAAAGCGTCACAGAACTGATTAGTAGACTAGGCTGGGAGTCTCTGGTAGATAGACGACGCACGTTTCGTTTAAACTTATTGGTAAACATGCGTACTCCCTCTTTCACTCACGAGTGACAGGATAGATAAGATTAGAGAAATAAGGTGCCGCAATGATTCTTATATGAATTCTTTTTTCCCTTGTACCATTAGGGATTGGAATGCACAACAAAGAGATTAGCTTTGGTGCTGAGCACCCTCTGCCACCCACAATTTTGTGAATTGCAGAGTATATATGTAGATGTAGATACCATATGAAGAGCAAGTTATAAATTCTAATTGAAAATTACCAACTGATTTTCCCACATTAATTGACTTGAGAATTAACAAACACCTTTTTCAGGCATAAGTTCACATGGAGCTGCCAGAATAGTTGATCAATAATCGACTTAATTTTAGTATATGAAAATACAGCATTTCTTTTGGAATTTATGCCTTATCGTGGTCATTAGATGTGGGAGACGATTGAAGGCACAGAACAGGAAAAAATTCAGTCATAGCCTTGTGAAGAAACTGTCCTTGCATTGGCTAGTGGTTATTTTGGGAAAACATGGAAAATCAAAATTTGGATAGCCAGATAGGGAATTGAAATTGTGACTTCAAGAATTCTAGTCTTGAGTGTTACCGCTCACCCACCGGTTTCTGCAATAAGACAAGAGTATACAGAGGCAAAGATCCTCACAGCAATCAATTTTTGTAACAAAATTAGCAATGCATGTTACAAGATAAAACCAAGTACAAAAGCTATGAAAAAATACCTTTAAAATGCATTTGTTTCAAGAAGATAGTATATACCTTCCCCATCAAAAAATACTTGATTATATCCGACAAAGTGCTCTCATGCAGAATAATGATAATCAAAAATGGGAAATAATTAAAAACAGCATTACAATAGCTGCATTGGAGGCTTTAAGAAAACAAATGAAAGGATATACTTATTGTATTAAAAACATGCAATGATAATATTGCAAAGATAATAAAGAGAAGAAAGAGGATATCTGATACTATCTGAAAACCTAATAGTAGAAAATATAAGAAGCGCAAAAGAAGAGTAGTTAATATCAGGAGAGAAGTAAGTAAATAGAGCTACTTATTACTATTAACACTGCCTAAACACTCACCCAATGTCATTACATACAGGAGAGGATTATGGGCTAGGAACAGGAAGGAATTTAACCAAAACTTTTTGAAGAAACCATCCCAGCATTTTCTTGGGAAACCATGGAAAACTGATTATCTGGAAGGGGAGATTTAAACCAGTATTCTCTCGAAGGCAGGACCAAGTCTTATCGCTCACCTCACCAGGCTTGGTAGGACAAAGAAAATGAGAGAATTACATAAACAATGTAGAACATAATCATCATGGTAGGAAACAAACCACTTATACAGTACCAATGGATTTAAACTGGTTCACAATCCCATACCTGAAAGAGATTGGTTACTATATTTCACTAGATGGATTAGAACGAGTGCCAAACAGGAACAGATATTACTAGAAAAGTCAACATACATTAGGTTCAATAACAATGAGTGAGCTAGTAAAAGTATCGGTATCAGCGAAAAAAGTTTTACTATCTGTTTGTAGAACTATTTAATTTCTCATCAAATAAACTTTAAATCAATGTATTAAATTTTTTAAAGTGATGTGAATGACTTCTGACAGATATTCAAAAAGGTAAATAGGTTGAAAACTGAGCATTATCAACTAGGGTTGTTGCGGATGTCATCTTTGCGGATGCGGATGTTCAGTGCTTGACATCCGCGGATGCGGATGTTTTGCGGAAGCGGATGCGGATGTTGAAAATAAATTTATAATTTATAGATTTTAATATTTTATCAAAAATAAATTTAAATCAATCCTTTTTTTTTATAAGTAAATTCTATTGCCATATAATACTGCCATATTCAACAAAAAAAAGTATTCGATGATTTCAAAAGTGAATTAAATTATTTACAGAACTAATCACGAGTCTAAAAATCAGTCTTCGTCATATGAACTTTGCGGAGTTCGCACCTAAACTAAATCAAGCGTCAAGCACAAGGCCACGTCACCGCGCATCTCCGCGCTCGCTTAGAGGCGTGAAAAGATCGGGGCTAGGAACGGGAAGGAATTCGGTCATAGTCTTTTAAAGGAGGCATTCGCCTGGAGTAATGTGGGGTAGTAATGGAAAACCGAAATATGGATTCCGGACGGGGATTCGAACCGGCGTTCCCCCTAATGCGAGGCCAGGCCGTTACCGCCTACTCGCCACGCTCAGTTTCGTGATCGCCACCCACCTTCTTACCAATCTAGTGGCGCATTCACAATACAACTTGTAGGAACTAAGAGATCCGACTTTCGATAAAAGAACTCTTGATGGTCAGTGAAAGCCGTTACAGGTTCCTTTCGATTCACTCTATATTATTTTAACAGAAAGTAATAAGATTATTATACATTTTAATTGAAAACAGACTGCAAAGATTCTGAAAAATAATAATAATTTCATGTGATCTAAAAATTCCAGTCACAGAGTTTTTTATGAGCCGCGCAGAACTTTTCTATCGTTGTCACTTTTTTAAAAGGAGACCTACAGATTAACGCGAAATTCAAATCACGGAGCGTCCCAGCATCTCAGCATTAACAAATCAAAGCTTTGCCAAAAGTGAATGTCAATTTTAAGACGCATGAAAATTACAGCTGAGACAGGGATTTAAACAAGGGACTTTCAGTTACCCCAATCGTATGCCGTATCTATTTGAGTCAAGAGACAAATCTGGATGTAATAACAAATAAATATTTAAACATAGTAAAATCGACGTTTTTTTTCTATATAATTTATTTTTCCTATCCCAAAACACAAATGTACTTTTATATGATTGAATATATATATTTCAGTACTTCTAAATTCATATGTTTGCGACGTATGATTCGGGTATGGCAGGTTCGCGTTTCGAAAATCCAGGTCTCAGATGCAATTTTTACAGGCCTTAAAATCGACCTTCACGTCTGGCATAGCTTTGATTTGTTAATGCGAACTCACAAGGACTTTACCTACATTTTACGAACATATGATGAACCTAAAGCGAGGCTGAAAAAAAGGACAGTTTTCTAAAGCAATCAGTAACGCTTTCTAAACTCTTCCATATCGACCATCCCGACACTGACCCACACCGTCACATATTAAACCAAACCAATGACGGTCGACACACGGTGCGGTGTCTTATGAACTCACTTCAATCGAGTGAGTGACCACAATAAGAAAAGTGTCGGTCGGTGACAGTGCTGGCTCGGCGCGGTCTATTTTGGCCCGACCTTTACTTTACATGCAAGTTCAAACTTGTAAATTCGTCACTTAGGTAATAACGCCGTTTAGTTTATTGTTACTTTTGTTGCAAGATCGTCAGAAAACAACCACTTTTCTTTTTAGCTAAGCGACGATGGGCATAATCTTGAATAAAGAAAAAAAGAATAATATATATTGCAATGTAAACAAAACATCCGCAATACATCCGCATTAAAAATTGCGGATGCGAAAGCGGATGTAGGATTTCATGCGAAAGTTCCGCACTTGCGGATGCGGATATCCGTTACATCCCTATTATCAACGTATTAGTATTTAAGATACATGAAAATAATTTGAAAAGGCATAATGCAGAATGACTTCCAACAGATATCATGTACAGACTGTATATTTGCTATGGCAAATTTGATATACAAACATCTAGAATCCAACGTACTGACATACATAGCGTTCAATTATGAAATAGCATTTTATAGGATGAGTAGAATGAAATTGTCCCAGATTATGTCAGACAATAGCTAGGCCCAACATATCTTAAGAGCAATAAAGAAAATAGAATATTTGACTACTTCTTGAAAATGGGTTTAAATTGTTTATTGGTACACCTTATTCACCGAGTGAAGAGATTTTTTGACAAAAGTGCATTATTTTGCGAAAAATTCAAAGTTAAAATTTAAAGAATTTAAAAGCCCGCCAAAACGCTCATTTGCTGCCTGGCGCGTGCAACGGCAGTCGTGACGTCACCCGTCTGTAAACGCTGCCGCTGGGAATGGAGCGTTTCCTATTACCCAAGTTTTCAACTATTTTTTATTGTTTGTTGCTGGTTATTTCTTGTTATTAATGAAGGTTCGTTTTGAATATAAAATCGAAAACAATTTGGAAAAGCCTACAGCGGAAAAATATTGAAAGTAGACGCCTTATTTTTTTTTAACTGCTTTACGTCTCTTTTTAACATCGAGGTCTTTAGAGACGGGAAAGGATGGGGGCAAGGAATGGGAAGGAATTCGGCCATGGCCTTTTGAAGGAAGCATCCCGGCATTTGCCTGGAGTGATTTGGGGAAACCATGGAAAACCCAAATCTGGATGCCCGGACGGGGATTCGAACCGCCATCCTCCCGAATGCGAGGCGAGAACGCTAACCGTTACACCGCCCCGCTCGGTGCCTTATTTGTGGGCCTAGCTATAGAAACAACCACTGAGTTTTATGCTGTGGAGCTTAAAAATGTAACAACTTCAATTTGATATTGCAACAAAGTCACTTACGATTTTCTGTGAATCTCATTTACACCACAATTTCGTAGAGTAAATGTAATACGTTGTTTAAGGCGAGAATTAGTAGGGTTGGTCCTGAGGTTAGATCCTCGCTTCAGAATATTTTCAGTTGGTTTTCTTTTGTAATTTTCTCTGTTGGTTGCATTGCATAATAATTTTTTCCCGAAAATCCACCAGAAAATCAATTTAATTTTTCTTTTCTTTTTTCAGAAGGCTTCACAAATTTTTGGATAACAAGCGAATTACGACCATTTGAAACAACCAAAGACGATTTCAAAAAGGGAATTGAACGTTACTTGCACACCGAAAAAAGTTTTTTTTAAAATGAAAATGACTTGCACATTAAAAGTAAATATGGCCTAATAGACGCAGTTATGTCAGGAAGGTAACCTACAGTTGTATCGTCACGTAAAAATTCCAACAAAAAGGACACAAAGCGTTCCGGAACTGTTGCAAGATTAGCATGAAATTTCTACATGTGATGTCACTTCTAAAATAAATTCCATTGTTCACGGCCGTGCACCTGTAGTTTTTGCATGATATTCTCTCTCTGGTAAGTTTAAAAATTAAAACTTTTCACGTATGGTAACAATTTGTTTCAAACACATGCATGACGCTTAGCAACTATTATGAATTCTTAGATTAAAAACATGGTAGTGCAAAAAATAGAAAACAAATACAAAAAAAAATTCACACAAAAAAATATTATCCCAACCAAGGTTCTTCGAACGTAGGACGTTCTGAATTCCGTTACCACTCTTCAATCACGCAGCTATCCTAACATTACTTCTTAATTGCTTCTCTTTATGTTAATAGTGAACACTTCACAGTTTCTTCATGTGAGATGAAGTGAAACGAGCGAGGTAAATTAATAAACAAACAAATTCAGTTTTATTGACAAAAAATATTATTTATCCATAATTTTTAATCTGCAATTAAGAAAAATGGCCCACAACGTCCATTTGTTCCGAGCGTGGTGAGCGAGCGGTTAACGCTCTGGCCTCTCATCCAGGAGGACGCCGCACAGTGTGATATTTTCTAAATCTAGAGGGACAAAAGTCAGTTTTGATAATTGTCTACACAGGCAAAATAGTTATTTATATTCAAAGTAGATGAACCATACTACTCGAAACAAAGGTTTATTTTCAACGAATTCACACCTAACAATAGAAAAAATAGTTTGAACAATGGGCTTCCCGTGATCCACCAAACAAGCGCTTCAGTCGGCCGCGCTAATCCATTGAGTTTGGTCGATGATTACGCTGTATTTCTGCGTGTTAGTAGTGATTTGTGTGTTGCTATTGCTTTTGGCGAGCTTCAAGGTAAGTTTACGCATGATTTTTCCATGATACAATAGCATCATTAAAACAGAACGAGATTATTTTTAATTTAAAAAAAACTACTGAGCCAATTTCATGTTGAGTTTTAGTTCATTATACCGATCTCTTACTATATTTATTTGAAAAAGCTGCTTATCAGCTACAACAAATACTTTAATCTGTTTGCGCATATTTGCGACACCCATACAAGTTTTCTTTATTTTCAGCATGACTGCACAAATTTCGCGTACAGAATTTTTCGACATATGGTTTGCTAACGCAAAACTATCAATCTCTAACTTTCAATTTAAATATAAATGAGTCTCAAATAGAAGCTGTTACATTTTTAAGCTCAGTAGAATAAAAGTCAGTTTTTTTTTCTATAGCCAACCCCACAAATAAGGCGTCTATTTTCGTTATTTATCTGCTGTTGGCTTTTACATAATGTCTTCGATTTTGTATTCAAAATGAAATTTCATTAATAACAAGAAATGACCAGCAACAAACAATAAAAATAGTTGAAAACTTGGATAATAGGAAACGCTCCATTCCTAGCCGCAGCATTTACAGACGTGTGACGTCACTCAAGCGACCACCAATCCTAGAGCGTTTTCTGTCACGTGACCTTGACAAAGTATAATTTTTATTTCGCTTTTTTATTAAAAATAATCCACTTTTCTTTTCAAAATTGAAAAATTAGCTTCCTGAAGCATTAATCTATGAGAATGAGTTCAATTTATAATATTTTTTTAATATTGTCAAATAGCCTATTGTATTATACAAGATGGTGAGCAGACTTATACAACACGAGCAAGACTAGGTTGCCCACCATTGCCGGTGCTTTTTAACATTTATATTGATGGTGCTGTTACGTAATGGCTTAAATGTGTACCTAATCATTTAAAAATTAATGGATACAATGCTTTTAGCTGAAACCAGGTGATTTTAGCTGAATTTGGGGGTGGGCAATGCTTTATGGTGAAAATATCCTACAGTTATAATTCAAAAATCTCCTCAAAGAAAACGATAGTAATGGCATACTAGAGAGGTAATTAATCATAGCTAAGATCGTTATTAAGAACAAATTTGTATGTTTAGGATATGACACAAGCTTCACCAAGAGTAACAATATCTCACCCAAAATACAGGAATTTAAGTACCTGTGTGGAGTAATAAGAAGAAATGTTAAGAAAACTAGAAAAGACACAATGACAAAAATTTACACATTGATGGCTGTACCAGCATTACTTTATGGGTGCGAATTGCGGACATTGACTAACCAACAAAAGAAGGTAGAAGCAGATGAGATTTCCGAGAGTCATGGCCAGGTACGCTATAAGAAAAGAAGTAAAGAAATAAGGAAAGAATTGAACATTTTTAAGCAAAATGAAGAATAACCAGATATAGGAAGAAATTTACAAAACACATAAAATGCATAATAAGCACCACAACACTAAAGATACTGATAAATTACAAGTCAAAACAGGGAAGAATGTGTATAGGTGAACTTAAGAAAAGGTGAACACACACTTATAAATTATGCTTATTATTTTTAATCAAATTTTTTAGATATATTGTTCAGAGCCTTTTTGATAACTTATTTCAATCACCAACACCTTACTAAAAAAATGTAATTTTTCCCTCATACTCCTTGCAATTTCTTTTTCAAATATCCATGCAGGCCTCAACATTAATATATAACTTATGAGTACCCACCACTCTAACAGCAATCCATTGATGCACATCCAGCTCCTATAAATCAGTTACAATGTGTTTTCACAGACAATTCAGCTGAAGTTCCCAGCTCCATTTACTTCTCTTGTTTTTGAAATAGATGCAGGAATTTGAATCTTTCCTGCTACCTCTCCAAACTTATCTGGCCAACTGAGTTTATCATCAAATGGTATGCCTAGTTATTTGTATTTTATATCTTTTATCAGAAATTTCATCTACTAAACCTTCACTTTTCTGTGTAACTAAAAAGCTGTATTTTTTTGCATGTATCTTCACCCAGTCTGACATAACAAACTAGATCTACCTTGTTCCCGTAATCAGATGTAGAGCTACTTGTTGCTGATGTTTAATTACAACATTATATCCAAAGTCTCCACCCACTATATAGGCTGAATTTCTATTTTCTCATGACAGAATATTCTGGTTGTCAATGAAAACAAATGAGCTAATTATATTCCAGATATTAGGTTTGAGACACAGATGTTTTTCTGTTTGCATTTTGCATGGTAACACAAAATGCATTTCCATGCTTCACTTAGTCCGTAGCCTCAGTCTCTGTTTATATGTGATGGGTATTTAAATATTCCCACCTCTTCCTTGACTAACAACAGCAAGTAGCCTTCTGGTTTTGCCAAAATCTTCATTTACACCCACAACACCTCATGTTGTTCTTGCAAAAATAAGTTTCTGCAACAGCTGATTATGTTGGTTGACCTATTCTTGTATGTCATTGATGTTCTATAATACTTATTTCAATCAGTCACTTTGTTTTCTCAACCTATATCTTTCTACATCGTTATGGAACTCGGGGGAACATTTTACAAAGCACATCCAGAAAGTAGGTACCGATTGGATATTTTTTTAAAAAAAATTAGCAATTTGTTTCAATTTGTATTTTATTACGAATAATCTATGTCCCTTAAACTACTCTTTGACATATTCACCATGTGAATTAAGACAAGTTTCATATCATGGCACTAATTGCAACATACCCGCTTTGTAGAATTTAGTTGCCTGCCACCTGAACCAAATTTTGTAGTGCAAATATTGAGTCACAATTTTGTGTAATAAAGATTGTGTTGTTTGGAACATTCATTGACAAATCAGAAATTAAACTTGTTTGCCGATACATTGCACCAATTCTACAGTGATCAATGATGGGCATCCAAAGCACTCTTCGTGATGGACATTTGCCCTTCATTTATTAATCACCCTATCCCAATGATCACATTCTCTCCGTAAGTTTTAGTTATCTAACGATAAATCTGACAAGGTCATTTCCCGCATTAAAAAAGTTGATAATTCTTATTTCACAGCTGGCGGGGTCGATCGATTGTTTAAAACATTATTACTGACAAACGACGATTTCAGACGTTCAAGTAATCAATCAAAATGGTTAAGCCAATTCGTTCTCGAGTTGAAGGATGTAACTGCACTTGCGCAATCTTCATGCTGTCAGATTCGCAGGAGATGTGGCATAACAGTACTTACTTTCTGGATGAACTTTGTACATTCCCTGGCCTTGGTCTTTGTAGACAGGAATCTTTCGTATATCTGACCAGTTATTTTATCTTATTTTTGCTATTAAGGACTTGTCTAACATCATTCCTTGTTATTAATCTGCCTTTTTTTGTTGGTGAATATCTTTCCATAAGGCAGTGCTGTTTCTGACTAAGTCATGTCTGTTTGTTTTGATAAATGTTGTGAGAAAGGACGTGTGAAATGAAATGTCTGCTGTACCCATTGTTATGGAGAAGTTGAAGAACATGTTGTTACTCCTTTAATGGTCTTCTCTTGTCCAATATCCTTTCTGCTTGAAAACATAGTGTGTTTACCATTGCTGCCTCTTGAACTGGGTGGTGGTAAAAGGATGGCGCAAGATATTTCTCAGTGTTTGTTGGTTTTCAATAAACAGAGTGGAATAGATGACTGTCCTGTTTTCTCTGTATCAACACACACACACAGAGGCAACAGTCATTTCTGTTCTTTTTCCACAGTGAATTTGATGTTGATGTGTATGCTGCTTATTTGGTCCAGGAATTTGTTCAATTACTCCAATCCATGTTGCCACACCACAACTGTCATCATCATATCCAGACTGTTGGTTCATGGTCACAGAAACAATTATCATGTGTTCAAATTCTTTCATGTAAAGATTGGCAATTATTGGCTACAGTGGACTACCCACCACAACACTGTCCAGTTGTTAATAGAACTCACCTTACCTTGTAACAGGCTCCTTTGCAAAATGTGCAATATGCAGCCACCCACCACAATTTATTGTAATCCCACCTTTGGTAAAACATACCCCATCACAGACCATGCCACCTGTACCACATCCCATCTTTTAACCAGCTCACATGCCTCCATTACCAGAGTGCTTACATCGGCCTCTCCATGAAACAATTAACCACCATAATGAAAGGTCACAGTCAAACAGTTTATTCCCAAAATTTATACCACACTGTTGCTAATCATGCCAGCTCTCACTACTATCATTACCTCAATAACTGTTTCACAGTTAGAGCCAAAGTACTCCCTGAAACCACATCCCCCTCCGAATTCCAGGGAAATGGCCTACCAACACATTCTGTATACCCAGGGTCAGCGCTAGGATTCTCGGGCCTGGGGTAAGGATTCTTAGCAGTGACGTAACTAGTTGGGGCCCATGGCTAATTCATTGGATGGGTTCCTCCCTCAGGCCAGATGGGTGACAATGAGCGGATTCTTGGGCCGGGGGCCTCTACAGCCGGTATCGCCGCCCCCCCCCCCAATCGGCCAGCTAGTACAGGGTACATTTGACCCACTTACCCCTATCTCCCCCCCCCCCCAAGCCAGCCCTGTGAATACCAGATATCCACCGGACTTTAGACTCAAATAATACTCACGTTCCTCACTTTGGTATACCCTGTAATATATCTATAGCCTTGCCAAAACCATTTGGAAAGAAACCTGTTATGGGTAATTTATACAGTAAACTACTCTTATTAACAGTTTCTGTATAGTAAAGCATCCTTTAAGTAATTTAATTTTAAATCACTGTAATAAAAGACATTAGATTCAGATAAAATTATTTTTCAAGCGTCGTGGATTTAGCCACATCCATTTTCACTAAGATCATTTTAAAGTGTATTTTATAGGTTTGGAAAAATTTAGTTTGAAATTTATTTCACTGGACAAGGGAGGCAAAATCAAAGATTCGGAATCGGTAATTAATGTGAAGAATTATATTAGAGTTTTATAACCAAAGTGGTAGTCAGCATCGACAAGGATGTATTAAAAATAATTTTGACCAATTAAGTCGATTATAAATACAAATTTCAATTAGAGAAAGAAAACCAAAATCTAGAATAATAGACAAAGGAATAATATTAGATTCAGGAGATAGACAACATTAAGCTGATTAAAATCATGTTATGGAAAAGTTTAAGATTTTGGTAAGATGATAAGATTTTCCTGACTGCATTATTAGAAGCATTATTGAGGTTCCCACGAAGGCAGTGATGTGACAGAATTAAATTTTAGTCCCGTAGAAACATTTTTGAAGCACAAGTGAAAATATTGAGAACAGGTTGCACAAAGAAACATGGGTTAATTGCAGCTTAAAGTACAAGGTGATTAGTCAGATATTGAATTGTGTAATTATAAGCTGATGTCAGAGATCTAAATGAATTGATAAATAGAGGTTGGCCATGTTGAAAATTTCTCACTCTCTCACCAATTCTTAGGGAGACTAGTCCGCGGCAAGTTGTTCCGCGATGATGAAGTTCAGGTTGCAGCAAACGACATGATCAATAATAATAATAATATTTCATTAAAATGCAATGGAGCACACGCTCCAGTAGCAATTCCCTACACACCCATCCTCCCCCTTTCCTGCACCCACCTACCAATTTTAGCTTTAAATTCTTTCAACGTTTTTGGTAAATTATTCATCAATTATCTTGGTAACTTATTCCAATCCAAACACCCTTAACTAAAAAAGAGAATCTTCCTACACCACTGTGCCTAAAATCAAGTGCCAACTTCCACTCATTACTTTTCACTCTTAGACCAATGTCTTTCCATGCCCCGTCACCATGCCTTGTACACTACCATGACCCTCTTTGCCCTCCTCCTGTCTTCCAATGAATCCCATTCCAGCTCTTCTATCATATCCGTTACCGATTGCATTCTGCGATAATTTCCAGAAACAAATCTAGCAGCCCTTTTTTGTACCCTCTCCAACTCCTGTATTTGATACTCAAAATGTAGGTTCCATACTACACCACCATATTCAACCAATGGTCTGACCAAAGTTTTGTAATCCAATTCCTTTACTTCTCTTGTACACCCCCTCATCACTCTCTCCAACAAGTGCAGAATTTTGAAAACTTTACCTACTACCTGTCCAATGTGTCCTGCCCAGTTAAGCTTGTTATCAAACGTAATGCAAAGCTATTTACATTTCAAGTCTTCCACAAGCAATTCTTTCCCCACCTTATAATCACAATCAACGTTTTGTTATTTATTTGTGTATCTAATAAGCCGACTCTTCTTTGCATTTATATCCAATGGTTAGTAACCCAACTAGATGTCCTGTCAAGATCACCCTGAAACTGTTTACAGACCTCTACCGTATAGCATTATGTCATCTGCAAACAATCTAATTTCTGATAGTAAACAATCAACACAATTATTCATTAGAATAATGAATAGCAACGATCCCAATACACTACCCTGTGGCTCTCCCTTTTTTACTTCCACTTCTTTTGATACTTCATTTCCTACACTAACTTTCTGTTTTCTACCTTTTAAAAATTCTTCTACCCAGCAAATCACTTTCTCATCCACTCCAATAGTTTTTACCTTACTAACTACTATTTTATGGCTCACTCTGTCAAAAGCCTTTGAAAGATCTAGTGCTACAATATCAATTTGGCCTCCCTTGTTCATTTCATTTGAAATATCTTGCATATATCCCACCAACTGAGATTCACATGAATATCCTTGCCTGAACCCATGTTGCCTGCTTGAAAACCACTTACGTTCCTCACATATATTTCTGATGTGGTTGCATATCAGTCTCTCCATTAATTTACCAACCACTGATGTCAAACGGATTTGCCTATAATTTTCAACTCTATTTCTCACTCCTCCTTTATGTACCGGCACTACTACGCACTTTTCCAGTCCTCTGGTAAGCAGCAAGTATCCAGACTAGATTTAAATAATATTTCAAGATAAGGTACAATATCACATCCAGCTACCTAAGATATCTGTAGAAATATTATCTACACCAGCTCCTTTATGTTTTTTTAGAATTCTTATTTTCTTCATGATTTACTCGGGATGAATTTCAAATTTTTTGGTCTGCTCATTTCTAATTGGGTTGTTAAGCTGGTTCACCAATTTAGACCCTCCTGTTTCTGATTCCTGTCCCTGATGCTCTCACTAAACCAGTTACTTAGAATCTCTGCTTTTTGAAATCCTCAATAACTTTTTCTCCATCCTTACTTATAAGTGTCTCAACACCCTCCCTTCCTCTCAATTTTCTGACATGGCCATAGAATTTTCTAGATGCATCAGTCAATGGTCCCCCTGCACTGACAATACTCCTCATAAACCCATCTTTAGCCACCTTCTTAGCTATTATTAAGTCCTTGTTTATCAGTAACAATGGAAGGAAAGAACTACCAAAAGGCAATATTTATATGGAAAGGACAGATAAAATACACCCAACACTCACCAAACTTGAAGGAAGGAGGGTGGCAGCAACACAAAACAACACACAAACACAGAAAATTCTATGTTTCAGGTTAAACCCTTTGTCAAGTTAAAAAAAAAAAGTAAGTGGCTAAGCTTACACAAGCCTTGCATTTGACGCAGCCACTCATAGAATCATTCCATGAGTGACTAAATTGAACACAAGGCTTGCGAGAGCTCATCCACTTACTTTTTTTCACTTGACAAAAGGTTTAACCCGAAATATGGTATTTTCTGTGTTTGTGTGTTGTTTTGTGTTGCTGCTGCCCTCCTTCCTTCAACTTTGGTGAGTGTTGGGTGTATTTTATCTGTCCTTTCCACATAAGTCCTTGTTTAGTTGTTTTAAATATTCTCTACTACCCTGCTGTCTCTTAACTCTATTGTGTTATCTTCTTACCAACCTCTTTAACCTCCTCACATCTCTATAATAGTACACAGGTTCTCTAATTCTCTTTATTTTGGAATAATTTTTTCCCCTTTCTTATTATCTCCTTGAACTCTTCCCACCTTGACTCTACTGTAATTGTTCCTTTCTTCCATTTGCTGAAATCTCTCTTCAAATTCGAAATCTGTGCCTTTTTATAACTGTTCCTAATTCCCCCTTCAATTTTGGTTGCTGGTTCACTGAACTGCTTCATGATAATTTATTCCTTTGGTTACTTGACACCCCCCCCCCCCCGCCCAAGGTTATCGTTAGGCTTCATTAGGAACATATGACACTATTTTGTCCCCTAGTCTAACACTTGTGTAAATCCTCCTTCCCTTATTAAGATATTTGAAAATCTCTGTTCTCTTGTGTCATTAATCTTATTTCCTACCCACTTTACACCTGGTAAATTTAAATCCCCACCAATAATGACCATTCTATTCTCACCTCTGAAATCTGAGTATGAATTTAATTTCTCCCCAAGAGCCTCATCTTCATCCATCATTCTTCCACTGCAGTAAGCAGCCAACACCTTGATTTTTCTTTTTTATTACTGTAGAAATCTACCCCAAGTAACTCATGCTCATGATCTATGAACACCAGTGAACTGTGGCAGTTTTTGTTAACTAGTGTGAAAACTTCTCCATCAATTGCTCCTCTTTCTCTGCGGCACACTCTGTAATCATCGGGAAAAACCTCACTGTCTAGCACTTCTTTTAACCAACTCTCTACCCCAATTATTACTTGTGGTTCGTGTATCTCTATTAAGTTTTCAAATTTGATTACTTTGTTCATTATACTTCTACAGTTCACCAGTAACACCCTTACTACTTCTTTATATTTTCAGCAACTTCATCTATTTCTTTAACATCTGTGATTTTTCCCATCGTGGATCTACAATCAGTATCACTTTGATCACTCATTTCCTTCCTTTCACCAGCAGCCCCTAACCTAAAAAAGGCACACAAATGACCCCATCATCACTGGAAATGGGCGCCCTTACTGCTTTAGTTAATAGCTCAGAAAGTACCCCCTTGCCCTTACTATTTAGGTTTAGGCCATGCCTAGAGAAACCCAAACTACCAATGGTGTTCACAGGCACAACCCCAAGACTGAACTAATGTCTTCCCCAAGCAGCATTTCTATTTCCACATTTACCCACCTAACAGCAATAGTTCAATTGTGGCCGATCATGACAACTTATGACCTGCATGAGTTCCACCCTGGTATGCTGTGCCTCCTTCACCACCTCCCACAGGTCACTCACTATACTATAACTCGTGTTTCTATCAATACTATTCCCCATACCTTCCACTACCTGTAAGCGTTAATGAAGTGAAACTGCAGCAAGTGAGTAAACAAGGGCGTATTGTGATGTACAGGAATCCTTGTCGTCTTACTGTTGTATAACCTTGACACTGGTTTGCAATGCCTGTAAACTTTTTCAAAATTTTTGGGGTATCATTGGAAACTGCTTTCGGTGTGTCTGAATGATTTAATCTGCAATTAATAATATTTTTGGAGAGTAGTCTGATGTCTTATCTGTAACTGGTACCAATAACTGTAATGAACTTTTGAGAGTAATACAATTGTTTTAAAATCTCAACCAAAGTTTACAGTGAACATTATTTATGAAAAATACCTTTATCTCTTGGAGTATCTCAAGGGATTGGAGACCATAAAGGTCTTTAAAGGTATTAGTTCACGGTTAGAGTTTAGAAGTATGTACTCAAGCCAATCCCAGCATAAGGTTTGCTTTTAACAATCTATCATTTGCTAGTTAGCTTAACTAAAATTTGCTCAAATTTTAATTAAGCTTTGATTTTTATTTATCTTTCATCATTTTTTAAACAATTTTTCACCTGTAAGGCTCCATTTTTATTTAATTTTGATTAATTTCTTTCCCCAATTGACTTTTCCATCTATACAATTGTTGCCCTTTCTTCCCCACCACCATATCCAGTCCTATCAGAATGGTTAAATGGTTGCCCTTATGAACTTGGTCACATAGTTCCATTTTCTTGAAGAAGGCTATGGGCTGAGATATTATGTTTTTTGTTGCTGCTGCCTTCATCTCTTCAATTTTGGAGAGTGGTGGATCTATTTTATCTTTGATTTCCATATATCACCTCACAGCATTTCTTTCACTCTATTGTTGCTAAAGTAATATTCATGATGACACTAACTGGAAAAAACTTTAGCAAAATGAGATACACAAGAAAGAATATTGGAAGTAAACCCATCACTCATGAAAGTTGAAGGCAGTAGGCTGCTAAAAAAGGATGAGCAGAAATACACAATAGTACGGATGGTCCTATAATCGTGCAACAGATGTAATATATAACCTGCTACACTTGTGTGGCCTCAGATGGCAGCCACAAATATTTATAAGGCAGCAGAAAAAGTAATGCAAAGTATGAAGAAATGTATAGTTAATATTATCATAGAAACAACACAATAATACTGAAACATTGGTAATTGAGGTATTGGAATATAAGAGGCTTGAATTATAAATCAACTGCATAAATAGGAGATAATTATAAAATAATTTATAGGTCTATTTCCACTCCAAATCTACTTTTAACTTACATAGCAACTCACAAAAACACAAGATTGTTGCACTTTATGGATGAGGCATTCCATTTACAAGGCCATTTTGTTCTCCAAATGGAAACTGCAGATCATCAAGTTGTTTCGTGACAGTTTTATCCATTGCATCAAGAAAATCTTCCAGTGAAGCCTCTGGCTTTTGTATAAAGTAGGAATGGCTTAAAAATGGAATTTTTCGAAGTGTTCTCCCACTCAAACCTTCACTTTTCCTGTAAAAAGAAAATAAAAAAAACTTACTGACAAAAGGCTTGATTAGTGATGTGTGATAAATCATTTCTTTTATTCTAAAAAGAATGAAGTTATCCAATGCAGTTGCATGAGTTGCATGTAAAAATTAATAAAATACACAAAAATATTTAAAATGCTACTGAATACCTGGCAATATTCAGCAAAAGAAGACTGGTTTTTGTATTTTCAGTTGCCTCAAATGAAGACAACTGCAACAACTTCAGATTCAATAGGCTGTCCTTGGAAGTAATTATACCTGTCTAAAAACAACAACAATAGTAATAATTCAGTTAGTTTAATGGAATATCTGCCTCAAGACAATTAGAGGGGAAAAAAATGTTTTTACCCTCTGCAGTTCTTCTATGCAAGATTTATAAATTTTATAAATAGCAAATGGAGATGGAGGCCCGATATACTGCTTAATATCAGCACGGTCAACAAATGCAGCATCTATTGCTCCTGTTACATTGGAAGTGGCAAGTACCAAAACATTTTGAAACCTGTTTTAGAATTCACAAGTATTAATTTAGTGGTTAAAGAAAATGAAAACTTCAAATACAAATATATATTTCTTATTACCTTTGTATCTGATCAATCTGAGTCAGTACTGCATTAACTACACGAATAGAATCAGATGGTTCCGTTCCTGCCAGTGCTGATTTTCGAGCATGTGTTAAGCTCTCCACTTCATCAATAAGAACACAGACAAGTGCATTAGGATTTTCTATATAATCTTGAATCTTGGTGAACATTTTTGTAACAAGCTTACCACTCTGTAATATTTCACAAAATGTTATTTAAAATATGAGAAATAATGCTAATGTGTTAAGGAACAGAAGAAGATACAATAAGCAGATGAGAGATTATTTCATCCACCAATAAGACGATTTCAGATAACATTATAATTAGATTTTATCATATTAATATTATTCTTTTTCTGTAACAAAGACATCATGTTTTTAGACAAATGTCCTAAGGAGGGAAGTGAAAGTCTTCAACTATGAGCTAATTTATTTTGTTGTGAAACTTATTTTTGAAGTAACCTCAAATATGCTCCAACTTCAGCACTTTATTAAACATCAACAAACTCCTCCTCCTCTCCACAAGATAACTACTTACATTTTTGCAGCGGCAACACTGTAGAAAAACCTCTCGGGATTCTAGCCGTGTCAAAGTAGAGCCAACTGGCAACATTTCAAGATCTGGCACTGCTCCCATTGTTAAGTCCCACTTGGGGCCAGTTGACTTTACTTTGACGCGGCTAGAAGTCCGAGTGGTTTTTCTACTGTATGTCACAAGCTTCCTCCAAAATTGGAAGCATCTCAGGAAAAAGGTAATACTGAAGATATCTACCTACAGCACTTAAAACTACAAGAAAAAATGCTCCGAGTGAAAAAATATATAAATTTAATTACTAATACAAAATTTTTGAATGTAAAAGGCAATGAAAGAAGACTAAATGAGTCACACTGAACATTATTTTAAACTTTAAAAAGAGAAAACAAAGTAATTTTTTAATTGACATTGCAGATTCATATGATAACAACAAAGGTCCTTAAAAGCAGTTTACACTGAGGGAAAGAAATTAGTGTTCTCAGTGTTCTCATTTTTGTGCTAAAGACTGCACTTTTGCTAAAGTAATGAGTATCTGAAGGACTACAATTCAGTGAGACCAACAGTCATGTTAGTTGAGACACAAATGGGAGGATTTGAATCTGCAACAATTGTAACTTTTCACAATGTAATGAACTACACATTAGATAAATGCCTACCTTAAACTTTTTTATGTAAAATTTGGAAGTGGTGGGAATCATAGCAGCCAACTAAAATTAATACAGCTATTTAATATCAATGTCATTAGATTTAGTCTTAAATAAAAATTCATTAACATTAGCTTACCATACCTCAGAAAACCATTTTGAAAATAAGCTATGGCTATTAATTTCAACGAATTCTCCATGCGTATATCGATCACCTAATCGAATAGTTAGCTTCTGGGCAAGTGCTTTGCACAAAGACGTTTTTCCAGTACCTGGTGGACCATGAAGTAAAACTACTCGATTCCATTTGATAACATTCATATCTACTCCACGGTCAGAGAACAGCAAAGTTGTTTCAACAAAATTTAGTAACTGCAAAGAAAAAAACAAAGTCAAATGAAAAAAAGGCTTGGATGGGGGTGTACAGATTAGATCTTAATTTTTCTTTTGCCTATAGAAAACAAGATGTAAATTCGAAATCATGTTTTGTTTTCGACTAATGTATATCTTCTGAACACTTACTCCCAAATAATGTAACATTGAAGTTGCTAGTACAACTGCAGACATCAATAAATAAAATAATTGTAGAATTTGCCATAGTGTAGATATTTTTGTCATTTGCTGGGTGTAATTGATTAACAGATTACTGCAACCATGCTTCACATCAACGAAGGATTCAATTTCTTACTTAATGTAACTTTTGTTAAGCATAATCATGTTTACTCTTCTCTCTAACACATGTCACCTAACAATTTAATTCAATATCTAATGATATATCTATTACCAGCAGTTTACCTATCTGTCTGTGTATCTAATGAGTATTTTTGGAATTTATTTTCATTTGATGTTGACCTAAACAGTTAGACATCCTGTCCAAATCACTTCTATACCTATTCACAATCCTCTTTCATTTCAAATATATTACAAAACATAAGAGCCTTCTGAAAAAAAAAAAAGAAAAAAAAAAACACACACACACACACACACACAACTACTTTTGACTATAAACAAGTCAAATTTATACCTTCACTGATTTCACTTTACCTAACTCAATTCTTTGCTTCCAGCATTTAAGAATTTCTTCTCCAGCAAGAGAGACAATAATTTATCTCATTTTAACTTCATCTGATATTCTATGGCTCAAATACCTTGGATAAATCCATAGCTACATTATCAATTTTGTTTATTTCATGTGAACTATCTTACACATATGACATTTTAGTTTTTCCCGGCGTATTGTTGAAATAAGTAACTCTCAGGTTTTCTGCCAGTTAGTTGATTTATTTAGTTCTTTTTCTTTTAACAATGTTTCAGCAACTGCCATCGTTGCCTTCATCAGGCTAACTCTTACATACAAGGACAAGACACTGACTGACTCGCAAGCCAGTCCTGGCTCCAATTAATAGCCTGTTGCCAACGGAAGCTTCACGCTGCTCTTTGATTGGTCGGCGATGTACACGGCCATAGATGGCGTCAAACCGGTTTGGTTGCATCTCTGCATCTCGTGGCTGCATCCCGTAGCAACTGGATGGCATTTAGTAGATCAATGGCAGTATCTTGAGTGGTCACCCATCCAAGTAAAAACCATGCATAACGTTGCCTTAACAGTTGGCATGTGCGGTCACCCATCCATGTGCTCTCCACACTCATCGTTGCTTAACCGGCGGCATTACACGAGGGCTCTGGAACTGACCAATCACGAACGACTTATCTCCCATTGGTCGACGTGTCATGACGGCGTCTGCTCGTAAGGTTGTGTCTAACACGTTGCTGGACTGGCTCCCAAGCCTCGCTCAGGAACAGACCACCATCTCTGTTAATGCTGTTGTCACTTAATCGAATCTCCAGCTCTTCTCTGATCACTGAGTCCCAGAAATACGATATCTTAGCCAGAACTTCAGTATTGTCGAAGTTGATGCTGTAAAATTTTTTTATAGCATGTTCTGCTAATGCGGACTTGTCCAGTTGTAGTAACCGCCACACGGCTTTGCAGCACTCGAAGAATTCTTGCAACACCTGAACTCAATCCATCCTAACATACGTTTTACCATGGAGATTGAGAAAGATGGCATGCTGCCATTCCTGGACATACTAATTAAACGTAAGCCAGATGGTACTTTGGCGCATAGCGTTTACAGGAAACCCACACACACAGATCTGTATTTGGGGGCTACCAGTTTTCATCACCCAGCTCAGCGAAAAACTGTTTTGACAACACTGGTCCACCGTGCGCGAGCCATTTCGGACAGTGATAGCTTACGTGAAGAACTAAGGCACCTACGGCAAGTTTTCAGACAGAATGGTTATTCCGAAGAACGTATTAAACAGGCCTTTCTCCCCCAGAAACCGAAACGAACACCTGAACAAGAGTCTCCAAAAACCATCGCTGTGTTGCCTTATGTCGGGAATACTTCTGGAAAAATCGGAAGAATCTTAGCACGATATGGCGAAAGGAGTATCTTCCGTCCACCTATGAAGATACGTGATATGTTACGCACGGTGAAAGACGACCTTGACCTTCGAGTTCTGGGAATTTATTCGATACCTTGTGAATGCGGCAAAGTATACATCGGACAAACTGTAAGAACTATTGAGGATCGCCGCAATGAGCACCAAAGATATCTACGGTTACTACAACTGGACAAGACCGCATTAGCAGAACATGCTATAGAAAATTTTCACAGCATCAACTTCGACTGTAGTTCTGGCTAAGATATCGTATTTCTGGGACTCAGTGATCAGAGAAGCGCTGGAGATTCGATTAAGTGAAAACAGCATTAACAGAGATGATGGTCTGTTCCTGAGTGAGGCTTGGGAGCCAGTCCAGCAACGTGTTTGACACAACCTTCCGAGCAAACGCCGTCATGACACGTCGACCAATGGGAGATAAGTCGTTCGTTATTGGTCAGTTCCAGAGCCCTCGTGTAATGCCGCCGGTTAAGCAATGATGAGTGTGGAGAGCACTTGGATGGGTGACTGCACATGCCAACTGTTAAGGCAACGTTATGCATGGTTTTTACTTGGATGGGTGACCACTCAAGATACTGCCATGGATCTACTAAATGCCATCCAGTTGCTAATCTAAGGGATGCAGCCACGAGATGCAGAGATGCAACCAAACCGGTTTGACCCTGTCTATGGCCGTGTACATCGCCGACCAATCAAATAGCAGCTTGATGCTTCCCTTGGCAACAGGCTATTCATAGGAGCCAGGACTGGCTCGCGAGTCAGTCAGTGTCTTGTCCTTGTATGTAAGAGATAACCTGATGAAAGTAACGATGGCAGTTGCCAAAACATTGTTAAAAGAAAAAAGAACTAAATAAATCAATTAACCGGCAGAAAACCCGAGAGTTATTTATTTTATCTTACACATAATCTATCAACTGAGTGAATAGCCCTTCATGATCTCACACTGTTGATTTACAAACCACTTTCTTTCCTCACAAACATTTCTGATATAGTTGAGTATCAAGCTCTCCATCAACCACTCAGTCTACAGTTCTCACAGCTACTTGTCTCCCCATTATTTTTATTTATTTTGCATATGATGCTATTAGACATTTACAACATTCAACAAGAATTATACTGTATTAATGAACAAACTAACACACATAGTTCAGCAGACAATGCCCACTACCGGCCACTGAGACAGGATCTCCAGTCACAACCACTACAATATGACGTCGAGGCACTCCAACCAAGCCACCGCCGCCTCTGGCATGGCCAAATTTAAGTCATCCAGACTACCAGGAAATAAGATAGGATAGGGAAAAATAAACAGATGTCTCGGCTCCTACACGATTAAGACTCATGTTGAAATATTGTGCAACTTGTTTTTGTTTTTGTGTTTTAAGTGTTCATCTCACCGTCCTGCCTTCATCTGTGGTAAGCGACGGGTATCTGTTTATTTTTTCCCTATCCTATCTTATTTTCAGTGCCTCGCGGCAGTTTCTTTGTTTCCATTATACAATAGACTACCAGGAAAGGCACACAGTAGGCTGGCCTGCATGATGTGTGACACAGTTTGTACAACCTCTCCGCAGTCACAGTACAAAGAATATGACCAGCCCCAGGTGTAGAGAGTTGAAGCAGTTCTTCCCGTACCACATCTAATCCAATTTAGTTTACACCAAATTTACCACAGTAATTTGAATCCTGGTAGTTTTGAGCAGAGATTGGTAAGTTGCACTATCTCCTGTGCCATTAACAATGCCCATTCTGCTGTCCAGCTATCTGTAGGGCTGAAGGAGTTGGATGTTAGACTGACAGCAGTCTTCCAGGCAGGGTAACATGACTTCTGCCATGCTTTGTATTTCCTAACATCTCCATGGATGAGAAGAGCCTCATTGGTCAGAATTTTTGACCATAGGCTTATTAGAACCTTTTGCCTTCTGATGTGAGGTGGTGGGATGTTGCTGAGCACCGGCAGCCACTGAATAGGTGTAGATAGAAGCAAGCCAGTTATAATGCACATTGTTTGGCGAAGCTGAACGTCCACCAGCTGGGTGTGAGAGCTATTAAGCGATATGTTGAATCAGTATTCAGCTGTGGAGTAACCCAAGGCTAGGGCTGTTGTTCTTTAATGTATTTGCATCAGCTCCCCATGAAGTTTCTGCCAGCCATTGAAGTAAGTGGTTCCAACTTTTAAGCTTGGTAGCTGTATTCTGAAGGTGCCTTTTGTAGGTTAGAGACCTGTATAATGTAACACACAGGTATTTTGGGATACTGTTATACTTCAGCATCTGGTCTCTGAAAAATATATTTGGCTCGTAGTTCATTTGTTTGTTGCGAAGATGGGATGTAACTATCCGTTTTCTGTGGATTAGGTTGAAGGCGCCACCTTCGAAAGTAGGCATCCATTTCCTAAAGGTCATGAGTCAGGATTTCTTCAGCCTCCACGAAGTTAGTTCTTTGCACTGTAAGATTGATGTCATCAGTAGGGTTCAGATCTTTATAACCAAACAAATAGAGAAATATGCAGGCAAATATGAGCTTAAAAATGGGTACGTATGACCTAAAAATTACAAAATATGACCAAACATTTAAAATGACTATACATCAAAACATGCTCAATTATACATCATTTATTTTATCCATTAGTGTCGCTTTATGTAGACATCATAATTTGCTTTTGTACACTCGCTACACCATTGACAAATTAAATTATGTTGAAGTCACATTAATTTCAAATAATTTAGAGAATAGAACTCTTTCATCTGTACTAAAACCCTCCTCTCTAAATTTCCTTACGTAACTTCGCACTTTCAGATTTTTTTTTTTTTTTTTTTTTTTTTTTTTTTTTTTTTTTTTTTTTTTTTTTTTTTGGCACGGCGATAGGTCTACTCATTGATCCACTGCAGATTTAACGATGACTGAGGATATTTCATTGAGATATTGATTGACAAGGATCGACACAGGCATACATTGTCAAGATTAAAAGGCGGGCGGAACATTACGTTTAGAGAATAACAGAAATATATAATTTACATTCTTGACTGGTGAATTCTGACCATAGTGAAAATTAGTTCTGTGTTTCTCCGCCACATGTATAACAGAAGTACATTTCTGTGAATAATTATTTTCATTTCTTCTCATCTATATCTTGTGAATTACCGGTATTATTAAAAAAACTACCAGATTTTTTCTCAAAATATGACCATAAATATTATCGAAATATGACCAAAACTAGGAAAATGGTCTGAATATGCATTTATATGCCATATAAAATACATTTAAATACAATCAGAAATGTTGAATCGGTGTTTAATTCAGCATTTCAGTTCAAAAAGAAGGCAGGAAAAAAATATGACTTGTCCTAAAGATCTGAACCCTAGTCATCAGCATATACCAATTTGCAAGAGACTTTGTCTGGCAGGTCATGAGTATATAAATTGAAAAGTATAGGGGAGAGACCCGAGCCTTGTGGTAGACCGTTATTTAGCTTGTGAAATCTGCTCCTGCTGAACTCAATGTACACTTGGAACAGGCAGTTACTTAACATGTTTTCTAGTAAAGAAATTATCTTTATGCAAGGAACTGCTTTGAAAAGTTTGAGAAGAAGACCCTCTCTCCAAACTGTATCGTATGCTGCCAAAAGATCTAGGAATACAGATACGTTCTTCATTTTCTTCTGATAACCTACTTCCAAGTAGGTGGTAAGAGACAGGACCCGATCACTACAGTCCCGACTGAGACGGAATCCAGATTGTTCAACAGGGATCTGAACTTCAATTGCCGGAGGTAATCTGTTCAATATAAACCTTTCCAGTAATTTGTAAGTGACACTGAGTAAGGCTATCGGACGGTGGGGTAGTTCGATCTTTTCCTGGTTTGAGTAAAGCAATGATTTTTGTTCACTTGAAGATCTGAGGAAGCCTTCCAGCTTGTAGTATGGAACTGAAGAATGAGGCAAGCCAACGAGATGTAGCTGGTCCACAGTTTTTCAATAGTTATGGACAAATCCCATATAATCCTGCAGCTTTTCCATTTCGAAGGGTGTTTAATCTTTCCTGAACCTCTTGTAATGTGAATGGATGGGAGTATATAGAGTGAGGTTGAGTTTCACGCTTTAGACATTTAAGCTCAGATTTGACCCGTCTAGTGAACTGTTTGTCCTTTTTTGTTCTAGAAGTATATACAATGTGATTTACTATTGATTCCACATTAATGGATGAGTGTTTCCTTGAGGGAATTGATGTAGGATCTAATTTACGAATAAGAGACCAGGCTTTTCTACTGTAATGGATAAAGTTCAGATTTTTAAGAGTTTTTATCCATTTATCTCTTCTAGCATGGTCAAGTGATTCCAGCAGTTCCGTTGCCTTCTCATGAGAGCTGTTTTTCTCAAATTCTTCTCTAAGTCTGCTTGACTCCTCACAGCAATGACATTTATTACAAACATAACAGTCCTAAGGACTCAGATTTTCATACAAGGACAATAGGTCCCCAGCTAAACATTTGCCAACTTAACATCGAAGGCATCAGTAGATCAAAGAGCCAGTATTTGTGTACAGGAATACTCAGTTGATGTTGTCATACTGCAAGAAACTCCCCACTATTAAGAACTGGTATATAATGGGACATTTCCACTCATTTAGTTCGCAGGAAGTCTCCTGACTTTAACTAAATAAAACTATGTCGCAACCAACTGGTTTCAACACATCTGTTGTAATGTGATCTATACAAGATCACCTGCTATTACAGATAAAATGTACCATTATAACAATACCTTCACAACGTCCAAGAATAGATGAGCACTAAAAAAATGAATTTCCACTATGAAATACTTACATTTTCTTTGACTGCAAAATCAAAGACAAGACTTTCCCAAAGTCCTGTGAATTCAACAGAGGGTAAAATGCAATGAAGAGCAAAAGGAACATCTCTATCACCTTCACCATCCAGTGTTTCCATTTGAGAGCCATAGGGATCAAGTGTATAAACATGAAAGCGTGGTTCAGCCTCTTTTATGTCTAAACACTGAAATCAAAGTTAAAGATACATCTTTTACAAAACAACATGAAACACATGTGTAAAAACAAAAGGCAAAAATGAAGTAAAACTTCAGACAGATGAAAATTATTTCTGCTAATCTTACCTCCTCACCCATATCACATATTTTTATGGATTGAATATGCTCCTTCAAGAATTCATCCTCAAAGTTAGTTATTGTAGAACCCTGAATTAGTTTGCATTTTTTGGTGAACTTTGAAACAAGATCAACGACTACATCTTTCGGTGCATTACTGTAAATAAATATTATTATTGTCAGTGAGGAAACAATTTTAATACATCAATGTAATAATCTCTTGCTGAAAAGGACAACTTATTTTTTCTGCTTAAATAATTACAAAATCTAACAATTCTTTTTAAATAATTTGAGAACTGGGAATTATCTAAACCATGCATCTATTGGTGAAAGTAACAAGGGACTGTTCAACCTGTAACATGAAACCTTACTAAGCTCTGTGTTTGATGATACAACATATGTGATGGGTATCTAACATTAATTGGAAGAACAGCAAAGGATAGCTAGGATTGTATGTGGGAATTACTATATAAGTGACTTGTATCAGTGACTGATATGCAGAATCAAGATTAAGAGTTACTAGAAGGTGGAAGGCAGGTAAATAAAGTGGATGTCATGCCTACATCATACCCTGGTGATGAGGCCTGAGGAGGTATTTGATGAAGAATCAGCAGAACATGGATGTAAAGAGATAATCATGACCATAAATTACCATTTGATTACAATTGTAAGGGAGTGTAAAAATTTTCATCTGTAAGTCCGTGAATAAGAGACTAGAACAATGGTGCAGAGGTACACAAAAACCTCAGTGAAAGAAGGAACCTAAAGTCACAAGGGAATGAAATGCCATATGTTGGATACTTCCCTACGAAAGCCTGAAGACAGCCACAAGATGTCTCAGGTTATAAAACCAACTGACCATGACCATTTGTGAGGGATATAAAAGGATTCAACAAACCAGGTCATAAAATGAGGGTAGGATTCCCAAAATGTATAAATATTTCAGGGGAAATTCATTACATGGAGAGATGGCACCTCTTCAAGAAGATAAAATGGAAGAAATCTTTATTCCAAAACAAAACAAAACCCAGAAACTATGTGCTAAAATAGGACAGTGAAGAAGTTGATAAGAAGAGAGCACAGTGAAGTATAGAAGCAGAAATTAGTAGCAGCAAAGAGGAAAGCTGAAGGCACATTCATGAAGAATGCCATGGCTGGAGAAGACCAATGAATGATATAACTAGAAACACCTATTAATATGAAAGGACATTGAAGGAAAAACAGGGAATTCAAAAAATCATTGCTAAGGCCTGGAGAGAAGTTACTGAGGATACAGGGGAAAAAAATCAATATTAAGAACCTTTATGAAATATCACGGAGGAGAAGTAGGAAAAATATCAGTTTAGAAGCTGAATTGGGTAAATTACAAATTAATGAAAAGGGCCTTGGGATATTAAGAGAAAATAGGTAGGTTTTATATACACAAGTTGGTTGGTATGCATAAAATTATCACACATTGTTAAATATATGTGCAAACAATATCAATTATAATGAGTAAAAGGGGGATAGAAATCTTGTAGCTAGAAAATCCTATTAAAATTTTTTAAAACATTAAAAGTTAGAAGCCGGTATGTAAAGTTAAGATGCAGTTGCACATTTTAAATTCTGGAAGTCGTAATTTGAAAGATAGAAAATCAGTTTATAGCAGGAAAGAAGCTTAATTTTGGCAGACACAGCATATAAAAGTTTGAAAAGGTTCACTGAACTACAAAGACTGATTTTAGAGCAATTTGTAAAAATATTCAACACACGGAGAAAGATCAAAATAACCAGTTTAGAAATAAGATAGGATAGGGAAAATAAACAGTTACCCGTCACTTACCACAGATGAAGGCAGGAGGGCGAGACACGTAAAAACACAGAAACACACGAATTGCACAATATTTCGACCTTAGTCTTACTCATGTGGGAGGAGAGACATATGGCAGGGGGAAAGATGTGGTCACATCCCAACCCGATGAATCATCCCATGGCAGGTTGGGATGTGACCACATCTTTCCCCCTGCCATATGTCTCGCTCCACATGAGTAACTTTAAGACTAAGGTCGAAATATTGTGCAATTCGTTTTTGTGTTTTTACGTGTCTCGCCCTCCTGCCTTCATCTGTGGTAAGTGACGGGTAACTATTTATTTTCCCTATCCTATCTTATTTTCAGTGCCTCGCGGCAGTTTTTTTGTTTCCTTTATCCAATAACCAGTTTAGAAAATATATGTAAATTCAGTTGAGAAAACTATATTCAAAAGAAAGTCTAATTCGATACAAATAGTTTACAATAAGTCTCGATGAGATATACGAGGGTGAGTCAAATGAAAACCTTAAATTTGTAATAAAAAAATCGAAATTTCGCGCAATTATCCTGTAAGTTGGTAAGCATGCTACAAGCAGCATGCAGAATGGTCTGTAGGTGGCAGCATAGTGCAGATGCACAAATACAGTCGCAGTATCAGTGTAAAGATGGCTGTCCCACTTGAGACTTGCACCAGGGAAGAACAGTGTTCTGTTATTCGGTTTTTGAGTAGTGAAGGTGTGAAACCTATTGAAATTCATTGAAGAATGAAGATTCAGTACAGTGATGCATGTTTGTCACAGCAGCAACTCTACAAATGGAGTAGGAAGTTCGCAAATGGTGTGACTTCAGTGGAAGATGCTCCTCGTCCAGGTCAGGCACAACGAGTTGTGACTCCACAGAACATTGCAGCAGTTGAAGCCATAGTGATGGAAAACTGCCGGGTGACACTGAAAGACATTGCAGCATGTTTAAAGATTAGTCATGGTTCAGCACACCACATTGTGCATGATGTGCTCCAGTTTCACAAAGTGTCTGCAAGATGGGTGCCATGGCAGCTGTCTCCTGAAATGAGAGAACGACGTGTTGATGCTTGTGAAGAACTTCTTCGCACTTTGAACGAGAAGGTGATGGCTCCCTTGCAAGAATCATTACTGGGGACGAAACCTGGGTTCGCTTCCACCAACCGGAAATGAAGAGAGCGAGCAAGGAATGGCACCATTCCTCATCACCAAAACCAAAGAAGTTTCGAACAGAACCATCAGCAGGGAAGGTTATGCTGACTCTCTTTTGGGACGAAAAAGGCATCATTCTGGAGCATTACATGCCTAGAGGTACTGTCACCAGTGCATCATACACAGATCTCTAAAAAATCATCTACGGCCTGCAATCAAATCAAAGCGACGTGGATTGCTGTCAACAGGTGTCCTTTTGCAACATGACAATGCAAGGCCCCACACTGCCCGTACAACAGTTGCAATAATCACAGACCTGCATTTTGAGTGTCTTCCTCATCCACCATACTCACCAGACTTGCCACAAGTGATTTCCATATGTTTGGACCACTCAAAGAAGCAATGGGAGGAAAGAAGTTCCGTTCTGATGAAGAGGTACGCCACGCGGTGCATGAGTGGTTGCGCGGACTACCAAAATAATTTTTTTCTAAAGGAATTTGTGCACTTTGTAAGCGCTGGAGAACTTGCATTGAGCGTGGGGGAGATTATGTTGTAAAGTGATACAGCTTTGTACCACTTCTGCACAATCAATAATATTTTAAAAAATATTTAAGGTTTTCATTTGACTCACCCTCGTATGTAGTATTTTGATCAGGATGGGACAAAGTAGTGATTTTTACAGACTTGAGACAATGTCGGAACAAGCAAGTATTTCCTGTTGCATCATCCTGAGAGAGAGTCTACTTTAAAAATTCATAATAAATCAAGGGAATCAGGTTGCAACTCCAAAACTTCACATCTTATAGATAAAAACATGTAGAATCGTTTAAAGCAAGTTTCAAGGCTGTTACTTAAATACTTTTTAAAAAAATATCAATTTTGAGATTATAGCAATTTTGGTTCAACCTGTCAGAAAATGGTAAACAAGGTGATTCTAGTACCAAAAGAAAGAGCAGTAAATTAGAAGCAAGTTAAGTTATTTCAGCTTCATGGCTTTAAAACTGAGGAAGATATAAACATTTTTTGGAATTTCAGAAAATAATTTTTTACGGTCAAACTATTGAAGCTACGAAAAATTTTATTTGGATTTAAATTAACATTTATAAGCCTGTCCAACTACTGTCAAAATTTCAGGCAGATAGGAATTTATTTATGCACACTGAGGAAATTAGATGACGAAATCCACGAATGCAGACTACATTTGATCAGAAGGTGGGACTGCTTTCATGGGAAAGAGGAAAAGGAAGGATTCCCAGCGTCTTCTATAAATAGCAGCCCTAGGCTCTTCTCTGCCCAGTCTTTGAAAATCAGTTTGGAGCGTGACCACGCTACTTGGTAGCGTGATCTGGGAGCGAAGCGAGACAGAAGTAGATGCACAGGCAGGCATGTTAAGCTTTGAGCCTAGCGTGTCACGAAATTAACATATCTCATGTGACTGTAAATTCAGTTAGGGGTCGTGATGTTGGTCTGTCTTGAATGTATTAATCGTTCCTGCAATTAAAATTCTTTGGTGACGATTTCCAATACCACCTGTTTGTGACTTTATAAGTTTTGGAAGAATATATTATTTAACAGTTTAAATTGCAACAGTGACTTCTAATGACTACATACCTTTCCTAAGTTGGGGTTAGATCAATTTAGGTGGCAGCCGAGTTTCAGTAAATCACACACTGTATTTCCAAAGGGAACAGCACATGGTTAGAGTTGAGGTGGAACAGTTTAGCACCAACCCCAGTGTAACTTTTCATCTTACAATACGAATTCAAATTCCCATCCCGATTTCGGTTTTCCAGAAATCATTCCAGGAAAATGCCAGGATGGTTCCTAGAAAAGGTATGAGGGTCATCCCAGAAGTACCCGACCTAGCAATGAAAAAACAAAAATTTTGGAAAAAACTGTATTTATTTTTCAACGTAGTCTCCTTTCAGTTCTATACATTTATTCCAGCTATTTTCAATAGCTTCGATACCACTTTTATAAAAAGAATTGTCTTGCTCCTCGAAATAGCCATTAACTGCAGACATCACTTCTTTGATGGTCGAAAATGTTTGACCACTGAGCCATTTTTTGAAGTTCGGGAACAGGAAGTAATCCGAGGGAGCTAAATCTGGCGAATAGGGTGCATGAGGTAGCAATTCGAACTTTAATTCATTAATTTTGGCCATTGCAATAACGGATCTGAGAGCTGGAGCATTGTTGTCATGAAACAACACTTTCTTCTTAGCCAAATGTGGTCGTTTTATCTTGATTTCTTTGCTCAAACGTTGCAATAACTTCGACTAATAATCGCCGTTGATTGTTTTTCCTTTTTCAAGATAGTCAATGAAAATTATCCCATGCGCATCCCAAAAAACAGATGCCATAACCTTGCCTGCAGATGGAACGGTCTTGGCCTTCTTTGGAGCAGGTTCTCCCTTTTCAGTCCATTGTTTTGATTCTTCTTTTGTCTCTGGGGTGAAGTGATGGACCCACATTTCATCCATGGTCATGAAACAACGCAAAAATTCAGCTTTGTTGCGGTGAAACATCGCTAAACACTCAATTGAAACATCTTCACGACACTGTTTTTGCTCGAGTGTGAGCAAACACAGCACCCATCTTGCACATAACTTTCTCATGTCCAAATTTTCAGTTAATATGCAATGTACCACACTTTTTGAAATGCCTACTATGTCTGCTAGCTCGCGCACTTTCAGTCGACGATCATCCAGTACCGTTTTGTGGATTTTCTTCACCATTTCTGGAGTCGTCACTTCATTTGGTCGACCACTGCGATGTTCGTCTTGGCAGCTCGTAAAACCTCGTTTAAACTATGCCACCCAATATTTTACTGTTGTAAACGAAGGAGAAGACTCGCCCATAGTAGAATCTAGCTCAGTTTTTATATCAGTTGGGCTGAGGCCTTTCAAATGGAAGTATTGTATCACATAACGATGACCAATTTTCTCCATTTTCACAAATTTACTCACAACGCTCAAGATTAATTGTTGCCAAATAAGTACGAAACAACGTAGCGTCTTCAAACTTGAAACATGTGCTTCATAGACTATGTGCTTTGAAATAAAGGGATATTTTTCAAGCAACTACTGCCATCTCTCAGTCAGGCCGGGTACTTCTGGGACCACCCTCGTAAATTCCCTTACCCCAGCCCTTTCCCACCTCTAATGTCCTTGGCAATCCAGACAGTCCTAAGAAACAAAAAGCAATGATGGGGGAATTGATTCTTTCTCGGCGTACTGCTGATAAATATTGTTCCTTGGTGTCCTGCCGGATAAGTTGCTCTGCCATACAAGACGTTTCGACAGCTTATTCTGCCGTCTTCATCAGGTGGATTGAAGTTGCTACTACGACAACATGTCACCGGCTGTGCATGCCATCCATCCATGATTTGTCACAGACATAAGCTGCATGCCATCCATAGCACTAAGGTATCCTATTGCTAATGTCGAAATCTAGTTTTTGAACCTGGCCTAAGTGTATTTATCCTAAGTGAAGTTTTGTTAATCTGATTTGAAGAGTTTATGTACATGTGGTACATAGAAAAACTATTTCCTACTTACAGCTAATCGATTTTGTTTTTTTCTGGGGGGGGGGGGGGGGACCAAACTGATGCCTAACTACTGTACTACCTAGTCCTACTTATAACTAATGAAGGGTGAGTAATTATGATGATTATTTACAAGGGACCTATTTACATAATGAGGGAACCTACTTGTAGCTAATGAGTAGTGAGGGCTTGGTGGTTAGAAGGGAAATTGTCTATTTATTGTTTGTTTGGGATGTCTAGGTGGCAATGTTTCAATTGGGTCGATCTCTATTGCTGCGATTTTTGGCTGTGGTGAAAGCAGAACTTGTCAGAAGCCAGTTTCATTGTTTCTGTTAGTAGGTCAAAATGGAGGTCCTGTCGGATTCTCCAATTTGACAGATATCGGGGTGCACCAACAATAGCATGCAGGGCTCTGTTCTCAAGTGACTGCAGCTTTTTGATGTGGCAGTCAGCAGCTATACTCCATAATACAGAGCCATATGAAATGTCGTTTGGACAATCGCACGACGGATGATTAGTTTTGTTTCTGTTCTTATACCATCACCTCTGAGGATTGGATAGAGGTTGGTAAGTTTTGTTTTCGCTTTTTTCTTTGTTGCATCTATGTGGGACCTCCACGTCAGCTGTTTAATCCAATCACAGCATAAGGTACTTCATTTTGTTTTGCCATTCAACGTCTCTTCCTTCTGCAATTCTGGCTTGTATAAATACCCCACGGTCGGCAGACGCATATGAGGGCCGTTACGGAGGCTACTATATGCTGCTCTTCCATTGGCTGCCACGTCATTTGGGTCTCATACAAGGACTGCAACGGATGGCTGTGTATCAGCTCTCTTACAGCAAGCATTCTTCCAAACTTCCCAGAAGAATCTTCTGGGAATGCCGCATTGAGCACCAAATCGAAAAGTCCACTTTGCCTGAACATTCAATGGAAAATTTCCACAGTATAAACTTCAACAAGACTGAAGTATTGGCCTGGATCACATATTTCTGGGACTCTATGAATGGAGAATCGCTGGATGTTAGATTGAGCACCAACAGAGATGATGGTCTTTGCTTGAGCAAAGCTTTGAATTCCATGATCCAAGATCTGCAACAGCAGCGCGATAGACATGCATGCTAGAAGAGAGCCAATACAAGCCATCCATTGCGGGTCTCATATGAGACCCAGACAATGCAGCGGCCAATGGGAGAGCAGCAGAAAGTAGCTTCAGTAGCGGGACTCATATGCATCCACAGACCGCAGGGTATTCATACGAGCCAGAATTGAGAGGCATTCACAGTCGGAGGCATACACAATCAATTACGTGTCATCGCAGTAGCAACTTCAACCTTCAGTTTATTTACTGAAGGCACCAGAGGAAACTGTTGAAACGTGTATGGCAGAAGAACCTATACGGCAGAACACCTCGGATGAATATTTATCAAAAAGCAATATTTATTGAAGACAAATACCAAAAAAAATCCCTCTGATTTGACATACAAATAGAAAAATAATAAAGGTTTCGTATTATTAAATAGTGGAGGAGGAATTGCTTCTTGAATACCCAAATGGCATATAAATTAATAATAAACATATTTGGACAGGGCATATTGGGGGCACAGTAAGGAGATATGTCACGTCTTGCATACACTGGAGATGGTGACTAAGGCACATACAAAGCAAGTGAGGGAACTCTGATTCTAAATCTTGGTTGCTCACTTGCCTTTGTATGGTGGGACAGTTTGGGACCAACATTGTGGATCTCAAATAAGGTGTTCAAGGAGATGCAAAAGAAGGCAATATGTTTACAAAATTGACCGTAGAACACAGTCTGCAACTGATACGGCAAAGGAGCATCGTTAACGCTCATAGAAAGATAGGAGTTGGTTAAATAAAGTGATGGGAATGTTTAGAGTAAACATTGGAAATGAGGCCAGAATATTGGGATAAAAATTGGTAATAGTGAGTGAAAGGGAAGAGCTGTTAAGACTAGAAACTAGTTCTTGATCTCAGGCATACAGAAATTTTTTAGGTAAGGGAGTCATGTACAATAATGTGCTGAACAGATTACTGAAAATAGTGAAAATAGTGAAAAAAATATGCAGGAGAGATTTCACAGTACGCAAAATTATATTGGCTTTTTATTTACTTTTTTGCATAGGTTTTTAAGCCTTATTGACATTGAGGTCTTTAGAGGATGAAAAGGACTCTCGTGCAAGAAATGGAAAGGTTTTAGGCCATGGCCTTTGTGGTGATCATATATGTCACCAAACATTTTATACGTCGCCATGTGTTAATTTTTAAGAAAAGGCAAAAAGTTTTGTGTAAAGTGAATATGCTTGGACGGGTAGGATGGACTGTTTCAGTTTGGCACCGACCTGTCGACAAGCCTGAGACAGACAAGGGCCTGGCCTTGAATAAGGTGGGTGCCTCAGGGTGGCCGTAGCAGGTGTAGGGGAGGAGAGTGAATCTCCCTCTTTAGGTGGTGGCTGTTTCTGCAAAAACGAATAGGGTGCTACGTACAGACTGTCAGATAGATGGTTTGAACGAAAAGCCAACCAGGTCACGGAAATCTGCGTGCATTTGACTTCCTCGATACTCTTCTGTTGCTTGTGGATGAGAGGGAGGCGACAGGAGGAACAAGAGGATAGGGGACATATTGGTGCAGAACATGGCAAGTTACAGGCAGTGTTGTTTGCTGCGAATACAGTTTTTATTTGTACTTGTGAGATGCTCCAGCACCAGTAAGGACTTCATATGGTAACATACCATTCTTTCTGACAACAGTTTTGAAATATTGCTGCCATAGTGATTAGGCCCAGTGACTGTAAAATGAAATAAGAGATACCAAGTAACAGGTTTAACGTAGGTTTAGGACAGGTACGTTAAACCTGTCACTTGCTATCTCTCATTTCATTTTACAGTCAGTTACTTATATATGTACATTTCATCTACTCATTTTATATATTTTCATATGTATATATATATATTTCTATCACCCTTTATTTTCATCTACAACCAATCTAAATAAAATTATAACTTTTTAAATTATGGTACACAAAAATTATTTTATTACACTTTTATCGCTAGTCAAGCTTATCCCCCCCCCCCTCCCTCCCGGCAATTCTACCATCAACGCGCATTTTCCGCCTATGTTTCATTCATGTGGCGGGTTGGGATGTGACCACATCTTTCCCCCCTGCCATATGTCTCGCCTCTCACATGAATAAGACTCGTGTCGAAATATTGTGCAATTTGTTTGTTTTTGTGTTTATACGTGTTCGTCTTGCCCTCCTGCCTTCATATGTGGTAAGTGACGGGTATCTATTTATTTTTTCCCTATCCTATCTTATTTTCAGTGCCTCGCGGCAGTTTCTTTGTTTTCATTATCCAAAATGGTAACCATAAAATAATAAGTGATAACTAGGGAAAAGGAATTATTCAATAGGATAGGAAAAAGAATTAACACTTAGCTTAGATGATTGTTGTGTGCCATGAACACATAAAAGACACAAGAACACAAGTGACATAGTAATTTTCTGGTCTTTGCCCTTTATCACCGAGAGCATATTACAGAGGGTGGGTGTTGTAGACTTCCTCACAAAGACTGTTAACCAGGAATGTGGTGGAGGTAAATTCAACCAGAGGCCAGGGAAAGGGGTAGTGATTTGGAGGTAATAAACGCATTGCAAAAAGAGCAGAATAATATAGGCCTATTAAAATCTTAACATAAATTTTAAGCAAAGATAAATAAATTAAAAAAAGGAAGTTTAAAAAACAGAATCTATGAAGTTAAACATCATCTCTGGTTGGTGGTAGTTCAATTTAGGTAGCGGAAATAAAGGCAAGGAAAGGACAGAGGGAAGAAAAAGCAATGACTGGGTATTGAGACTAGGAGGATACATTATGTCCAGTTTGTACTGCTAGGCTAGCTCCCTCCTTCCGAGTTCTGATGAGCTGCTACTGTTTTGGAGGACTCTGATAGCACGGACCGTGAAACAACGATTAAAATTATTGGCGTCATCGGAGATGGCAGGGGCCGCTACTGAATTTTTTAGATTCTGGATGGCTACTGTCTGTTGGAAGCCATTCATTCTTATTGTTAGTGAATTGGTAGCCAAACCTAAATAGGAAGCCACGCAGTGTTTCCAGGTTAGATATTAGATGGGAGGTTTCACATGTGACATGTCCTATGCAAACTTCAAGTCTTACGACTACACCCGAAGATGACAATGGAGATTCACTTCAATGAGAAGCATGTAAAGAACACAAAAAGTTTGGGTTGGCTATGTAAAATTAGCTGCAAGTAGGAGGGTGCCAGCCATTAAAGATACGGAAGAGCGTGTGAGAGTTAGCGCATTGCACCATCCATCAAACTGTATGGTGTGCTAACTTTAACGGCTGGCAATCCCTACTTGAGGCCATTTTTACAAAGGAAACAAATACTTTTTAAAGTTCTTTACATGTCTCTCTTTGAAACAAATTATAATTTACCTAAAAAAACAAGTGAACCAATTTTTTTTAATTTAATTTAAAATACTTGCAGCCATATTTTGCTAGGCAACCTGGCAGAATCATATTCTGCTGGTAATAATTATACATAAAAACTGCATTTCAATCAAATCATAGATGGACACAGAAATCATGCAGTCAGATCTTAAGCTATAAATATAGGAGTTGAAACAGGAGTCGAGCAATAATTCAAAGGCACTAGAATTTAATATTAAGTCCTCCTCTGGAACTGACAGTATAGCATTCTAGTTTATTGCAAAGGAAATATATAGAAATTTTCAATACTGTCAAAACTCTTTTTTCTTGGACACATTATTTTGGACAAAGATATTGCAGTAATACCTAACAGTGATGAAAACAAAAAAAGGTCTACTAATATAATATTATGAGCATTCAATCTGCTAGCCCTATATTATAAATGTTATTAGTCCAGGTATCATATCAACCTCTCCTCTTTTCTATTAAAGTTTTTCAAGTAATATTTTACTTAATAAAGACAAATCTGCTTTAACTCTTTAGCAGCAGTTGAGAACTATCTACAACAGCATCTCTCAACCATTTTCAACAGGAGGACTGGTAACATGTCAAAAATAGCTCTACGGTCCACTAAATTATATGGGACCGATTTTTTTGAACTATTACCCATTATGACCTACACCTACAAGAGAACACTAACAAAAGGGTTATTGACACAATTCTTAAAGGAACATCACTTTACCGTATGGCGATTGTAAAAATATTTAGTTAATGACTATTACAGTGGCAAAGCAGTCATATTTTCATAACTGGAAATACCAGATTTTTGCCTGATCATTGAAATATTCATGGCTTTTAGAAAGTATGGAATTAATTTTTAATGATCTGTCTGTGGACCACGTGTCCCACCTTTTCAAACTACAGGTTGAGAATCACTGTTCTATGAAAAGCAGATGTAAAAGATACATAGTCATTTAAAGGATAGTTTACAGCTGAAACTATTAGTATAGTTTCAGAGTAAGTAATAGCCTACTAGTTTCACTTTCAATAATATTTTAGGTACGTTTTACATTATTATTTGATCAAATAATCTCTGCTAATGGATTCATTTAATACTTTTCTTGTCACATTAAAATATGTAATGTAATGTGCTCTGAGAAACTTGCTACCAGTTTTCCTAACCTCAATGAAGTATCATTAACTTGACTGAATTCAGTTTTAATACCTACCTTCAGCCAATTCTTCTAAGCTGAAAACAATTTATTTTAAAAAAAATCGAGAAATTTTGACAAAGTAGTGAAGCAAACTGTTTACTCCTATCATGAATCTAACTGTATAATCATCCTCTTGAAAATTATTTAGCTTTTATTAAGTTGTTAAATGCATACCTGTCACTTAGCATTATGTATATATAATTACAAACTGGCTAGAGAAATGAACTACCATCTACCTTAGATGACAAGTTGCATGGCCTACAAATAAAACACACATAATTCATTTTCACTACTTCCTGCCTTTTATTTCATTGTTTACCATACAACAAAAGAGGAATTACTATCTTTTCGCAGTCTAGTGGGCAAATTTAATGATTGATAAACATTTTATGGCCCATTCATTACAAGGAGATAACTTGACTACCACTCTAGATCAACACGGTAGATTTACATTAAAGTCATTACTGATAGTATTATTTAATATAGCTCATGGCAAATGAGACGTGGAAGCTTTTCACTTATTTTATTCAGAATCCACCCAAGGTGTGATGCCACATTTACTTTTGACATTATTATGCAAATGAACATTTACACAGTTCTTCCTCCTCTTTAGCTATAGTTGTATAAATCTGTCATCAGGAGCATCTTACAAGCTAATCATACCATAAACCATTTAAGTAAATATTTGCTAAACATCATGGTAAATTATAGTATTTGAGCTGAGCTACAAACAGAACATGCTTACTGGAAACTTTATATTCAAAGAATTATTCCGACACAACTTACCTTTCTAACCGCTGGTTTACTTCAATATGTAAAATCTTCATTATTAAGAAGGTATTATAAAAACAGTTTTCTGCTAAAACTCTTCACTTAAGAAAGAAAAATTCGAAAGATAAATTTGAAATTTGCCTCCAGCTTCTCTCACTGATAAACTTTAAAACAAAGATATAATTTTAATCATGGCCACCAACGGTATTAGGACAGAAATTTTATTCATAATGGCTTACATAAAACCTGTTGCTTATTTTTGTAAACAACTAGAAAGGGGAAAAAAAATGTTATACTCGAAAAAATATATTCCGAGTTTTCATTTCAAAATTTTAACAGGTTTCTCAAGTGCAATAGTGAGCATATTTTGATTGTTAATCCATGTTTTCAGTGCTTTTTCTATTTACGTGTAATTATGTCAGGTTATCTACAGCTGGCATGAATACCGGAACATATTCACTCTCAGTGAATCTACTGCATATTCTGATGGACTGAAGAAACCGAACTCAAACGAATATCTGCTATTGCTGCTCTCAGGGGCGCTGACTTTGTGAATGATCGAGGGCTCTGGCACCCAGGAGCACCCATGAATATAGACATCAACACAAATCAGTAATCGACTTCAAGTGACACCTGTATTACCTACGTCACGCGCCGCCTGGCAAGAATAGAGCCAGGTCTCGACCAGATTGCACTTGCTTACGATGTGAGTGTGTAGGTCATACCTAACACTATCTATTGTGTGGTAAGTAAGTGTTGGTTTGATTTGTAAAGAGCACGCACACAAGCGTCTCTACACTGCGGTACCGTGCGCAAAATCTAGATTGCCATCCATAGCTCACTCGTCCGCTGCGCAGCCAGCTCTCTCTTTTGCGGCCGCGCATTCCTAGTGGAGCCAGTAAACAAAAGATGTGCTTTGAGAGCACGCTGCGCTTGACGTTATCGTGTTTATTTCGGAAAATTATTAGTTTCGCTAGATAAATTCGTCCTTCGAAATCGTAACCTGAAAAACTCTCTATATTAGCTATTCTCAGCTCAACAGATCCAACAAGAAGGTTATTTCTGCAAATTCAGTTGAACAGAAGAAAAGGCACAATATTCAAAGTAAGTGGCAGACAATTATTCCATGGCTGCTAAAAGGATGAAGACATAGATAATGTGTTTTCCCAAATCTGTAAAGAAACCATGTCTAGTGGCGTTTTTGCGCGCAAAAAAAATCATCAAGAGGAGATGAGTACATTAAGGCACTCACTCAAGGTGGTTTTTCATCACGAAATAAAGCATTAAAAAGCATGAAGAGCCTGAAGTTCACTGTTTTTGTGTATTGCATAGAACGAATTTAGAACGTGAATGTGCACTGAACGTTAAAAAAAGTAAACTACATGATATAAAAACAAAACGTTTTTTGTGACCGGGAGTTTAGCCATAAGAGACCACGAGGACGAATATTTAAATTACATTCGATGTTGAAACTATGATGACAGGATATTATCGAGTTAAATACATATCATCAAATATGGGTGGTTGCCACACGATATCACTAACGAGGCGTGTACAATTTTGAGTGACAAAGTATTGCATAAAATAATAAAAAGTAGAGCAAAATACGGTCTATTATTGAGTTATGGTTGATAAATCTAGTGATATTTCCAGTAATTAACAAGTCATACCCAAAGTGTAATAGAAACGAAATTTTTATAGGCCTTTATGAAATGGTATCAATAATATCCGACAAATTTTTTTTAAAATTTTCAATGACTACAGTACTAAGAAGATTCGACATAAATATCTAGATTTGTAGGAGTCTATATACAAATAGTACTTCTGATGTTCAAGCACATACTGGCGTTTAATTGCGGATTAAAGGTATCGAAGCAAAAGGAATTCATGTGCATTGCACCCTGTACTCATTAAACTAGGTTGTTCAAGACACTATGAAAGAAGTACATGTAATAAGAAATTTTTTTGGCGTGTTATCTTTGTACATGGTTCACCGAAACACCAGACTTCTTTTGAATCACTAAACGCAGCTGGCGATGCTTAAAATCTCTCTTTGCGGCCTTTTTGACCAACATATGCAAACAATCTAATTTCTCGCTGATGATGCCTCGAGGAGAGGGGAAACGCGTACGGCAATAAACCTACATAATACAGTTGCATTGGCGTTATTTTATGAATTAATAAATCTAATTTCTGGTAGTAAAGAAACAACACAATTATTCATTAGAATAATAAATAGCAATGGTCCAAATACGCTACCCTGTGGCATTCCCATTTTTACTTCCACTTCTATTGATACAGCATTTCCTACCCTAACTTCCTGTTTTCTACCTTTCAAAAATTCTCCTGTCCAGGAAATCACTTTCTGATCCATTCCAATAGATTTTATCTTATTTGCTACCGTTTTATGACTCACTCTATGACTTCAACGTCGTCTGCAGTTCAAAATGTTACAGAATGGGATATAACAGACATGCCACCACCGACGCCTGTTCAAAGTACGGTTCATGATGAAACTTCAAAATGGTCTGTCTTTGACTCTGCGGCAAGAAATGAAATAATCATTTGAGCAACGATGCGGTGGAAACGAATTATTCAGTTGCAGCAACAGAGGTCATGTCCCTGAGCCAGATCATGGAGCAAAAAAATCATTTTTCGAATACGCATTTTCAAAGAGTAATGCCTAGTGGAGAAACATATAAAAGAAGATGGTTTGTTTAATTTAAATCTGCAGATAAAGTATATTGTTCTTTCTGTTGTTTATTCAACAGAAGGTCTCACTCTTATTTGGGCAAAGAAGGATTTAATGACTGGAGCTTCTCAAAACTCATGAAAGTTCCTCAAATTACCAGCGCATCGTGCTCCGTTGGATAGAAGCGTTGATTCGATTAAAGAACTTTAGTGTAACAGACAAGCATTTACAAATGAATTGGTGAGATGCAGAAGGAAAACATTCTACTTTTTGGCCGTTTTAAACTGAGATAGCCATTTTGTTCACCAACCCTTCCTCCATCTATTGACCTAAACAGAGAAAAAATTCCTCCACTTCTAATGGGTTAAAACAAGATGTTAAAATTTGAGTGACATGCAAAAAGAAAAGATTCCAGGAATGTTTTCCTTTTGGCTCTCATTAGTCTGTTAGTTCCTACTTTCTTTGGCAGAGCGCACTTCTAGACGTTAGAATGTGGAAATATAGTAGGGATCTTTGGATTTATATTGTTGTTATATGTTTTCATTTGTAAATTGTTGTGCTATTTCAGACCTATAGCTCTAACATTGTGATTGTTGTTAGTGAATCAGCGTTCTTGTAACAGTGTAAACTTTGTATCAAATGTGTGTTGTAAGAGAAGAACGGTGATAGTGTGATGTCGCTGTCAGAATCTGAGGTTGATAGCCCCCAGAAGAAAAGAAGGTGCTCGGGAAATTTGAGACAGTGTATGAAAGAAGCCTGAAATAAAGGGGAAGAGTTTGTGTCTGATAAAGGTTTTCTTGTAGAGAAGAAGAAAACTGGTGATGATTGCAGATATAAAAAACAGTGTATGTTGAATTTTGATCAAGAAGAGAAGGACAGAATTATTGTGAACGTTTATAGTGGTAGGGAGAAAAATGAACGAGATACATATTTGATGAGTTTCATTGAGAGACATGATGTGGCGCGACATAGACCTAAATATGAGCACTCCAAGCAAATCACATCAAGCTACAAGTATTTTGCAGTAAAAGGGAATACACGAGTTGAAGTATGCAGAAAAGCCTTCCTAAGTTTACACGGTGTTTCCAGCAAGGCAGTTTTTCGTTTGGCCCATCTGGTTGAGAAGATTGAACTACCTACAGACTTACGAGGTAAGCATGATAACCGTGTTCGTATTCCCAATGATGTAATAACAAAGATTCATCAGCACATATCATCGTTTCCCACAAAGGTTTTCCATTACATGCCTTCACCTTTAGTGTACTTGGAGTGTGGTTTGACATGTAAGATTATTTTTCAATTATTTTTGGATAAGCATCAAGACCTGAGAGATATAGTGAAATATGAATATTATTTGAGGTACTTCAAAGAAAATTTTAACTATCGATTTGGGCGTCCTCAAGTAGATGTGTGTTCACAATGTGAGAAACTGGGAAATAAAATAAAATCCCCTGCACTTAATAATGCTGCCAAAAAGGTTGCAACTGCTGAACTTCTCCTTCATAAACGCAGAGCCAAGAAAGTTTATACGAAATTGAATGAAGTAACCGCGCTATGTAAAAACAAAATTGACGAAGGAGGAATAGTATTTGATTATATGCAAAATTTCCCTCTTCCTTTACTTCCAGTTCAGGAAATGTTTTATTTGAGGAAATTATCGCACATTGTTTTTTGTATCCACAACCTTGCAAATGGTAAATCTGTGTTCTATACTTACCACGAGGGGACTTGTAAAAAGGGACCTGATGAAGTTTGTAGCTTTCTGTGTGATTATGTGTACCGCCTGAAGTGAAAACTCTACATGTGTTCAGTTATGCCTGTTGCGGGCATAATCGAAACCACACTCTGGTCAGATTTCTATTTAGTCTCACCATGATTGGCCGGTTTGAAAAAATTCATCAGTACTTCCCAATACGTGGACATAGCTTTTTACCGTGTGATAGAGATTTTGCCATTGTCAAGAGAACTGTGCGACGCCAAGATCGAATATACACACCTTTACAGTATGATACCCTCATTCAAAATGCAAAGAAAAAATCACCATTTGAAGTGAGATCTGTCAAAACTGAGCAGATAGTCAGCTACAAGGAATGGTGGCCCTCAATATTCAAGAAGTATACAAAGAGTCTCCATCATCGAGCTGATTTCCAGATCAGTCAATACAGACATCTCATATACAGGAGAGATCAGAAAGGGTTTGTTGAAGCATTCAAATTCATAAATGGATTGAATAGTGATATTTTTCAACTATACAAACATTGTGGTGACCTGATGCTACCAGTAGACCGTGCCTACGATCATAAAGTTCCCATCGACCAGAAGAAGATAATGGATGTGGCAAAGATAATGCAGTATATTCCACATGAACATAAAGAATTCTACAACACCAATGGTCAGCAGAAAATGACACAGAAGATATTGACTGCCTCGTAGACTGTCCTCATACATTTAGACATTATTCAAACTTAGTCACTCTCTTTTCTTGTTTATTATTTACATGTATATGGTGATTTTTGCTCTTGCCTACCTTTATATGCATAATTATTTCTGAATGTAACTCTGCTATAATTTTTTCAATTTTACCTTGGAATAAACTTCTAATTAACAAAAATATTTGAAAAATACTTCATTCAGCAATCAGGGAGATGCAAAAGGAAAATATTCCATGCTCTTTGGACGTAAATTACAAGGTCATGGAGAACATTACATGATATTTAACAAGTGGAAAATATTAACCTCAATTAGTACTACAAACCACCAATAGTAACATTTTCTCTCCCACTTACCGTTTCCATTTTATAACGTTTTTTTCGTTTCCTGAAAAACTAGGTTACATGGAATGTTTCCCTTCTGCATCTCATCAATTCAAATACAGATTGCAGAAGAAAAATCACGATAGGTTGCAATCCTCAAATGAATGTATCCGTTTTATATGAAATAATTTCTTGTTCAGACGAAGCTTTGGATCTGAAACACTAAATACTTCTAACAATGGTAACTTCCTGGATACATTGCAACTGCTGGTAAAATATGACCCTGTGATGATAAGACTAATGTCTATTATTTTGTCAAACGTATTAAAAATGAATGAAGTTCGTAATAAAAATTTTACGATAGATATGTCATCTAAATACTTTTCAATTACACTGAACTGAACTCCTGATGTCAGACGCGTTGAACAACTGTCGTTAACAATGTTTTTGTTAACACTACCGAAGACGAAGCCCAAGAACGTGAGTGTATCGTTGCTTACAGTCGGAAAGCGACTCTTCGGGAGCTGGTCTCACTCATGGAGGAAGGAATATATGGAGACGACGCAAGGGACCTTCGCCACATACTGGAGTGAAACCGGTTGGAGACAAGTGGAGAGGGGAGGCCGCCATATTGCTTGACCAGAGAAACACGGAAATATGCACAAAAACCTCAAGGGAATCATAAGACAACCGTGCCACCGCAATTTGATGATGGATTATTATGTAACTCGACGAGACACATCAAAAATGAAGAATAAATTTTTTTGATATCTTGCTTAATTCTCGAGATATACTGTCTCAAAAGAGTGGAGTTTCTGGTTGAAATTCAGAAGTAACGTGTCCCCAAAGTCAAATTTGGTGATAGATTCTTATGTAACACGACGATACAAATCGAAAATAAAGAATAAAATTTTTCGATATCTCGCTTAGTTCCCGAGATATGCTGTCTCAAAAGTGAGGTTGTTAGGTTATGAGGGGATTCAACGATAACCGTGGCGCCGCAATTTGATGATGAATTCTTATGTAACTCGATGAGGGAAACTGAAAGTAAAGAATAAAATTTTTTGATATATCGCTTAGTTCTTGAGATATTGTACCTTAAAATTGACGTGGTTTGGTTGAAATGCGGCCTGGACCAGAAAAAAACTATCGCCATATCCTTATTTGATGATGAATTCGGACGTAACTTAATGAGCAGGTAATTCTTTTTAACTTGAATAACAAACTGTTTATTTCTACAGTCCTTAAATTTTAGTTGATGTTCAAATAGGTTATATTTTCACATTCTATTTCAGTAATTGACAAGGAAGATTTCAAAATCTAGAAATATACTTGTAGAAATATTTACAAACAGAAACAAGTCATATCTGAAATTTTAAAAAAAAAAAAGCATAAGTCAATGTTTAGAGCTTTTAAAAAATTAATACGTCATAAAACCTCATAGTTTCTGAGCTTACTTAGAAGATATTGTACTGGTAGTGGCCTATATAATTTTGCTAGAAAAATCAGTACATTCAAAAATCAGAAGCTAACAGCTAATAATAAATAAATTCATTTCTTCTCTTCTGGTATACACCGCATTTCAACCTGCCATTTCCATTAACATTGCCGCTACAAAACCAAACAATGTAGACACATCTAAACACAAAAAATGCATCGCGAACTACATTTCCGTCAACAAAGTTTATTTCATCACGTTTATTAGTTCGTACAGCACAAATTATCACAATTAATTTCATCGTGCAATTTCAGTCTAAACTTAAACGTGAGTAATGCATGCAGAATACCATAATCACTGTGTCGCGATGTAAACATGACCTGTTTAAATTAAATTTCCAACATTTGTCTACAATAAGGCTAGATTTTCAGGTGCAAAATAGTAACATATGCTAATTGTCTACACTACACCAACAAAAATTTGAGAATAATATGATCTTATTGAGAGCAATGAATAAATTTATAGCGAATGGCACTAATGTTGCGGTTGCCTTTCAGATACTTCAAGAACGATAATTACAATGTGACTTAGTTATGAAACTGTATTCCAGGTTTTTTCCTATCTCGTATGTTTGTGAAACCATATGCATCACAACTTGGCATTATAGAAAACTTTAGAATATTAGAAAATGAAATATTCTCAGCAGCTGACACTGTGCAAACAGCCCAATGTTTTGGTACTCCTACGATATCCGCCGCGCAGGCACAGTTTTTTCACGAGGATTCACGGATTTCGCGTTATCTAGTCTCCATATATTCCTTCCTCCATGGTCTCGCTGGCCTGTGTATCGAGGATACTTTGCAAAAGTTCGATTTTGATATCAACGATTGTAGAGGCCAAAGATTTGACAATAGATCCAATATGATAAGAAGAAACAAAGGTGTCCAAAACAGAATTCCGAACCAATATCTTCGAGCACTTTTTAATCTATGTAGCTGTCATTAAATTTGGTAATAGCAAGTGTCGCCAAAACATAAGTTAAATCGGTTTCTTTGTCCAGATTTCTTTTAAAATATTTGTTCTATTCTCTCGATTAACAAAGCGATGGGAAGCGGTATCCAAGCACTTAGAAGGACTATCGCTAAAAAAAATGTGAAACTTATTTTGAGAATTGAGTTTCTAGCTTTGCTGTAGCAACAGAGGCTTTGTCCCCGAGGCAGATCATGGAGCAATTTAAGTTCATAGTTTCAAGTAAATATTCTAAGCAAGGCTATGCAGCCTGAAAGTGGATTTACGAAACGCTTCACAATTGCTGGAAAACAACTCGGAATTTGAGGAAGAATATCAGAGTTATTCGTCTGCTATGATAACAGCTAGAGAATCATATTATTAAGCCAGTCAGATACCGAAGAAACCAGGGATTTTTTTTAGTACGAGGCCTTAGATGAAATAGCAACTGGGTCCAGAAGAATTGTTTACAATGAACGTGTTTTGGCACATGATCGATACAATTGAGAATGAGTTGGTCACTCAGTTTACACAACTATTCAGATTTAATGATACAGTGTCGTTCTTACACATTATCAAAACAATTCCCGAAAAGTCAGAATCGGAATAACTGATGGAGGAAAATGTGACATATCCGGTTGTGAATTGATTGAGGAACTTTCTAACTGAAACTATTGTTGATGGGGCTTGAATCAGCAGAACCTATGAAACAAAATGGTTGGCAGGATATGTTTCCGAATTTTGCCAACCACACCTGTAAGTGTCGTTAAAGGAGAACAAAGTTTCACCAAATTAAAACTTATCAAAACTTATTTACAGTAAACGCAGACTCTAGATAGACTGTCAGATCTTGCAATTTCATCTATAGAAATTAATATTGTCCAAGGACAAAAGCGAGGAAGATAGCAATCTAGGACTTTAGGTTATGATTTTATTTCCTCATTTGTTATATTAAAAAAATTATTAAAAAACTATGTGGGGACACGTGTTGTGAGTTTTTTGTACGCCATAGTAACTTAAATAAACCTTTTCAAACATATATTGTTCCTTTTTACAGTTATTGTTTCTCATTCATATAGCTGCTATCCTATATTATCTTTCTGAGGTTTGAGTTATTATTAATATATAAAAACTGTCTTTTGCCAGCGGCTTTGCTCGAGTGGAATTCATAACGCATTCATACACGTATTCGTATTTAAATCCCACGGGAACTACTTTTTCGATGGGGATAAAAGTAGATAGCCAATATATTATTCCAAATTTTATCCTGAGCCGGTCAGCCATTTCGACGTGAAATGGTAAAAACATCCAAGCATACAAACATTTAAGTGTAAAATATTAGTAGGATGTAAATAATGTAGGTTATCTTCACTCTGTCTTTATTAACACCTTAATCATGAATAAGCGACTGAACATTTGGGGCACCACAATGAGATCTCGCACCACCTGAAAAACTTGCTAGGGCCGCCCCTAAGTATAAAAGGCCTGTCACCAGTTTGTTATGCAGGTGCATTGAGTAATAAGTTCTTATGGGAACTGTCGAATAATTTGGTGAGAAATTTAGTATGCTGTAAATTAATTGCAATTCCAGTTCGCGTTTTTCTTTAAGAGCCATCAATGGAGGACAGGTAGTTAATAGTTGTTAATAATCATCACATTGATTATTGTGTTTTGATAAGTAATAAGTACAAGTGCACAAAAACAAACGTTGAAAACCTGCTGTAGTCGGATTTACTGCCAGCATCAAATGGATATCAGGTTTTTTTTTTTTTTTTTTTAAGGTGAGGGACAATTTTTAATAGAATTAAAGGCGAATTTATCTTAAAATTCCGTTATACTGAAAAGCTTTCAACTTCAGTTACCATCAAACACGGCAACTTTAGCAGGTTTTTTCCCTTAATTTTTATTTATCTCCATTTGTTATGAAAATTTAAGTATAATATTCTGTTTTCTACAATTATATGATCGTCTGCACAAATTTCTGTAGTAAAATTTATTAAAAGTAAAAAAAAAATAAAAAATAATAAACCAAAATTTGATCGATTTTTGAGGCGGGCAAAGTTATCTGTTCTTTTCACTGACATTAGAGTAATTTTTGTACATTCTTGAGACTTGTTTATGGAAATTCTGAAATAAAAAAAATTAATGGTGAGGCCGAAATCGGTTTTACAACAGGATGCAAATTATAATGTACTTTGATCTTTAGTAATATATCTGTTAAATATTATCAAAATGTGACAACTGTGACTAATTTTTGATGGCAGGCAATGTGGATGTTAATGGGTCTAACCAAATTTAATTTGATAACTTTGCCCCTCTTTATAAGTTTTGGGTTTTATACTCCAAAATAGATTTCTCATAATACGCAATTTCACCATGAAGTACAATTCATAAAACTTTACATTAGTAATTTGCTTTAAAAAATGCACCAAATATAATAAATTTTTACAAGTTATATGTAGTTTCGTCACAAATATAATCAATTTTGCATTCAAGTTATTAATGTAGCCATGCATCTGTAATAATTTCCCCACATTAACGATTTCCTTTTAAATTTTTCTAAAGACAAAGATACGTTGGTTAACAAGTTTTGCGTATTTGATGCTACCTGTATTAATGTCACATTCGAAACAAACTTTAATTTCAATGTCTCAGTAAGTGAAGTGAATTTTGTTTCATTAATTTCAGGGACTACTGTCCAAAAGAAAAAAAGAAAAGGTCTACACAGTAGCAGTGGAAGTGATAAACATGACGAAATTGTCGAGGTTGGAGTACCACATGTGACATAGGACACCTATCAAATTCTCCAGCACCAGTAGCACTCACTGAGAACATCGCTTTCTCTATTGACTCTCATACACGATGTGAAGAAGCTTGTGCAAGCAATCCTGAAATTGAAACTAATAATGACTACAATGAAAATGATCTGGGTCGTTATGCTGGGTTAGCTTACCAGTTATCAGTGGCAAAGAAGAAAGAGTTGTTAGAAAATCCCTGGATTTATGATTATGATTTTGAATCTGATGAGAGCCATTTGTGAAGAAAATTCAGCCATGCTTGGTTATTAACAATATGTACCGTGACTAATACATTCGAAGCGGCTGAAAGCGGCATTTTGCAAGCACAGTGTGTTATTCCTTCCTGTCGTTGACACTTTTAAAAGAGTTCTGGGATCATTCATGATCAGGCCATTCACAAAATTCAAGAATATGCACTATGACTGCCGAAAACATGTAACCACCAACTTCCACCAAACAGCAACAGCATCTGCAAAGGCTTTTCTCGAAAATGTAACAGTGGACGTTCAATTGAAAAGTTTTCACCTAAAAACAATCTACTAAACATCTATTATTTCGTGTATAATATTTTGCGGCACACATGATATGCTTTGAGGGGAAAAGAAGATGATGATGGAGTTTTATTTGATTTGTTGAATTGGGGATGAAAAATTGAAGACTCATCTGAATAATTGTAACCGTAATGCAGTTTACACATCGTCGAAAATACAAAACCAGTTGAGATCTTTATGTGGCGAAGTTATTAGGGAGAATGGAATAAGAGATATAAAAAAAAAACTATAGCTTACTCGATCTTAGCTGACGAATCATCAGACATAGCAGGGAAAGAACAGCTATCGATTGGCTTGCGATTCTATGATGAAAGCAAAGGAAGAATTTGTAGGTTTTGTGGAGCTAAAAGTACAAGACGCATCGTCAATCGCAGAAGCAGTTCATAATTTGGTTAGTTACAGTCTTCAACCAGAATATTGCGTTGGATTGGATTTCGGTGGTTGATCAACAATGGCAGACAAAGGTAGTGGTTGGGCATTACATTTTCACTGCTCAAGCCACAAACTCAATCTTGTGGTGAACGACGCAAACGCAGTACCAGAAATTAGAACTACTATTGGCACTATAAAGGATACAATAAAATTCTTCTGAGAATCGTCTTCTCGTAGGAATTACGCTCCTAATCTATCAAGAATGTGTGAAACAAAATGGGCAGAGAAATATAAATCTATTCAAAAATGTTCTCAAAATATCCCATTATCCATTGAGGGAAATTATGTCACAAGAAAATCTGCATACCAGTTGCATTCAGCGATTAGAAAATAAATATTCATCGTTGCCTTCATTACTATAGCAAAGTAATGTATTCAGCAGTGTTAATACCTTACAAATAAAAAACATGGATTTAATCGCGGTTTGAGAACACAGATAAGGGATCACTGACGTACTTAAAAACGACCGTAAGGTTGCAAATCGAATCACCAAGGAATTACTTAAAGAAGCACAATAGATCACAATGGGATCAGAAATTGAAATTTTTATTCCACGTTTTGCTAATAGGGGGAGAAGAAAAGAAAAAAAAAAAAAACAGGAGCAATCCACCCACAGACAATGAGTTAGAATAAAGATAAAATTTGTAGAAGGCAAATGTAGGTGGGTGTAGGACATGGAGGAAGGAATATATGGAGACGACGCAAGGGAACTTCGCCACATACTGGAGTGAAACCGGGTGGAGAGAAGTGGGGAGGGGAGGCCGCCATATTGCTTGACCAGAGAAACACGGCAAATAGGCACAAAAACCTCAAGGGAATCATAAGACAACCGTGCCACCGCAAGTTGATGATGGATTATTATGTAACTCGACGAGACACATAAAAAATGAAGAATAAAATTTTTTAATATCGTGCTTAGTTCTCGAGATATACTGTCTCAAAAGAGTGAAGTTTCTGGTTGAAATTAAGAAGAAACGTGTCCCCAAAGTCAAATTTGGTGATAGATTCTTATGTAACACGACGATACAAATCGAAAATAAAGAATAAAATTTTTCGATATCTCGCTTAGTTCGCGAGATATACTATCTCAAAAGTGAGGTTGTTAGGTTATGAAAGGATTCAACGATAACCGTGGCGCCGCAATTTGATGACGAATTCTTATGTAACTCGATGAGAGAAACTGAAAGTAAAGAATAAAATTTTTTGATATCTCGCTTAGTTCTCGAGATATTGTACCTTAAAATTGACGTGGTTAGGTTGAAATGCGGCCTGGCCCAGAAAAAAAACTATCACCATATCCATATTTGATGATGAATTCGGATGTAACTTAATGAGCAGGTAATTCTTTTTAACTTGAATAACAAACTGTTTATTTGTACAGTCCTTAAATTTTAGTTGATGTTCAAATAGGTTATATTTTCACATTCTATTTCAGCAATTGACAAGATAGATTTCAAAATCTAGAAATATACTTGTAGACATATTTACAAACAGAAACAAAATAGCATAAGTCAATGTTTAGAACTTCATAAAACCTCATAGTTTCTGAGCTTACTTAGAAGATATTGTACTGTTACTGGCCTATATAATTTTGCTAGAAAAATCGGTACATTCAAAAATCAGAAGCTAACAGCTAATAATAGATAAATTGTTTGTTCTCTTCTGGTATACATCGCATTTCAACCCGCCAACATTTCTTTTAATATTGCCGCTACAAAACCAAACTATGTACACACATCTAAACACAAGAAATCCATCGCGAACTACATTTCCGACAACAAAGTTTATTTCATCACGTTTAGTAGTTTGCACAGCACAAATTATCACAATTAATTTCATCGTGCACTTTCAGTGTAAACTTAAACGTGAGTAATGCATGCAGAATACCATAATCACTGTGTCGCGATGTAAACATGAACAGCTTAAATTAAAGTTCCAACATTTGTCTACAATAAGCCTAGCTTTTCAGATGCAAAATAGTAACATATCCTAATTGTCTACACTACACCAACAAAAATTTGAGAATGATATGATCCTATTGAGAGCAATGAATAAATTTATAGCGAATGGCACTAATATTGCGGTTGCCTGTCAGATACTTCAAGAACGATAATTACAATGTGACTTACTAATGAAATGCTATTCCAGGTTGTTCCTATCTCGTCTGTTTGTGCAACCATATGCATCACAACTTGGCATTATAGAAAACTTTAGAATACTAGAAAATGAAATATTCTCAGCATTTAACACAGTGCAAACAGCCCAATGTTTTGGTACTCCTACGATATCCGTCGCACAAGCGCAGTTTTTTCACGAGGTTTCACGTATTTCGCGTTATCTCGTCTCCATATATTTCTTCCTCCATGGTGCAGGATAGGAGGAAGATGGGGGTGTAGGGAAATTGCCACCGGAGCCTGTGCTCCATTGCAATTAAATTAAATGGAAATCTGTCAGAAGTGTGATTTCCCGGTGCATTCACAGTAAGGTCACTGGTGACAGATTTTCGAATTGCCGCACAATCCGGTTCCATCTTTGAATTTGAACCACGCGAGAGAATATACAGGGTGTTACAAAAAGGTACGGCCAAACTTTAAGGAAACATTCCTCACACACAAACAAAGAAAATATGTTATGTGGACATGTGTCCGGAAACGCTTACTTTCCATGTTAGAGCTCATTTTAGTTTCGTTAGTACTGTACTTCCTCGATTCGTATTGTGGACGGCTGTGATACAATACGCCATTCTCCAGGGCTTCATCAGTGCATCAGGGATTCCATGCGCCGGAGGGTGGATGCATGTATCCTCGCTAACGGAGGACATTTTGAACATACCTGTAACAAAGTGTTTGAAGTCACGCTGGTACGTTCTGTTGCTGTGTGTTTCCATTCCATGTTTAATGGGATTTGAAGAGAAGTAATGAAATGAGCTCTAACATGGAAAGTAAGCGTTTCCGGACACATGTCCACATCACATATTTTCTTTGTTTGTTTGTGAGGAAAGTTTCCTGAAAGTTTGGCCGTACCTTTTTGTAACACCCTGTATACACAGAGAAGTCATTGTAAGAAAATTGAGATTTTTAAAGAGCCCCCTTCAAGAAATTCTTGGTTTCATCCAACACAGTGTCCTAATAACTTTTTTCTGTGCTATGAGAACTATTTTACTTTGTGAAGAGTTTCACCAAAAATTATGCCATATGTCGTTATTGAATGATGAGCACACATATTAAGTTAATTTCAGATTCTGTTTGAAAAACTTTTTTTTATTGTGATTGTGGCACTACTTAACTTCATTAGTAATTGATATATTATTACCAGTTGAGTTTCTAATCTATTTAAATGCCAAAGAGACTTTTAGTCCAAGACTATGTACACTGGTGTGCAAAACTTAAGGACATGATAGATAAAGTAAGATGACATATTAACTACTAGGTGGAAATGAATGAAAGTGTGGGAGAATGTTGCTACAGGAGGTCTCCCACACGTGCACAGAAAGCTGGACGTGACATCAGCGCCAAATGTGTTTGATCCCGTAACAGGAGGTAGTTGAAGGTACGGGAAATGACGGTGTGTGTCAATCAGCGAGATGTTATGGTGCATTGTGATGGTGTTCTTCATTACATGTCATGGAGACAACATTTGGATGACTTCACACAGGTAATAATCATCGGGAAACTGATGGCAGGACGGAGTGTGACGAATGTAACCCAGGAGTTTGGTATTGCTCCCAGCATGGAGAGTATTCCGAATTGCAGGCACTGCTGCTCGAAAGAAGGGTGACATGCCATGGTTAACTACAGCAGCTGATAGCTATTACATTGTGCAACAGGCAAGAAGGGACCTTTATCAAACAGCGGGTGTAGTTGTAATCAAATTTAAAAGAACTGTAAGTCACTCAATCTCACGTTCCACAGTGACTGCATAGGGATCGTCTCTTCGCCAGACGACGATTACGTTGTGTTCCATTTGACACCCGCACATCAGCATCATCATTTACATTGTTGCTAAGAGCATCAGGACTGGATTGACGAGGACTGGAGTCGTGGACTCTGCTCAGATGAGAGCAGATTCAGTCTGAGTTTTGATTCAGGAAGTACACTCATGTGGAGAGATGTGGGAACACGTAATGAACTCTGGAATCTTGTCGAACATGATCCTTTTGGTGGTTCAAGCATTATTGTGAAGGGACATAATATTGCATGGGCTTACCGAATTCAAAATCTTTTAACTCGGTACACTCTCCTGTCAACATTACTGTGCTCCTTCCCCAAGTACATCTTTTCAGGTATGAATTTGGACCAGACTTCATTTTTATTGATGCCAATCCGCGACCATATAGAACAGTGCAGATGTAGAAGCTATAGGAATGAAATAAAATTCGGTGAATGGACTGGCCTGCCCATTCTCCTGACTTAAATTCCATTGTGCACTTGTGGGATGCATTGGGGAGATTTGTTACAGAACATCTTCATGTGCTGACGCCCATTCACCAGTGGCCAACCAAGCTGGTGGATGAATGGAACGTCCTACCATGTCCTTAGTATTTTAGTTGAGAAATTTCACTGCGTCTAAGTCATTGTAACTATCGTATCAAATACCAAATTTTGAGATGGCTTCCCTGCGTTGATATAGGATTCTGGTAGGCCATCACTGCAAACTGCTGATTATATATTTTTTTTCAAAACACTGAGTATCCTACAAGTCATAACCATTATTTTAAATCCATACCTAAAACAGCTCAAAGATGAGGTAATAACTTTTAGACACATTATAGAGAATAGTACGAGGGTTTATCACAAAATATGTTGAGATTTCTGTAAATAGAAATTCACTGCAGAATAATACATTGATGTCAGTCTCCCTCAAACTACTCCCCCTTACTTCATACAAAACACATTGTACTTGCCACTTTCTGAAACAGTTTTGGAAATAAGTTAAAAACATTTGACATTCATGGTCATTTTGAATTTAGGGAAAGAGGCAGAAGTCGCACGGTGTAAAATCCAAGTGTTGGTATGATGAAGGTTTTGTTACAATGCTTTGAATGCAGTAATAACCTCTTCAGTCCCGAGCTCATAATAAAAGTGCAAGTGAACTACTATTGTGTTATTTACTTAGTGTTGATGCTAGTTAACAATGAATGACCATGAAAAAATTTTTTGAAACAATAATTAATTTTTTATAGATGGTATCATATATGATACCTTGGGACTCAAGCAGGAAAATTATACAAACTATTTTACTGTTTAGTGTTGTTTTATTACAAATAAACAAGTCATAAACAATACACACATTCTTCAGATTTGTTGTAGGTCTGTAGATAGCCCAACATACAAATGTAATATGAAAAGTAATATAAAAATTTTCAACAATTGTGAAGTAAACAATTCAAAATAATTAAACAAAATTACAACAATAAAAATATTCAAAGTAGTTTTTCTTTTCTTGATATTAGCACATGGATCACTGTTAATATTATTTGTCTCAATTTAATTTAATTTTACTTTTTGTAAAATGTGTTAAAGCAATTCCTGTCAGTAGTGAGTTCACTTGTGACTACTGAGGTGCTGCCAACAATGTTCGATTTGAGTTCACTGGAGGCGTCACCAATCTGAAAACTAAAATTGACAAATAATTATTCTAAATAAACTATCAAGTGGGAAAAAAGTAATTACTTTGGTAACATACTTATTCTTACTCATTTGTATGCCTCCAGAACTCATTTGTTTGTCGAATTTGAACAAGAGGCACGGCTTCCTTTTCTGAAGCACTTTCTTCACTTTGATCTGGAGGTGTCACCGATCTGATAACTAAAAGTGACAAATAATTATTCTAAATAAAGTATCTAGTGGGAAAAAAGTAATTACTTTGGTAACATACTTATTCTTACTCATTTGTATGCCTCCAGAACTCATTTGTTTGTCGAATTTGAACAAGAGGCACGGCTTCCTTTTCTGAAGCACTTTCTTCACTTTGATCTGGAGGTGTCACCGATCTGATAACTAAAAGTGACAAATAATTATTCTAAATAAAGTATCTAGTGGGAAAAAAGTAATTACTTTGGTAACATACTTATTCTTACTCATTTGTATGCCTCCAGAACTCATTTGTTTGTCGAATTTGAACAAGAGGCACGACTTCCTTTTCTGAAGCACTTTCTTCACTTTGATCTGGAGGTGTCACCGATCTGATAACTAAAAGTGACAAATAATTATTCTAAATAAAGTATCTAGTGGGAAAAAAGTAATTACTTTGGTAACATACTTATTCTTACTCATTTGTATGCCTCCAGAACTCATTTGTTTGTCGAATTTGAACAAGAGGCACGACTTCCTTTTCTGAAGCACTTTCTTCACTTTGATCTGGAGGTGTCACCGATCTGATAACTAAAAGTGACAAATAATTATTCTAAGTAAACTATCTAGTGGTAAAAAAGTAATTACTTTGGTAACATACTTATTCTTACTCATCTGAATGCCTCCAGAACTCATTTGTTTGTCGAATTTGAACAAGAGGCACTTTGATCTGTTTGCGGCATCAGATTCATCAAACTCCATGTCAGAATAATCTTGATTAATTCTACTTACCAGCTCAGTGATGTTTTCATCAGTCAAGCCTGGAAATCAAGTGAAAAGAATATTTAATTACACTTCCACTGATGTAAAAAAAGTAGGCATTGAGTCCCAAGGTATCATATATGATACCTAAAAGTTTAAAGTTTTTAAATTCGTTATAACATTAATTTATAGTTTGATTTTAACTGGGAAATGTCTGTACATATTTAATAAGTTATTAAAGCATGTGAAAACACTTGTAAATGGAAAAAAAATATGACTCTACCTTTATTTTGACGAGACATGCTCTGCAGCTGTAGAATCCCAAGTTTCAAAACAGTGCTGCCAACTTGCGACACTCGGCAGAAGATCGAACGAATGAGCTGTGAGAAGCGCGATGTGTATCGTAGATGATACCACAGGCCAGAAAAGGTTCAGCTGTGCAGAGGCCCGAGAAAAAAATAATTTCTGGAGGTATCATATATGATACCTCGGGACTGAAGAGGATATGAAATGTTCAGTTCCTGAGAAATACTGCTCATCACAGTAGCCCATTTGATTTCTCCCACTTATAGAACATTCTCCTCAATTTTGTCTGACTCTCAAACATTTTGAAATCATTATGGAACAAAATAGGTCATCAGTTTCTTTCAACAGCATTTTTTCACTATCTCTATTTTAAAGATTCAATAAATTACAAAAAAAAAAAAAATTGTTGACAACTGTTAATATAACTTTCAAACATCAAATTGTTATGGCTTGTTATGACATGAATCACTCCAAATATTAAATAATGGTAACTGATCTTTTATTTCATACTAGCACTTTCTACGCACTTTATAATTCTGAGCACTAAGCACTTTATAATCCTTGTAAACCTTCATATTCTGTTCAAATAAAGTTTCACCTCTATTTTTTTTAAGTAGTACCTATATAAGAAGTCCATAAACATAGCCTAAATTTCAGTAGCACTATGTTTTAAATTCCATAGCTTTATGTATAATTTGAAATCTGAACACAAATTCTGAAACCAATCGTCAGACACATCTGAAGTTATATGAAAAAAACTAAAATTTGATATTGTTTGAGAGACTGGTAAAGTTAACAATGAAAACTTCTGTATTTGATTTAATATATTTATATTCTTACACATTTGTACAGGAATTGTGCAACTACATATTTTAAAAAGAAAGATTAACTTCTAATAAATATTCATAAAATTTTGATATAAAATTTAAAGATCACTTAAATGCCATTGAATTAAATCCAATAGATTCTTTTTTTTTCAGTTTTGCTATAATTCTATGTAACGTGGATTATACTTTTTTTAAAGTTATATACAAATGCTCATAGTAGGAAATATGCATATTTCAACATGCAAGCATTAAAAAAAACTGTTTTGTAGATGAAAAATCAGCTTGTATGTACTTGAATAGTCAAACATACAATTGCAAAAACAATACATTGAAACAGTTTTGCATGTACTCGGCTCCAATGAGCCTTGACTCACCAAATGTACTGTACTGAACAATTACAAGTCCATAATAGTTTCATTTAACTTCTTAAATAATCGACACACCTTTTCAATCCCAAAATTGTAGAAGATTACAGATCAAGGCAAATTAATTATTCATTGTTAGTACCCACCCATTTTTCAACCTGGGTAAATAATATATATCAGGCCATTTAGAACAAAGCTTTGTAGTTTTATAATAATTTATCCAAAAAAAGATTTATCTATGTACACCAAAAACGGCCAGAAAGGCAGACTAAATTACTCCCACCTCTACAATACATGTATTGTTGAGGAAAAAAGCACCTCAAGTCTGCATTTATATCAGTAATGTCAAATGAGATTTCTCTTAAAGAAAAATTTACTTAACAATCATTAGCAGAGATGCCTCAATCGTTATTTTGTCTGTTCATTACGAAAATTTTCATGCTTTGAGCCCAGGGCAGAACAGTTGACAAGTTAAGCTACTGAAACTTTCAAATTACAAATATGTTAATTTAGCAGTTAAACAAAATTATTAGAAATTGTTCAATAATACCAATTAACTAATGACAAAGATTTTGAAGACCACGAATTTGTCAAAATTGCAACCCTTTAATTTCATTCCTGTACAATGTTAAACAGTAAACTCCCTTCACTTCAACATCTACCATGTTTAACAATCAGGCCTTCATGATTCACCTGGTGCAGAGAGCAGGACAGCAAGTTAAAATTTAAATGAACAGGATGAAATTTGATCTAAATCAGATGCTAAATACTTATTTCAAGAAGCTTATAACTCTTTTGTGACAATACATATTTCTTTTCTCAAGCAAAACAATGTGTCAGACAATATACTTAAGAGTTGCTCACATTGAACAGACCAATGCAAGCCATACAGAAAAGATAAGTTTAACAATTCAGTTAGAGAGTAATTCTTTCACAAAAGAGCTTAAATTTTCTGATAGATTGATAAATAGTGATTAAAATTAACCAACAGAATATCCATTTTTTGATACCTTAAAAGGTTAAATAGTTTACAGAGTGAACTGTATAACACAACTAAATCAAACAGAAACACACAATGTATTCAGTAATAATGCGAAAACAATATGGACACATTAAACAATGATTTGATTAAAATTGGCTCTTTTTAAATTTAACAAATTAACACTGATTTGTAAAATGAGATGAGATACTGGTAATAAAACTCCAGAAGACTATGTGCGATAGTTTAAAATATTGATTTATCTCATTTAAATACGCATAAAATATACACAGGAATTATCTAGGCTGTATTTTAGAAAACATGTTACAATTTTCATTAAAAACCACACATTATGAAACTATAAAATTTTTTTTTAAGAAAATAGGTATAGAAACAAAACTATACAAATAAAAAATTTGCAATAGACAATTATTCAGGGACAGATTAAATTTTCAGTAAATTTCTTAAAACAGCAGTAGCAAATCTTTTTAAAAAGTGCAAAATAATAACCCGATTTAAATAATTTGTTGGCAAATGGTTTGAACTATTTGTGCATCTGTGGAAAATGAGTTAACAAAAAAATAGGTTTTCTTGCAGAAAAGGAACTTCCATTTTCTTTAAAACATTCCTACTGCAAAAATTATCAACAGTGACAAGTTGCATGTGTGTGCTGTCAGGTATCTGTTAAAGAGCTACAAAATATTTTAAGAGTTAACTTTTCAGTAAAATATACCGAAGACATAGGTACTATAATATAAAAATAATATTTACAATACATACATGAGTGATCTAGAAGTAAGAGTATACATACAAGAAAGATACTTATGAGCACTTCAAATATAACTACAGCTAATAAAGTTGATGTTTCCTACAAAAACAATACAAACACATAAAAAGAAATTTGAAGGGAATGCTTCAGGCAGCATTTAAACTTTCATTTCAAATCACTGAGCAGTTCAACATTCCCACAACACAATTCATCCACAAAGGACCAATAAAATCCTCAAAAAGCAATAAATCAACAAAATATTTAACAAATTGTCATTGCAAAAGCCAAATATTACATGGCAGTATTTTTAAAGTCACACAGACACACTAAAATAAATAGTTTTTCTTTTTCAAGGTTTAACTGGTTGTAACACACATCTTTCTATAGCAGAACACAACACAGATTAAAAAAAATACAGATCACTCAAAGCCATTCACATTTCATTAACTCTTATCATCTTATCCAGCATAATACTGCGTATCAAGTCTTACTCTTAGTTTATATATATATATTCATTTTACAATAGAATGCATTTTCTTTCTGTACACTAATCTCAGAAAACCAAGTCATTTTTAAATCTCAGAAACACATCACAGTTTTAAATCTGGTACCATAGAAATACGTTTATGCAGCTTGTGATACAAAGCTAAGCAGCAGTCTGTTAACACATCAGATGAGCATATAAATCTTGGGAACCTATTAACTAGCATTACCTGCCAGAAATTCTCTTTCCTAAGCCAACAAGTTTCTTCTCCCTCTCCATTAACCTCCACTGGCAAAAGATCTATTTTACCAGTATCCAACAAGAGATGGAAGCTTTTTCAATACTATAACCACCAAACCCGAAACATTTTCCGCAACATTCAGACAGGGGGAGACAAAAAAGGTATGTGCGGAAGCCGTCGTGGCAGTGTGTGCCGTGGCCATTCCGGGAGGTGGGCGCATTCTCAGTACCCTGACGCCTCCTTGTACTCTGAACCTTCCATTGTGAAGAAATCCTCCAGTTTCCACTGCAGAGTTTCAAATGTGGGACGCTTCATAGGATCCTTGTGCCAACATTCCAACATTATTTCATAGAGGCTGTTGGGGCAACCAGGGGGACAAGGCATTCGGTATCCATGTTCCACCTGATGAAGCACTTCCGCATTTGTCATTCCTGCAAAAAGAAAATCAAGAATGTTTTACTTTCAAGTCATCAAAGAACTTTAATTTATCTTATATCTTTAAACGAGTAATTCTTGTATATATATTTGATCTTAGAAACGGCTCTAACGATTTGGATGAAATTTCATATTTAGATAATATTTTGCTTTTTAAGTTTGTATACATAGTTTTCTTTCCTGCAAAAACCCAATTTTACAAAATACGAACAATTTTTGCTCTTGGTATCTCGAAAACAGCTCTAACACCATCTCGTAGACGATTCACGTACCAGGAAGCCCACTAATATTTTCTCTTTGGTTTCAAGGAACGCATATATTTAAATGAACATTTACTGCATACATTTCTTTTGAGGAATCCTAACACTACATGTTTAATTTTAAAATATTTAAAAAGGAGATTTTTAGAAATTGGCTTTGTCAAAAGTGATACTTTACTTTAAAGAACTTCTTTGAAAATAATATTTACTGTATATCAAACATCAATATTACTGAATTGTAAAAAGTTGTTATCATTAAATACTACCAGTTTAATTGTAAAAATATTTAAATATAGATACTGGCTTTGTCAAATGCTATTTTTTTTTTCAAACTTAAAAAAAAAATTTAACACCACATTGTATCTACTGTTTTATCTTTGGTTGTTGTAAACAACTGTTAGCTTCGAAATGCATAGGAAGCCTTGTATACTAGCTGACCCATATAAAACATTTAAAAAAAGATATTTAAAAATTGGCGCTGTCAAAAGTGATTCTTTACTCTATAAAACTTCTTTGAAAATAATATTAGCAGTTATAATGTAATCATCATTTATTTTTGACCGCATGTGTGTTTAACACAAACATCAATATTACTGAATTATAAAGAGTGGTTATCAGAGTGCTGTGCAAAGTACGGCCAGTAGAAAAAATTGTTATTTCTGGATGAAAATGTGATTAACGCACTCCTTAAGCGTTAGTATTTAAGAAAAAGTGTACGCGAAGTAGACAAAACAGGTAAGACAAGAGTAATACAATGCAAATCATCGGGTTAAGTGCGGTATTAGCCAATATGTAGCAGCCATTTTTCAAGGAGCTGTATTAGCGGAGGGTGTGGTTAGGTTTAAAAGCAGCCTGGACCTGCATCAAGACTAATATTTCATGGTGTATCATGGTTTTTGAGTGAATAAGGTGACTGCAGTACTGAATGTTAGCTATAATGTCACAGGCACCTCGAAACGTCTACTAACGCCAAGATTCGTATTTGCTCATATGAAATACACTGGGGCGTTCTGTGGTTCGGAATCTACTTTAAATTGTAGGTCCCAGAGTAAAGGAACTGGCCGCCCTACCTCTGATACAATGGCTTGGTATGCCTCCTTTTGGAGGATCCAACCAACCTTCAGGTTAGGTTTTAATACTGTATTTTAATCTGTCCAATCTAATACTATTCTATGAGCAACTCTTGTAAATAGATAAAATTAATTTCTCACAAACTTCCCTAAGGATTTTGATGAAATCTTGCATACTGAACAGAAATCGAAAGATGCCGAGCGAAGATCGGTCACCCAGGTACTTAACATATAACATCAACAGAACCTAAACCAGAACATTTCAAAACTACCAATTTTTATAGTTTTTAACAAACCATAATTTCATAATCATTTGCCTATACCCACAAAATAACAAGCAAAACAAGTTTAATTTTTTTAATTACAAAACTAGACTTATTTTTATAAATTAAAATTCCTACTACAGTAGAACTCCAATTATCCGAACTCCGATTATCCGAATCGCTTTTTTAACTAAGACAGAAACGTACTGCGAAAAGGCTTCCAGTCTTTTATAAAAACCCACCCATAGTTCGGACGACTGCAGCTTTGTTTACCGAGTGGTACGGCAAAATTTTCATTCCTGAAGTGGAAAAGCACCAAAAATTACTTGGAAAAGAAGGCATTTTCAGCATATATACAATAATTAATCAAAATAGACCCTTTTTCGAAAAAAAATCAGATTATCCGAATGGGGTACGGTCCCAATTGATTCGGATAATTAGAGTTCTACTGTATTTGCAAATTACTCGCAAAAGTTACCAATTTTTTATTACTCACCAGGATATGGAATACGGCCATATGTAACCAACTCTGTGAGAAGAATACCGAAAGACCACACATCTGATTTGATGGAGAACTTGCTGTAATTAGCAGCTTCTGGAGCTGTCCACTTGATAGGGAATCTTGCACCAACTCTTGCTTCATATTCATCCTCCTACAATATTTCAGCAATAGATTTAAAACTAATATAGTTAAATAGTTAAAATGATTAAACTTTGATTTTAAACAATTATTATCTGGAAAGAAGTCTAAAGTACGTAGCAAATAAAATGGTTCCCAAGGTAATCACCATATTTAACACAGTGCAGTAAATCATCAATGGCAGCAAAATGATGTTAAAAACAGCATTACAGTCTTTAGTGATTAGTGCAATAGCATTGAAACACAAAACATATACTAACACACAACTTATGAAATATTTGTTGTCAATAACATTTTATATGCAATTACAGGGTGTTTAAAATGTACAAATAGAAATAAATAGATTATTGGATAATGGAAACAAAGATTCATGAGACAGGTTGGGATGTGACCACATCTTTTCCCCTGCCATATGTCTCGCCTCTAACATGATTAAGACTCACGTCGAAAATTATTGTGCAATTTGTTTTTGTGTTTTTGTGTGTTCGTCTCGCCCTCCTGCCTTCATCTGTGGTAAGTGACGGGTTTCTATTTTTTCCCTATCCAATCTTATTATAAATAGATTGTTGAAAAGATGTGGACAATGTTGTAGTGCAGCTAGTTATAACTACTGATGAATAATCCAAAGAAATTAAACTAGTAAACCTGACCTACAGTAAACTTGGCCCAGATCATCCTACGGTCAAGGAAAGAATTCTTGTCTTCCCTTTTTCACAAAACTTTATACTGTACCATGGGCTTCAACAAATTACAGTGAGTAGCAACAAGTTACAATTAAATGTAAGATCATCATGAGCTGCAAATTTTTTTTTTTTTTTTGCAGTTATCATACTTTGCAGTTATCACACTTTTCAGTATTTCTCCAAACAGAAATCAAAATGCCACATACGGTAAAATCAATTAGTTGAGCTTGGAGGAAAGTAATGAAAATTGGATATTAGAAAAATAACCTTAATACTGAAAAATATTTTTTGAAATATTCAGGGAACATTCTAAGTGCTGCTGATGTACTACTAAGTAATGAGGTTGGTAAATCACATCATTAATGAAGGCAGTAATAATGTTTTCAAGTTTAGCAAATGAAAAATCAAGTTTCTACAATAATACTCTCCAGTTATATGTGGCCTAATCAAAAAATAATGGGAATTTTTGTTTTTCTTAAAGAATGCTTATTTATTAATCATGATCAATTTTGTCCCCTTCAAAGTAAAATACACTTGTATTCCACTTTTTCCAATCTTGGAAGAAGCAGTTCTGGAATTCAATTTTCTGTACAGCATTCAGCTCCTTCAGCAATTATGTTTTTATCTCATGAAAGGTGGCAAAAATCTTTTAAGATTCTCTTCAGCCTCGGGAACAGAAAGAACTCACAGAGAGCTGTGTTGGGTGGATATAGTGGTTGAGACAAAACTATTGTTTGTTTTTTTTTTTTTTTTTTTTTTTTTTTTTTTTTACCAAAACATCATAAATAATCAGTAAGGTGTCAGCAGGAGCATTATCATGATGCAATTTCCACAAGTGGGTTTGCCACAATTGTGAGTTTTCGACGGATTGCTTTATGCAAACAGCACATAACTTCCAGGTAGTATTACTTATTAACAGTACAACTATTTGATGCACAATAACATTCAAAGCAAAGAAAATGGTGAGGAGAACCTTCACATTTGATCGAACTTGTCGAATTTTTTTCTGCCTTGGCTCTTCAGATAGCTTCCATTGGGAAGAATGAGCCTTGCTCTCGATGTCATACCCCTACACCCATGTTTTGCCACCTGTTATGACCATTTTAAGAAATTCTGGATCGTTGTTGACTCCACTCAGCAATTTCTGAGCAATGTCTACACGATATTATTTCTGGTCAAAATTCTGTAATTTTGGAACAAACTTTGCTGACACATGTTTCATACCAAAAACATCAATGCTTGGCATGAGCCAAATGATATTCCGACACCATCAGCAACCTCTCTAATAGCGATAAGCCAATTTTCCAGGTCCTCCCCCCCCCCCTCTCTCCTGCTTGATGTCATCGCTTGTTGAAGTGATAAGGCACCCAGGGCAGTCATCATGTTTTAATGTCTTCATGGCCCTCTTTGAAATATATGTACCACTCAAACTCTTATTTTACTCATAGTACATTCGCTTAAAGCTACTAACATTTCAAATGCAGTACTATACTTTATTCCATTTTTTCAAGTAAATTTCTATAGAAATTCTTCGATCTAGTTTTTTGAAAGTACAAAACCGCTGAACGCACAAAGCACGCTTAACCTTTTCAACTGTCGAAAGCAAACTAAACATTCAAAATTGCTGCCAATTGCACTGTACTTCAGGAACATGTGTACCAATAAAATAAAATAAAAGATTGAAAATCATGTTTATAAAGCCTGCTGAATTAAAAAATTCCCTTTATTTTTTGATCAAATCTCGAAGAAAACAAAAGATAAATAAAAAAAATTTAAGGTACTGCAAACATTTTTGGGTTACAATTGAAAACTTCCACAGATGAAACGAATAGTTTTTATGTTCTCTGAGTGGTGGCATGTCCTAGTATTGCCAATGTTTTGGCTGGCCTACTTTGGCCTTCATCTAAGGCAAAATTACACCAAGATGTAGTACACACATTCTACTTGTGCATTAGTTGCATTTAATAGTGCAGTTCTACCATGGGAGGAGGCCAAAATAGGTTTAATACCGGGTCGTGGCACCACTTGGGGAGCATGCAAACTAATTTTTGAGTTATTTGACTAACACCTATATGGCTCTCATTTAATTCATTTCATGTAACCCCAGTCAAATTACTTCTGATTACATATCTCACTTTAACAATAAGGTTTGAGTAAAACTGTGGAATAAAATGCAGCCAATGCTTTAAAATTGGAACGGCAAACTCTTTTTTCTTTTTGCTATTCTTCAGGACGTCTGTCTGAATTAAATAAGAGTCTCTGTCAACTGTGTCTTGTTCAAAAGTTCTGTATGAATAGGCAAACAAAGATCAACAAATATGCAGTCCAAGAAGCTTTATTATTCTTGAAAAGAAAAAAGGTTCTGATTACTACACCATTCTTTTATGAACACATTACCTTGATCAGCCTCGCTAACCCAAAGTCTGCAATTTTGACTATGTTGCCATCACCAACAAGTACATTGCGAGCAGCTAGATCTCTATGTATGTAATTCTGCGACTCCAAATATGCCATTCCAGCTGCTATCTGTGCAGCCATGTCTATTAATTGTGGTAGTTTCAAGGTACGGCCCTTTCCTGAAATTAAAGTTTAATTTTTTCAATTGAGCGATTACTTCTTCCAGGAAATATAGTCAAAATAGCATCAAGAGTACTTTGAAGTTTCACAACAATCAGAATGTAAAACAAATGTATGAACAATAATCCCCTTAAAATTAAAAAGGAAATGAATATTTCTGTACCATCAAACAGTTTTACTACAGTTAGAAAGATTAACAGATAAAACGCTGAATCTAGAATCATTAAGCAGATTGAACAGGCATGATTCCAAGAAATTTGCCAAAACAAATTGTAAGAGCGAAGCTTTGCCTTGGGGTGGAGGCAAAGGCTTGGATCTTAGCTCTGACCATGCGTAGCCTTGGATATTACAGTTCTGACTTTATAACAGTAACCAGGTCACAACTTAGTTTAGTTTCCACCAAAAGTTAAGGAAGGGTGAAAGTTAAGGAAGGGTGAAAGTTAAAATGATGTTCACGAGTCCATTGCTATTAGAATAACTATATTATTCAATTTTTACAAAGTCAAAACTGAACAGGCGATAAGACAAGTACACAGAAGAAAAGTTTACAAGTTTGATTAACCATTCGAGCCAGACCACACTCCACAGTTCACTTTATACTGATTATTACTGGAAAGTACATATGGAAAAGTTCATCATACGCTTCTATTAGGGCACTTGGTTAGCCAGGGACCGACACTTAAGAAATCCCGAGGCCCCATATTTCAAAACTGCATTGTAGTAAAACTTAAATTTGTGAACCAACATTATGCCAAAATAAAACTTCTGCACCGTAGTGCTTAGTATGAAATTTGCTGGTCTACTTAGCCTACATCTTGGGGAGCGTGCATAACCCACGTAGCTCCATTCCCCCTCATGTAGCCCTACCTGTCTAATGATATGTCATTCAAAAAATCGAAATACGGGAAGAAAATAGCTTGTGGCGTGGAGGAGTAACTAGGAGTCGCTTCCTCGCACAACACAATTTTTGGTGGGGGAAAATAATGAAAAAAGTATAATGTGGCTAAAGTTAGGGAAAACTCTTATACTTTGGTTCATCCACACAATAAACGAGTCAAGTGTAATTATAATGTCATTGAACTGCGACCCTTTATCAATTAAAAAAAAAAAAATAGCTTGTGGCATGGAGGAGCGACTGGGAGTCGCTTCCTAGCCCCACGCAATTTTTGGTGGGGGAAAATAATGAATTAACAGTGAATGGTAAAGTATGCTGGGGACAAAGTTTGGGAACAAAACCTATACTTTGGTTCATCAGAAAAGAACTGTCTTTTATGAGAGACATCAAACACATATCTTCAAAAGATTGACATTTTATACATGTGTTTTTTTTAATAATAATTAAGTGTACATGTTATATGTAATTAAAAGAAAAATGATGTAATACTGTATCACCACTTGTAAAAATACTCCAACACCAGTAACGATGTATGAATTATGTATGAGTTTATAATATGGTCAAACATGTTGTTAGAGTTTAACGCTATATTGTTGAAGTCATAAAACTTCCAAAAAATAGCGATAAACTGGAGAGGGTTGTGATGATCATATGGTTATATTATGGACTATTATATAGTATGCAAGTATATTAATATACATACTCCTTGAGATTGGGTTACATTCATATTGTTTTTTTTTTGAGATGTTGTTGGTTGCCAGGAGCGACAGGTTTAAAGCCGATATGGTAGAGGAGTTATATTAAGTTCGCAAGTTGGATATATGGATTGAGAAATATTAATATGAGAAGTCCAATTTAAAGATTAACGGTCATATTTTCAACTGGTGTTGGTAGAAGTTGTTAAACCATTAACTGAATAAATAAAAGTTTTACCAGAACAATTAATGACTTATGCATCGGTTCATAGGTAGAAGCTAGCTATATGAAAATATAAGATAAAGGTGAAAAGTGGAAACTACATACATAAGTATGCAAGAATAAATCACCACAGGCTCTTTTCCTCATTCACGTGGGTAGTATCTGGAACGCTGATCAGATATCAAATTACATGTCAGAAAGATATCGTCATAAAATTTGACCTTGACAACTAAAATAATCCTATCTCTCTGAAATTTTACAAATCGTTAGATTTGGTAGCAAATATTAACTTTATTTATTATGAAAAATTTCATAACTTTAATAGTTTAGCTAAAAATAAATAATTTAGATATGAACTTTCCTATTCCAGGCAAATGCTGAAAACTGATGCAACATAAAATATTATTTTAAAAACTATAAAAACTGCTTTCTAGCTCAAATAAACATAGAAACTGACTTTAGAAATGAAATACAATACTAGTATTCAATCTAACTTGTAGTTCTGAGAATAAAATTCTATCATGCAGTTACAAAACTTAATAGATACCTTACAAAATGAGCCTCCCTGGATTAAGGCAACTGGATCAGTTGTTTGTAAAAGTTCATATATTTAATTACTGTCATAAAATCATAATAATTTTTAACCTCCCAACCCCCAAAAAATACATTATGTGCGAAACTCGAGAGAGTCCTGAAAATGAATCCTACAGATTACTTGTAGTTGGTAAATACTTCAGAACATTTTTTTCCAACTCTCTCTATATTTTAATTAATAAATCATACAACCTTAAAACTCAGTGGAAAAGTTTTAAGTTGCCACGTATTCCACCTCTGTCACTGATCACCTAAGGTTTAAAATTGAGTCATAACTAAGAAGCTACCCCAGAGTGCTGCACAAGAACAAAGCAAAAGTTTTCAGAAGGTGAAGGCAAGGCTAAGAGCCCATAAAAATTCCTGGATGAACTGTGATCCAAACCAAAGGGCATAAATTTTCAAGGATCAATGAGCAACCAGACCATTCAATGAAGTAAATAAACTTATAGCTCAGATCCAAGATTATTTCATGCACTGCAAAATTAAGTTTGTTGGTAACAGAATAACGTGAAATTTTAAAATAAAACTTTTCAACATACCTTATCCAAAACAACTCTTGTTGAAAATCCTAATAAAGTTCCCTAATTCTGATTTTTCAGTCATGGTTGGAAGATTAGAGTGGTGGGGAGAAAAATTGTTAATGACTTTGGAAGATCATCTTGTGAACTGGCAATAACATAAAAACATTCAACTTACTCGCAACATCTAACAATGTTGCTGCTCTAAAACGTATTGTAAACACATTAATAGGTACCACATACATATATCTGGAATGTACATTTGTTCTGGCATCATGCAGAAAATACAGATTTTGAATAGGTTTTCACAATCTGAAAGCTTAAAATCTGACATATGTCTCATGACATTATGACACATTTATTTCACAAATAATTTAGCATAATCTGAAAACTGCAGAATCGATTTTGACAGGGTTTTCACAGTAACAAACATTGTGCTCAAAGTTAAAATGATTGTATGGAACAAGAAGGAATTCAACCATGCCCTTGGCATCCTGGCATTCACTTGGAGTAATTTTGAGAAACCATGGAAAATCTAAAACTGTATGGCCAAAATCAAAGTCTTCCCAAAACTGAGCCTTGAGTGCCACTTCCACCAGACTCACATTAAAGTTTAATTTAATTAAAGAGTAATGGAGCACATGCTTACATGACAATTTCCTTATGAACCTATTTTTCCCCTTTCAATAAGTGCATTATTTATAACTTCAAGAGCAATAAAGCTCTTGCAAATATGCAAATATTGAAATAGCATTACTAATCAGCATAATAAATTATGGACTAAATTAAAGCCAGATTGTGCAAAAAACATGAGTACGGTCAAAGCTCTTTATTTGCGGTTTCATTATTTGCGTTTTTAATATTCGCGGATAAAATAATTGAACTTTCTGTATTCGCCACTTGAAATTTTTATTATTTGTAGAGCCATTCGGTATCCTTTACTACTGTGTTGGTATCGTTTGAGTATTGTTGGCATGTGCCGAGAGTCACTCTATCTAACCGAAACAAATAAAAAAGCAAATCTTACTACCACTAAACTTAAAGTTCATTGTCAAAAGTCTTCAGTGCTGCTGTGTTACGCATTTTGTTATGACCTTTGATAAAAGCCACTCTGCCACAGTTACAGGCGACAACCAGACGCCCGGTATACAATGGAAGCATCCGGGAGAGAAAGATATCCCGTTAGCTGGGCAAGGGCAACATACCCTGGCTAGGACGCCGAGGATGCGGGGTGGCAGGAACTGCACGCAAAACCGAACAACGAATGGTAGCAACGTCGCGATACATGTGATTGTGGATTATGCCGATTCACCAATCGTGTATAGCCACGGGGTCTACATTTGCTGATGCAAAGCTTCTTTTCCATGTCACGCGGATGGTGCTGGGAGAGGGGAAGCTGACTTCTTCATGGCGGCAGAAAAGACGCCATCACGGGACTTGCTGTTCAGACGAGGTTGAGTACAGACATACTGATAGGGTGTGGCCCGACACACACAACTGGCTGTTCGTCCGTACTCCAAGATAGACGTTTACTGGCTGGATGTGGCCGGAGGCTTAGCGTTCTATCTCGCAGAGGCGATCACCATTGATGCGCTCGCACGGATAGATTATCCGTGGGTCTGCCATCTGACTGCGGCACAGAGTGCCGCAATCTCCAAGCAATTGCAACAACGGTAATGTACCGACGCCAGGTCACAGTTCCTTGGGTTTTGATGAGGCTTTACAGACCCATAAGCGATCCCTGTGAATAGACTCTCTGCTCTGATTATGGAAATATCATTCCATTTTCACCAATATTGAACTTTTAAGCATCTTGCTCATCATAACATAATTCAAATGATATTGTTTTCACTTTAATTGGTGCCCCTGGGAATTTTGTAAAATGTTTAACTTCTATCTGTTGGCCTGCGATGCTACACTATTTTACATTCATTTTGCAAATCTCTGAAATACTTAAATCTATTAATGTTATCATTTATCCGGCAAATTGTAAGGTCTGGGCATTGCTTGCTTGTTTTGAATATC
>JARYHS010009186.1:133169377-133193379 GCA_031002005.1 Vandiemenella viatica
GCTAGCTATTCGACTAGGTGTCGATATACGCATGGAGAATTCGTTGAAATTAATAGCCATAGCTTATTTTCAAAATGGTTTTCTGAGGTATGTTAAGCTAATGTTAATGAATTTTTATTTAAGACTAAATCTAATGACATTGATATTAAATAGCTGTATTAATTTTAGTTGGCTGCTATGATTCCCACCACTTCCAAATTTTACATGAAAAAGTTTAAGATAGGCATTTATCTAATGTGTAGTTCATTACATTGTGAAAAGTTACAATTGCTGCAGATTCAAATCCACCCATTTGTGTCTCAACTAACCTGACTGTTGGTCTCACTGAATTGTAGTATAATAAATGATTTTCCTTCAGATACTCATTACTTTAGCAAAAGTGCAGCCTTTAGCACAAAAATGAGAACACTAATTTCTTTCCCTCTGTGTAAACTGCTTTTAAGGACCTTTGTTGTTATCATATAAATCTGCAATGTCAATTAAAAAATTACTTTGTTTTCTCTTTTTAAAGTTTAAAATAATGTTCAGTGTGACTCAATTAGTCTTCTTTCATTGCCTTTTACATTCAAAAATTTTATATTATTAATTAAATTTATATATTTTTTCACTCGGAGCATTTTTTCTTGTAGTTTTAAGTGCTATAGGTAGATATCTTCAGTATTACCTTTTTCCTGAGATGCTTCCAATTTTGGAGGAAGCTTGTGACATACAGTAGAAAAACCACTCGGACTTCTAGCTGCGTCAAAGTAAAGTCAACTGGCCCCAAGTGGGACTTAACAATGGGAGCAGTGCCAGATCTTGAAATGTTGCCAGTTGGCTCTACTTTGACGCGGCTAGAATCCCGAGAGGTTTTTCTACAGTGTTGCCGCTGCAAAAATGTACATAGTAATCTTGTGGAGAGGAGGAGGAGTTTGTTGATGTTTAATAAAGTGCTGAAGTTGGAGCATATTTGAGGTTACTTCAAAAATAAGTTTCACAACAAAATAAATTAGCTCATAGTTGAAGACTTTCACTTCCCTCCTTAGGACATTTGTCTAAAAACATGATTTCTTTGTTAGAGAAAAAGAATAATATTAATATGATAAAATCTAATTATAATGTTATCTGAAATCGTCTTATTGGTGGATGAAATAATCTCTCATCTGCTTATTGTATCTTCTTCTGTTCCTTAACACATTAGCATTATTTCTCATATTTTAAATAACATTTTGTGAAATATTACAGAGTGGTAAGCTTGTTACAAAAATGTTCACCAAGATTCAAGATTATATAGAAAATCCTAATGCACTTGTCTGTGTTCTTATTGATGAAGTCGAGAGCTTAACACATGCTCGAAAATCAGCACTGGCAGGAACGGAACCATCTGATTCTATTCGTGTAGTTAATGCAGTACTGACTCAGATTGATCAGATACAAAGGTAATAAGAAATATATTTGTATTTGAAGTTTTCATTTTCTTTAACCACTAAATTAATACTTGTGAATTCTAAAACAGGTTTCAAAATGTTTTGGTACTTGCCACTTCCAATGTAACAGGAGCAATAGATGCTGCATTTGTTGACCGTGCTGATATTAAGCAGTATATTGGGCCTCCATCTCCATTTGCTATTTATAAAATTTATAAATCTTGCATAGAAGAACTGCAGAGGGTAAAAACATTTTTTCCCCTCTAATTGTTTTGAGGCAGATGTTCCATTAAACTAACTGAATTATTACTATTGTTGTTGTTTTTAGACAGGTATAATTACTTCCAAGGACAGCCTATTGAATCTGAAGTTGTTGCAGTTGTCTTCATTTGAGGCAACTGAAAATACAAAAAACCAGTCTTCTTTTGCTGAATATTGCCAGGTATTCAGTAGCATTTTGAATATTTTTGTGTATTTATTAATTTTTACAAGCAACTCGTGCAACTGCATTGGATAACTTCATTCTTTTTAGAATAAAAGAAATGATTTATCACACATCACTAATCAAGCCTTTTGTCAGTAAGTTTTTTTTATTTTATTTTTACAGGAAAAGTGAAGGTTTGAGTGGGAGAACACTTCGAAAAATTCCATTTTTAAGCCATTCCTACTTTATACAAAAGCCAGAGGCTTCACTGGAAGATTTTCTTGATGCAATGGATAAAACTGTCACAAACAACTTGATGATCAGCAGTTTCCATTTGGAGAACAAAATGGCCTTGTAAATGGAATGCCTCATCCATAAAGTGCAACAATCTTGTGTTTTTGTGAGTTGCTATGTAAGTTAAAAGTAGATTTGGAGTGGAAATATACCTATAAATTATTTTATAATTATCTCCTATTTATGCAGTTGATTTATAATTCAAGCCTCTTATCTTCTAATACCTCATTACCAATGTTTCAGTATTATTGTGTTGTTTCTATGATAATATTAACTATACTTTGCTTCATACTTTGCATTACTTTTTACTGCTGCCTTATAAATATTTGTGGCTGCCATCTGAGGCCACACAAGTGTAGCAGGTTATATATTACATCTGTTGCATGATTATAGGACCATCCGTACTGTTGTGTATTTCTGCTCATCTTTCTTTAGCAGCCTACTGCCTTCAACTTTCATGTGTGATGGGTTTACTTCCAATATTCTTTCTTGTGTATCTCATTTTGCTAAAGTTTTTTCCAGTTAGTGTCATCATGAATATTACTTTAGCAACAATAGAGTGAAAGAAATGCTGTTAGGCGATATATGGAAGTCAAAATAAAATAGATCCACCACTCTCCAAAATTGAAGAGATGAAGGCAACAGCAACAAAAAACACTCAAAAACATAATATCTCAGCCCATAGCCTTCTTCAAGAAAATTGAACTATGTGACCAAGTTCATAAGGGCAACCATTTAACCATTATAATAGGACTGGATATGGTGGTGGGAAGGAAAGGGCAACAATTGTATAGATGGAAAAGTCAATTGGGGAAGGAAATTAATCAAAATTAAATAAAAAAGGAGCCTTACAGGTGAAAAATTGTTTAAAAAATGATGAAAGATAAATAAAAATCAAAGCTTAATTAAAATTTGAGCAAATTTTAGCTAAGCTAACTATACTAGCAAATGATAGATTGTTAAAAGCAAACCTTATGCTGGGATTGGCTTGAGTACATACTTCTAAACTCTAACCGTGAACTAATACCTTTAAAGACCTTTATGGTCTCCAATCCCTTGAGATACTCCAAGAGATAAAGGTATTTTCATAAATAATGTTCACTGTAAACTTTGGTTGAGAGTTTTAAAACAATTGTATTATTCTTCAAAAGTTCATTACAGTTGTTGGTACCAGTTAAGGATAAGACATCAGACTACTCTCCAAAAATATTATTGATTGCAGATTAAACCATTCAGACATACCGAAAGCAGTTTCCAATGATACCCCAAAAATTTTGAAAAAGTTTACAGGCATTGCAAACCAGTGTCAAGGTTATACAACAGTAAGACGACAATAAGGATTCCTGTACATCACAATACACCCTTGTTTACTCACTCGCTGCAGTTTCACTTCATTAACGCTTACAGGTAGTGGAAGGTGTGGGGAATAGTATTGATAGAAACACGAGTTATAGTATAGTGAGTGACCTGTGGGAGGTGGTGAAGGAGGCACAGCATACCAGGGTGGAACTCATGCAGGTCATAAGTTGCCATGATCGGCCACAATTGAACTATTGCTGTTAGGTGGGTAAATGTGGAAACAGAAGTGCTGCTTGGGGAAGACATTAGTTCAGTCTTGGGGTTGTGCCTGTGAACACCATTGGTAGTTTGGGTTTCACTAGGCATGGCCTACCTAAATAGTAAGGGCAAGGGGGTACTTTCTGAGCTGTTAACTAAAGCAGTAAGGGCGCCCATTTCCAGTGATGATGGGGTCATTTGTGTGCCTTTTTTAGGTTAGGGGCTGCTGGTGAAAGGAAGGAAATAGTGATCAAAGTGATACTGATTGTAGATCCACGATGGGAAAAATCACAGATGTTAAAGAAATAGATGAAGTTGCTGAAAATATAAAGAAGTAGTAAGGGTGTTACTGGTGAACTGTAGAAGTATAATGAACAAAGTAATCAAATTTGAAAACTTAATAGAGATACACGAACCACAAGTAATAATTGGGGTAGAGAGTTGGTTAAAAGAAGTAGTGCTAGACAGTGAGGTTTTTCCCGATGATTACAGAGTGTGCCGCAGAGATAGAGGAGCAAATGGTGGAGAAGTTTTCACACTAGTTAACAAAAACTGCCACAGTTCACTGGTGTTCATAGATCATGAGCATGAGTTACTTGGGGTAGATTTCTACAGTAATAAAAAAGAAAAATCAAGGTGTTGGCTGCTTACTGCAGTGGAAGAATGATTGATGAAGATGAGGCTCTTGGGGAGAAATTAAATTCATACTCAGATTTCAGAGGTGAGAATAGAATGGTCATTATTGGTGGGGATTTAAATTTACCAGGTGTAAAGTGGGTAGGAAATAAGATTAATGACACAAGAGAACAGAGGTTTTCAAATATCTTAATAAGGGAAGGAGGATTTACACAAGTGTAGACTAGGGGACAAAATAGTGTCATATGTTCCTAATAAAGCCTAATGATAACCTTTGGGGGGGGGGGGGGGGGGTGTCAAGTAACCAAAGGAATAAATGATCATGAAGCAGTTCTGATGGATATTAGATGATTCAGTGAACCAACAACCAAAATTGAAGGGGGAATTAGGAACAGTTATAAAAAGGCACAGATTTCAAATTTGAAGAGAGATTTCAGCAAATGGAAGAAAGGCACAATTACAGTAGAGTCAAGGTGGGAAGAGTTCAAGGAGATAATAAGAAAGGGGAAAAAATTATTCCAAATAGAAAATAAGAGAATTAGAGAACCTGTGTACTATTATAGAGATGTGAGGAGGTTAAAGAGGTTGGTAAGAAGATAACACAATAGAGTTAAGAGACAGCAGGGTAGTAGAGAATATGTAAAACAACTAAACAAGGACTTATATGGAAAGGACAGATAAAATACACCCAACACTCACCAAAGTTGAAGGAAGGAGGGCAGCAGCAACACAAAACAACACACAAACACAGAAAATACCATATTTCGGGTTAAACCTTTTGTCAAGTGAAAAAAGTAAGTGGCTGAGCTCACGCAAGCCTTGTGTTCAATTTAGTCACTCATAGAATGATTCTATGAGTGGCTAAATTGAACACAAGGCTTGTGTAAGCTCAGCCACTTACTTTTTTTTACTTGACAAAGGGTTTAACCTGAAATATAGAATTTTCTGTGTTTGTGTGTGTTTTGTGTTGCTGCCGCCCTCCTTCCTTCAAGTTTGGTGAGTGTTGGGTGTATTTTATCTGACCTTTCCATATAAATATTGCCTTTTGGTAGTTCTTTCCTTCCATTGTTACTGATAAACAAGGACTTAATAATAGCTAAGAAGGTGGCTAAAGATGGGTTTATGAGGAGTATTGTCAGTGCAGGGGGACCATTGACTGATGCATCTAGAAATTTCTATGGCCATGTCAGAAAATTGAGAGGAAGGGTGGGTGTTGAGACACTTATAAGTAAGGATGGAGAAAAGTTATTGAGCATTTAAAAAAGCAGAGATTCTAAGTAACTGGTTTAGTGAGAGCATTAGGGACAGGAATCAGAAACAGGAGGGTCTAAATTGGTGAACCAGCTTAACAACCCAATTAGAAATGAGCAGACCGAAAAATTGAAATTCATCCCGAGTATCATGAAGAAAATAAGAAAGCTAAAAAAACATAAAGGAGCTGGTGTAGATAATATTTCTACAGATATCTTAGATAGCTGGATGTGATATTGTACCTTATCTTGAAATATTATTTAAATCTAGTCTGGATACTTGCTGCTTACCAGAGGACTGGAAAAGTGCAATATAGTGCCGGTACATAAAGGAGGAGTGAGAAATAGAGTTGAAAATTATAGGCCAATCTGTTGACATCAGTGGTTGGTAAATTAATGGAGAGACTGATATGCAACCACATCAGAAATATATGTGAGGAACGTAAGTGGTTTTCAAGCAGGCAACATGGGTTCAGGCAAGGATATTCATTGGATCTCAGTTGGTGGGATATATGCAAGATATTTCAAATGAAATGGACAAAGGAGGCCAAATTGATATTGTAGCACTAGATCTTTCAAAGGCTTTTGACAGAGCGAGCCATAAAATGATAGCAAATAAGGTAAAAACTATTGGAGTGGATGAGAAAGTGATTTGCTGGGTAGAAGAATTTTTAAAAGATAGAAAACAGAAAGTTAGGGTGGGAAATGCGGTATCAAAGGAAGTGGAAGTAAAAATGTGAGTGCCGCAGGGTAGCGTATTGGGACCATTGCTATTCATTATTCTAATGAATAATTGTGTTGATTGTTTACTATCTGAAATTAGATTGTTTGCAGATGACATAATGCTGTATGAAAGGATCAAAACGATAGTAGACTGTAAACAGTTGCAGGGTGATCTGGACAGGATATCTAGTTGGGTTGGTAAACATGGGATGAAGATAAATGCAAAGAAGAGTCAGCTAATTAGATACACAAATAAAAAACAAAAGATTAATTATGAATATAAGGTGGGGATAGAATTGCTTGCTGAAGACTTGAAATGTAAAATGTCTTGGCATTACATTTACATTTGATAACAAGCTTAACTGGGCAGGACACATTGGACAGGTGTTAGGAAAAGGTTCAAATCTCTGCACTTGTGAGGAGAGTTGATGAGGGGGTGTACAAGAGAAGTAAAGGAATTGGGTTACAAAACTTTGTGCAGACCATTGGTTGAATATGTGGTGGTGTAGTATGGAACCTACATTTGAGTATCAAATACAGGTGTTGGAGAGGGTACAAAAATTGGCTGCTAGATTTGTTTCTGGAAATTATCACAGAATGCAATCGGTAACGGATATGATAGAAGAGCTGGAATGGGATCATTGGAAGACAGGAGGAGGGCAAAGAGGGTCATGGTAGTGTACAAGGCATGGTGACGGGGCATGGAAAGACATTGGTCTAAGAGTGAAAAGTAATGAATGGAAGTTGGCACTTGATTTTAGGCACAGTGGTGTAGGAAGATTCTCTTTTTTAGTTAAGGGTGTTTGGATTGGAATAAGTTACCAAGATAATTGATGAATAATTTACCAAAAACGTTGAAAGAATTTAAAGCTAAAATTGGTAGGTGGTGCAGGAAAGGGGGAGGATGGGTGTGTAGGGAATTGCTAATGGAGCGTGTGTCCATTGCATTTTAATGAAATATTATTATTATTATTGATCATGTCGTTTGCTGCAACCTTAACTTCATCATCGCGGAACAACTTGCCGCCGACTAGTCTCCCTAAGAATTGGTGAGAGAGTGAGAAATTTTCAACATGGCCAACCTCTATTTAACAATTCATTTAGACTCTGACATCAGCTATAATTACACAATTCAATATCTGACTAATCACCTTGTCTTTAAGCTGCAATTAACCCATGTTTCTTTGTGCAACCTGTTCTCAATATTTTGACTTGTGCTTCAAAAATGTTTCTACGGGACTAAAATTTAATTCTGTCACATCACTGCCTTCGTGGGAACCTCAATAATGCTTCTAATAATGCAGTCAGGAAAATCTTATCATCTTACCAAAATCTTAAACTTTTTCCATAACATGATTTTAATCAGCTTAATGTTGTCTATCTCCTGAATCTAATGTTATTCCTTTGTCTATTATTCTAGATTTGGTTTTCTTTCTCTAATTGAAATTTGTATTTATAATCCTGACTTAATTAGTCAAAATTATTTTTAATACATCCTTGTCGATGCTGACTACAACTTTGGTTATAAAACTCTAATATAACTCTTCACATTAATTACCAATTCCGAATCTTTGATTTTGCCTCCCTTGTCCAAGTGTTTTTGCATAACTAAAATGAAATAAATTTCAAATTAAATTTTTCCAAACCTATAAAATACTTTAAAATGATCGTAGTGAAAATGGATGTGGCTAAATCCATGATGCTTGAAAAATAATTTTATCTGAATCTAATCTTTTATTACAGTGATTTAAAATTAAATTAGTTAAAGGATGTTTTACTATACAGAAAATGTTAATAAGAGTTGTTTACTGTATAAATTACCCATAACAGGTTTCTTTCCAAATGGTTTTGGCAAGGCTATAGATATATAACAGGGTATACCAAAGTGAGGAACGTGAGTATTATTTGAGTCTAAAGTCCGGTGGATATCCTGGTATTCACAGGGCTGGCTTTTGGGGGGGGAGGATAGGGGTAAGTGGGTCAAATGTACCCTGTACTGGCTGGCCGATTGGGGGGGGGGGCGATACCGGCTGTAGAGGCCCCCGGCCCAAGAATCCGCTCATTGTCACCCATCTGGCCTGAGGGAGGACCCCATCCAATGAATTAGCCATGGGCCCCAACTAGTTATGTCACTGCTAAGAATCCTTACCCCAGGCCCGAGAAACCTAGCGCTGACCCTGGGTATACAGAATGTGTTGGTAGGCCATTTCCCTGGAATTTGGAGGGGGATGTGGTTTCAGGGAGTACTTTGGCTCTAACTGTGAAACAGTTATTGAGGTAATGAGAGTAGTGAGAGCTGGCATGTTTACCAACAGTGTGGTATAAATTTTGGGAATAACTGTTTGACTGTGACCTTTCATTATGGTGGTTAATTGTTTCATGGAGAGGCCGATGTAAGCACTCTGGTAATGGAGGCATGTGAGCTGGTTAAAAGATGGGATGTGGTACAGGTGGCATGGTCTGTGATGGGGTATGTTTTGCCAAAGGTGGGATTACAATAAATTGTGGTGGGTGGATGCATATTACACATTTTGCAAAGGAGCCTGTTACAAGGTAAGGTGAGTTCTATTAACAACTGGACAGTGTTCTGGTGGGTAGTCCACTGTAGCCAATAATTGCCAATCTTTACATGAAAGAACTTGAACACATGATAATTGTTTCTGTGACCATGAACCAACAGTCTGGATATGATGACGACAGTTGTGGTGTGGCAACATGGATTGGAGTAATTGAACAAATTCTTGGACCAAATAAGCAGCATACACATCAACATCAAATTCACTGTGGAAAAAGAACAGAAATGACTGTTGCCTCTGTGTGTGTGTGGTGTGTGTGTGTGTGTGTGTGTGTGTGTGTGTTGATACAGAGAAAACAGGACAGTCACTCTGTTTATTGAAAACCAACAAACACTGAGAAATATCTTGCGCCATCCTTTTACCACCACCCAGTTCAAGAGGCAGCAATGGTAAACACACTATTTTTTCAAGCAGAAAGGATATTGGACAAGAGAAGACCATTAAAGGAGTAACAACATGTTCTTCAACTTCTCCATAACAATGGTACAGCAGACATTTCATTTCACGCGTCCTTTCCCACAACATTTATCAAAACAAACAGACATGACTTAGTCAGAAACAGCACTGCCTTATGGAAAGATATTCACCAACAAAAAAAGGCAGATTAATAACAAGGAATGATGTTAGACAAGTCCTTAATAGCAAAAATAAGATAAAATAACTGGTCAGATATATGAAAGATTCCTGTCTACAAAGACCAAGGCCAGGGAATGTACAAAGCTCATCCAGAAAGTAAGTACTGTTATGCCACATCTCCTGCGAATCTGACGGCATGAAGATTGCGCAAGCGCAGTTAAATCCTTCAACTCGAGAACGAATTAGCTTAACCAGTTTGATTGATTACTTGAACGTCTGAAATCATCGTTTGTCAGTAATCATGTTTTAAACAACCGATCGACCCCGCCAGCTGTGAAATAAGAATTATCAACTTTTTGAATGCGGGAAATTGACCTTGTCAAATTTATCGTTAGATAACTAAAACTTACGGAGAGAATGTGATCATTGGGATAGGGTGATTAATAAATGAAGGGCAAATGTCCATGACGAAGAGTACTTTGGATGCCCATCATTGATAACTGTAGAATTGGTGCAATGTATCGGCAAACAAGTTTAATTTCTGATTTGTCAATGAATGTTCCAAACAACACAATCTTTATTACACAAAATTGTGACTCAATATTTGCACTACAAAATTTGGTTCAGGTGGCAGGCAACTAAATTCTGCAAAGCGGGTATGTTGCAATTAGTGCCATGATATGAAACGTGTCTTAATTCACATGGTGAATATGTCGAAGAGTAGTTTAAGGGACATAGATTATTCATAATAAAATACAAATTGAAACAAATTGCTAATTTTTTTTTTTAAATATTCAAACGGTACCTACTTTCTGGATGAGCTTTGTAAAAAGTTCCCCCGAGTTCCATAACAGTGTAGAAAGATATAGGTTGAGAAAACAAAAGTGACTGATTGAAATAAGTATTATAGAACATCAATGACATACAAGAATAGGTCAACCAACATAATCAGCTGTTGCAGAACTTATTTTTGCAAGAACAACATGAGGTGTTGTGGATGTAAATGAAGATTTTGACAAAATCAGAAGGCTACTTGCTGTTGTTAGTCAAGGAAGAGGTGGGAATATTTAAATATCCATCACATATAAACAGAGACGGAGGCTATGGACTAAGTGAAGCATGGAAATGCATTTTGTGTTACCATGCAAAATGCAAACAGAAAAACATCTGTGTCTCAAACCTAAAATGTAATATCTGGAATATAATTAGCTCATTTGTTTTCATTGACAACCAGAATATTCTGTCATGAGAAAATAGAAATTCAGCCTATATAGTGGGTGGAGACTATATAATGTTGTTGTAATTAAACATCAGCAACAAGTAGCTCTACATCTGATTACGGGAACAAGGTAGATCTAGTTTGTTATGTCAGACTGGGTGAAGACACATGCAAAAAAATACAGCTTATTAGTTACACAGAAAAGTGAAGGTTTAGTAGATGAAGCTTCTGATAAAAGATATAAAATACAAATAACTAGGCATACCATTTGATGATAAACTCAGTTGGCCAGATAAGTTTGGAGAGGTAGCAGGAAAGATTCAAATCCCTGCATCTATTCCAAAAACAAGAGAAGCTAATGGAGCTGGGAACTTCAGCTGAATTGTCTGTGAAAACACTTTGTAACTGATTTATAGGAGCTGGATTTGCATCAATGGATTGCTGTTAAAGAGTGGTGGGTACTCATAAGTTATATATTAATGTTGAGGCCTGCATGGATATTTGAAAAAGAAATTGCAAGGAGTATGAGGAAGGAAAGAGAAAGCAATGACCATGCACGTATTCTTGCCTTAATGGAGAGGGAAAAATTACATTTTTAAGTAAGGTGTTGGTGATTGAAATGAGTTATCAAAAAGGCTCTGAACAATATATCTAAAAAATTTGATTAAAAATAATAAGCATAATTTATAAGTGTGTGTTCACCTTTTCTTAAGTTCACCTATACACATTCTTCCCTGTTTTGACTTGTAATTTATCAGTATCTTTAGTGTTGTGGTGCTTATTATGCATTTTATGTGTTTTGTAAATTTCTTCCTATATCTGGTTATTCTTCATGTAGCTTAAAAATGTTCAATTCTTTCCTTATTTCTTTACTTCTTTTCTTATAGCATACCTGGCCATGACTCTCGGAAATCTCATCTGCTTCCACCCTCTTTTGTTGGTTAGTCAATGTCCGCAATTCGCACCCATACAGTAATGTTGGTACAGCCATCAATGTGTAAATTTTCGTCATTGTGTCTTTTCTAGTTTTCTTAACATTTCTTCTTATTACTCCACACAGGTACTTAAATTCTTGTATTTTGGGTGAGATATTGTTACTCTTGGTGAAGCTTATGTCATATCAAAAACATACAAATTTGTTCTTAATAACGATCTTAGCCGTGATTAATTACCTCTCTAGGATGCCATTACTATCGTTTTCTTTGAGGAGATTTTCGAATTATAACTGTAGGATATTTTCACCATAAAGCATTGCCAAATTCAGCTAAAATCACCTGGTTTCAGCTAAAAGCATTGTATCCATTAATTTTTAAATGATTAGGTACACATTTAAGCCATTACGTAACAGCACCATCAATATAAATGTTAAAAAGCACCGGCAATGGTGGGCAACCTAGTCTTGCTCGTGTTGTATCAGTCTGCTCACCATCTTGTATAATACAATTGTCTTTATTGCTCTTAAGATATGTTGGGCCTAGCTATTGTCTGACATAATCTGGGACAATTTCATTCTACTCATCCTATAAAATGCTATTTCATAATTGATGAACGCTATGTATGTCAGTACGTTGGATTCTCGATGTTTGTATATCAAATTTGCCATAGCAAATATACAGCCTGTACATGATATCTGTTGGAAGTCATTCTGCGTTATGCCTTTTCAAATTATTTTCATGTATCTTAAATACTAATACGTTGATAATGCTCAGTTTTACAACCTATTTACCTTTTTGAATATCTGTCAGAAGTCATTCACAGCACTTTAAAAAATTTAATACATGGATTTAAAGTTTATTTGATGAGAAATTAAATAGTTCTACAAACAGATAGTAAAACTTTTTTCGCTGATACATACCGATACTTTTACTAGCTCACTCATTGTTATTGGACCTAATGTATGTTGACTTTTCTAGTAATATCTGTTCCTGTTTGGCACTCGTTCTAATCCATCTAGTGAAATATAGTAACCAATCTCTTTCAGGTATGGGATTGTGAACCAGTTTAAATCCATTGGTACTGTATAAGTGGTTTGTTTCCTATCATGATGATTATGTTCTACATTGTTTATGTAATTCTCTCATTTTCTTTGTCCTACCAAGCCTGGTGAGGTGAGCGATAAGACTTGGTCCTGCCTTCGAGAGGACACTGGTTTAAATCTCCCCACCCAGATAATCAGTTTTCCATGGTTTCCCAAGAAAATGCTGGGATGGTTTTCTTCAAAAAGTTTTGGTTAAATTCCTTCCTGTTCCTAGCCCATAATCCTCTCCTGTATGTAATGATATTGGTGAGTGTGTAGGCAGTGTTAATAGTAATAAATAGCTCTATTTACTTACTTCTCTCCTGATATTAATTACTCTTCTTTTGCGCTTCTACTATCAGATATCCTCTTTCTTCTCTTTAATTATCTTTGCAATATTATCATTGCATGTTTTTAATACAATAAGTATATCCTTTCATTTGTTTTCGTAAAGCCTCCAATGCAGCTATTGTAATGCTGTTTTTAATTATTTCCCATTTTTGATTATCATTATTCTGCATGAGAGCACTTTGTCAGATATAATCAAGTATTTTTTGATGGAGAAGGTATATACTTTCTTCTTGTAACAAATGCATTTTAAAGGTATTTTTTCATAGCTTTTGTACTTGGTTTTATCTTGTAACATGCATTGCTAATTTTGTTACAAAAATTGATTGCTGTGAGGATCTTTGCCTCTGTATACTCTTGTCTTATTGCAGAAACCGGTGGGTGAGCGGTAACACTCAAGACTGGAAATCTTGAAGTTACAATTTCAATTCCCTATCTGGCTATCCAAATTTTGATTTTCCATGTTTTCCCAAAATAACCACTAGCCAATACAAGGACAGTTCCTTCACAAGGCTATGACTGAATTTTTTCCTGTTCTTTGCCTTCAATCGTCTCCCACATCTAATGACCACGATAAGGCATAAATTCCAAAAGAAATGCTGTATTTTCATATACTAAAATGAAGTCGATTATTGATCAACTATTCTGGCAGCTCCATGTGAACTTATGCCTGAAAAAGGTGTTTGTTAATTCTCAAGTCAATTAATGTGGGAAAATCAGTTGGTAATTTTCAATTAGAATTTATATCTTGCTCTTCATATGGTATAGGGAATAATCTGTAAGAGGCTATTTATTTCCTTCCCTCCTATTACTGTGTAGTCATTTTTGATAGTGGCATTCCATAATTCTTGTAGTTTATCACATAAATCCTGTGTCTCTTCCAGTCATACACCAAGTAATGTAAAAACTCTTGTCTTTATTTTAATTCTAAGCCTCACTACTTGATAAGTATGCTACCTTTCAATTTCCTTAAAATTTCATGATATTTTTGTCACATCGTTTAATTCTTTGTATGATCCTGTTTCTTTACTACACAAGTGTCTCATTCTGCTAGCATTATTTATTTTCCAGTCCCAAAACTCTATTCCTTGATTTTTCTGTCACCCATTCCATGAAAACCCATCTGACTTCTGTGTGAAAGTTTTGAAAAGGAGGAAGATTATAACTTATGGGCAAGTCACATGACAGGGCTGCTGCCTGTAGGCCTGCCCCAGTTTTAAGGAACAGAGGACTCAATTTTCTTTCATTTCTGCTATACCCCAGATGGAATGCACTGTCTGGGCTTTTTCCTATGTTAATAGAAATAGGATTTGTTGTCAGAGCTGCTAAGAGGACACAGTCATTTTTTAAGGTTCTGTGATTCCACTATATATGGTATAGGCCATGCCAACCTTCAGTTCTGTAGTTTCTTCACAGTGAATAATATTAATGGCACTTCCCAGCTCATTAATACAAGTTTCACCCGAAACAGCTGAAGACAGGAAGTCTGTGACCAGAGAAATGAAGAGGAATAATTAGGTTGAGGATACAGAGGAAGGCAAACACGATAGCAGAGAGTGGCGTAGCATAGAAAAAAATGACCACACATTCAAACAAATACGTAAAATTTTTGGACATAGCCCCTCAAAGGCCTGATGTACCAACAGTCTCCAATAGTTAGCAGGAGGCTAGTAACTTGAAGAAGATCCAAGAATACTCCGAAATGTCAGAAAAAAATTGAAAGCATTTTAACTAGCTTAAATAGATGTAATGATTCACCTCATCATCTCAAAAAATACATTTCAATCATAAACTCCATATATTATGCCTACCTAGGATAGTTACTTGAGGATACTTCAGTTTTCTACACAAACTGATATAGCCATCCCTTCTTACAGATAATCAAGTCAGCATTTCTTGAGGACACACACAACATTAAACTGCAAAAAATCTATCAAAAATTAATGTATAGCAGCAGTAACTGCAGATTTTATTTTATCCCACAGTTTTTAAGCATGATACTGTTTTTAGTGGGGAACATTATTTTTTTAAAATTACTTCATGAACAAATGCCTTCAGATTGCATGTTATACAGAGTTGCACAGATATGGATGTTTCTCACGAAGTTTCTTGCCGCATGAATCCAAGCTCAGCATTTCTTACTAGAAGTTCTGCGTTTCAGCCCATTGCTGATATCGGCTTCAAAGAGTCCATGTTGTTCACCATTAATTTGTTTACAAGATATAAAACAACATCCATTTTACACTATATCATGAAGTTTTCCCTTTCATTACACAATCTCGATGTGAACCTTTGTATGATTTTCATTGACGACATGTATATTCTTGAGTGGCAAATCTTTCTTTACCACAGGAAATATTTTTACTAAAATATTGAAGGAAACAATGCAAAAAACACTAAAGTAATTTACTCGGCTCCAAAAATGAGTAAACGTGTAACAGATGTTGCTGATCACTGACTTTTCTACTCCATTTTCTCTCATGAGCTGGCATCAAAGGACTTTCCCTTCTATTTCAACGTAGCCAGCATATGAGTGGGATAATGAAATGCTGCAGTGTGTGTTGATATTTGTTGGAACAGCTTCAAAGTAACACTTACGGGAACTGTCAGGACAGTGGAGAATAACAGTATAATACTATCACGCTATGCTAATTTCTTAGATGATAAACAAATAGCAAGACATCACTTGTATATCATATCAATCCCTAATAGAATACATAATGCATTGTCATTTTATTGTTTTGTCTGAATTACTATGTGCAGCTTTTGTTTCTTTAGATAAAACTTTTAGTACTGTATAGTTGTAATTCACATTTGATTTTAATTTTATAGGAGACTGGCCTTCCCAGCATGCAAAGCTGTGATTGTTCCTATTAAGTGCCTTGACAATCTGAGTACAGAACAGAACCTTTAAGCAACAAGGGAAGCTTTAGCTTAAAGTGCCTGTACGTTGCCAAGAATTTTTTTTACTGAAATGCACAGAGTGTTTGCGTCAAATATTATTGTGCAAGTTAGTTTTATGACTTGTCATATTTGTTGACACATTTTTTAAAGCAAATCTCACTGCCATAAAGATTTTACAGGTGCATTGATCGGACTAACGTTGTGTGATCCAGTGTTATAATTCTTGTTTGCTGTTTACAAAATACTATCACAGACTATAGTGAATTGTTATGTTATATATATTGGAATGAAGATTTTGTTTTTGAAGCAAGTATAGATTTATATTACAAAAAGAAAAAAAAACATTTATTTTTTCCTTATAAAAATCACAAATTTGTACATTTTCCTCACTGTGTGTGCTATGAAAGTCCTTAAGCTTGTGTAAATAAAGCCATTTCACAGGTAAACCTGTTACCTGCAAGTAAAACATGTAATACTGATATCAATAACTGCCATGGAACTACTGTAACATATCACTGACAAACACTGTATGATTGGAAAATGTTGGTGTAGTTGACAAGAAAGAAAATTGCAATGGATCCAATAGCAGATCCCATCTGTTGTACAGCTCCACACCAAAAAAGTGCTCGCCCTCCTTCTATTCGAAACAATGATGCTGCTGACAGTTTGATGTATGAAATGCCGCCAGTGAAGAGGACCCAGGAAATGACCTGTGAAACAATTATAATCTTTTATAAGTTGTGTTGCGCATGTGCAGACAACTACAGCTAAACGTAAGTCAAGCATTCAGATTCTTGAAATTTATTAGATACAACATGCATGTATTTCTCAAATTATTACAAAAATCTGATGTTTGACCTCTGTTGAATATTCATAATGTAATGTGTTTAATTAATTTGATTACATGCAAACTCTTTGTGTAGCTATTTTTGAGAACAATAATAACAGAGATAGATATGGAAAGATAAACCTACATTTATTTATTTCATACCAAAGTGGACGGATGCGATGAGAGAACACTAATGCTGACAAACAAACAACACAATATTTCGGCATATGCCTTGCTCACAAATAGAAAAAACGGGCCATTAGGCTCGGAACGTGTGTGCAAGGCATATGCCGAAATATTGTGTTTTTGTTTGTCAGCATTAGTGTTCTCTCATCGCATCCGTCCACTTTGGTATGTGGTGGGTTAATTTCCCTTTCTTTTCTTATTTATATCGCCTAGAAGCCGCTTCCATTTTCCTTAGTTGCATCATTTATTTATTTCAGTAGCACAATGGAAAACAAATTAACAGATATAATTACTAGTGATGTGCCAGATATCTGAGGGGGAAAAAAAAAGATCTGTAACCTTATCCATTACTTTTTTAGCGGATATTTAACAGATCTTTTGTTCACTAAGCATGTATATAAAATTTTAAAGATACATAGCAATGAACTACTATTAACTTCAATTCCAATTACTCTATGTTTCTTAAAATCTCATATATGGCACATTCATATTGCAAAAATTGATAATTTAAACATTTATTTTACTAGGTTACGAAAGGTAACTGATAACTTATCACTTAACTTTTAAGGTATTATTTTAACTATCTTTAATATTTGTGATTTGATAACTGAAATTATCATTAAGGTACCGTTAAAGTGTTTACATCAGATAAAATAATCACTTTTTCAGAAACTTAAAAAAATGTTACATTTAAAATTAAGTTTGGTAAATTGTACTTCAAAAAGAATAAGTTGGCAGCTTTGTCACCCAAAAGTCTATTACGATGAGGATCATAAATAATTCCTGCTGCACTGAAAACCTGGTCAATTGGAACACTTGTTGCAGATGATGATAAATATGTGAGAACCATTTATCATAGACCTCCAAATTTATTACTATTGATTTTCCAATACTTTAACGTATCTTGGTCTCTTGATATTCTTTTTTCATTGTTATATTCTGCTAGCAAATTAGCATTCGTACATGGTAACTGGTTGTCAGTTTCCTCATTATGATGGTCACTATCTAACATATTGGCCAATGAGTCTTCTAAATTGTTGCAGTGTACTTTTCATACAGCATTTGGTTTTTCTGTGCTAATTGTAGTTGTGAAATTTACTTATGTTCTGAAGCTGTAAGTAATTTCTGTTTTATATCTTTGATGAAAAAGTCATTGAAGAATCTACCTTTGTAGCGTGGCACTAAAAACGTTTCATTTGGAACTATATATTTTTGTTGATTTCAAAAAACGTTAATTTAATTCATTCTTCAAAGAAGACAAAAACTCAAGAACGGTGTGTGTGCCGACTTTGGGAGTTTCCCCATAATCAGCAGGAATTTGCATCTCATCGTATAGTTTATTTAACGCTCGTACTAGAGGAATAAGGCAGATATATATGTCTTTGTGCACTCATTTCCTTGTGATATCCTACAAAGGCTTCAGTGCTCTCACTAATTCTTGAATTAAGATCCACTCTTCGGCATCAAAGCATATAAAGCGACAGCGAATCCTTAATGCAATCAAGCCTTTCAAACGTATAATTTCTGGGATTCCAATGTGTCGGTGAATCTTGCAAAAAATTTTAAATCTATTTAATTGAGTCAAACTTGTATTTTTTGTCTAATTCTTGCTTTGCTTATAGATTGGTTGAAATGTCCCGCATTTTTTCTGCATTTTATAAGTAATATGGAACTTTTGTAATAACTTCTTTGACCACCAGATACAGCTGATGTGCTGTACAGTCAATATTATTTTATGTCAGATAAAGTACAGGCACGTTTCATGTTGGATCCCCCATCTCTTACCATGCAATTCACCTTCTGTTTCGGGATTCCCCACCCTTCAAATACATTTTAAAATATTGCCGAAATGTAATCTCCTGTTTGGCGTTCTTCAAGAATCTCCGCTTTTAAAACTATATTTTTTTATAATTTGTAAAGGATAATAATGAAACAACTGACCAAAAATCCGACCAGATATCTGATTTTATAGAAACTTTCCCAAAATCCTTCAACATGTTCTTTATTTTTGATTGTAAAGTTCGCCTGCAAATAAGTTCCGTAAAATATTACCTGCCTTTTAGAACATGATCCACCAATCGTCAGAACTCAAAATCATCTATGTGTTGAAAAGGTAAATCAGATAACGTTATAATTTCTGCAATTAAATAGTTAATTTTTATTTTGTATTATTCTATATTTTTTACTTTTTCTATGTATTCGTTATTTATTTTTTTCTAAATTTTCTCTTTACCGTTTTTAAAGACGTTCACTGCTGAATGTTTTCGCCGGCAAACTTCTTAGCGGAATCGTCTTTTAAGAATAACTCATATTCTTGTGGGTGTTTCGTCCGTAGTTGTACCTTTATGGGAATAAATTTCTTCGCAGATTTTGTATTTAGCAGATTCATCATTTACTATCGAAAAATGTTTCCATATTACGCTACTATACTTTTTTTTAGACGTTGTTTTTATTTTAATTTAACTTCCTGAAAAACACAAACGTATATAATCCACGTCATCTTAAAATATAAACATAAACACACACAGTGCAAGGTCAAAACATGCCGTGTAATCTAGACATTCGTCGATAATAGATCGTAGGTGACGAATTTTTCACTGTTGGTCCATGTTGAGATCCGTATTCGCGGATCTAGACACTAATGATCCGTATCTGTATCCGTATCCATGGATATACATTTTTAACGATCCGGCACATCACTAATAATTACATACATAATTATTAAACAACATGCGCCTGAAATTTGGCAACGTTGATATTTCAGTCATCACAGATGAAGACAGGAGGGCTGCAGCAAACACGGAAATACAAATACACTGTATAATATTTCAGTATAAACTTTAATCATTTATAGAGGAGCGACACATGGACGGGGATTAGGTGTATACATACTGAGCCTCAATTTGTACATATCCGACCGCCTTGCTATATGTCTCACTGGTAATCTTCAGGCCTGGCATTTGGAAGAATGTGGCTTCATTGCCTGCCCGGACAGTCTGATTTTGGTTTTCGATGGTTTCCCAAAATCACTCTAGGCAAGTGCTGGGAAGGTTTCTTAAAATGACCTAAGTCAAATTTCTTCCCATTCCTTGTTCCCATCCTCTCCTGCCACTAATGGCCTCAATGCTGATGAACCAGAAGCAGAAGCAAATAATTAAAAAAGGTGATATGTCCAAGCTCTCTACATGATTAAGGTTTATACAGAAATACTGTAAAGTGTGTTTGTCACAGCCATCTTACCTTCATCTGTGGTGAGATATCCTACCTTATTTATAAGTATTATTATGGGTGTCTTAGTTTATGGAACTAACAGAACACTACATATGTCAGCCAAGTAGTGTAGGCTTTAAAAAACACTGATGCTCAGTATCTCCTTATAAAAAAATATATGCTGTGCAAAATTGCAATAGCTCATAAATTCTTGGCTGTGCTGCATTCACATAACTCCCGTAAATTCAGAAGTTCGGTATTTTCCTCATATATGTATTGATATAATGACCGATAATGAAATGAGTGAACTTTATTACTGGTATTTGTTAAATAACACTGAGCAGTATCTGGCAAACTGAAGACTGCATTTTTGGAAGACATGACAATTTAAGCTCTTATTTTTTTAAATTACAAATTAGAAAAAAAAAATCCTTAAAACATTAGATGACACAGATGGGAGATTTACTGCCATGATATATTTTACATATATGCTCTTCAAAAATTGGCATTTCACAATAAAGATAAAATGCAAAGAACAAAAACAATTGTGTGAATTACTTTCACTGGGTGCTAAGATAGAAAATGTTTGGACTCAGTTATCAGTTATGGCCACTTGACTGTCATTAAGTTATCTAGGACCAGGCTAATTCATTAAAAATTGCAGTAATTTCAGAAATATTATCACATATCTGTGGAACTATTGAAATTAGTTTAAATTATTCAAATTGTAGGTTATCTAGCAATTATACTTTGAGATGTAAAAGCACATTGAGGAAATGTAGCCTTTCATAATTAGGCTTTGTAACATTAAGCTGTTAAATGATTTTGCTATGCTCTTGCATGGGTAACAAATAAAATAAAAACCAATGTGGCTCTGTCTGATACGGCATATTTTGAACACTAGGCAATATATAATAAATACAAAAAAACTTAGCAATCCAGTTCATCATAAGCGGGCCTTAAAATTTGTAACTGCCATTTATTTATATGATAATAAAAAAGAATAAAAACAATACTGACCACAAGAATCTCTCCAATGACGTATCCTACCAATGGAGGTGCCGGACTCAGTACTGCAGTAACAGCAATATATGCAGCAAAAACAGTGCTGAATACAGTGAGACCACATATTGCTTTTACAGATGAGTATGGAAGGAAAAATCCCAAAAAACATGCTAATGGGTTAGCCATGCTGGAAAGTGTTGCCGCAAGGTGGTACACGTTGTTGCCATATGGCAAACATGAATACGATTGAATACTTGGGAACACACCATTGCCAAAGAGACAAATCCATGATACTAATAACAATAAATAAATGTAAGTACAACGTGACAGCGGTGCTCTCTCTGTCACTGACGTTTGTTGTTGGAGTGATTCGGGTGCAGTTGAAACTATGTAGACGCTGTGATCCTCCCTTAGTTCAGACTGATATTGTTTGTTTAGGCTCTCTTTAGATCGCCTGGGCTGACTTAGAAGATCATCAATTATGCTAGGATCTTTCAGGATTTCCATTGTTGGAGAGATATCACCTTGTTTTGAAAGTGTCCTAATCATTTGTGAAGAAACTTTCTCTCCTTTACAAGTTCCAAGATTGTTCAATAGAGCAAATGCAATTGTGCTTACAGAAAGTGCTCCGAATAGGAAGAAAAGAAAAGCTGTTGTGGAAAAATTAGGTGGTGGTGTGTATTCCACTAGAATTACGGATGAACTTCCATTTGCACTTGTAATAGTCTGGTTCACACAGGCCGTATTTCCTCCAACTCCCTGTATCAATGCAACAATGCTGGGTACAAACCCACTTAATCCTTCACCCACAAAATAAGAGATTAGGTAAATTTCTTTGTAGTTTCTCATAAACGGCATGAAGAGCACTGAGCTTGTACAACCAACTAATGATATGAAGAATTGAAGCACAAAAAGAGCAGTGCTGTGTTCTTCTCCAGCAATGTATGTGGTTTCTTTGTACAGAAAGGCCATAAGTAGAAGCGCAACTGTTCCCGTTAACAGTATTGCATATATTATTGTACTGTCTCTTATTTTCCCTGGTAAAAATTTCTGTGAAACTGCGTACAGAATTGGACCAATATTTGCAATTTGTACTATAATGGATATATAAGAAGGCAAATTCCATCCTTCTGGTTGTGTCTCGACAAGCAATGGTAACTGCACATACAGTCCATTTACTGCAATCCAAGCACCAATCCCGAAGAATATAGCCAAGATGTCCACTAATATCTTCCTCTGTGATAAGCGCTGGCATTTCTCACTTTTCACACACAACTTCATGTTATCCTGCAACTCTGGTTGTTTGATGCCCGCTGATAAGAGTGGTATGTGTTCTTCAGACTCCACGTACCTAAAAAGGAAACAGATATGAGATATGCATAGGGATGTGCAAAATAATAAGCAAGACATATGTCATACACAGTAACCTAGTTGGTTCACATTAATGTCAAAATCCTGAAATTTATTGTACAAGGATATTTATATTTGTTTTGCTTAGTCTACATGCCAAAGTTACTACTCAGATATTTTTTTAAAAAAGCAAGTAATTCATTACATGGTATAAAACAGAACAGTAAATTATTATTACTTGTGATGTAGCATATGCCCTGGTGGCAATTTCACCTTAAATATTCTGAATGGCTAAATATTATGTAGCATAATGATGGGTTGACTGGAAATGAAAGGAGCTGATTTGAAAATACAGATATAAATAAGGAAGAGAGGAATCTTTGTTTATAACAAAGGCACAGAAACTGAAAAAAATCACAAATGCAGGACAATATAGAAAATGTTTGGGCTTAAACTATCAATCAGCAGTACAGACATGGACAAATTATTAGAATAAAGTTGGATTTTCATAATTTGACATAATTCGGTAATACATAAATATTTCTGTTAGATCAGTGTTTCAATACTTTGTATACCACCCTTTAGACTGAATGAGGGATTTGATTCAGTTGGCATCCCCCTAATTAATGTCTGGCACACATTTCTGACGCCATTATCCTCCAACCAGACTTGATGCACTTTAGAAATGAACTCATCCCCTATTGTTATTTTGGTCTTTTTCAACTGTTTCTTCACAATAGCCCACATATTTTCTATTTGGTTCATGTCTGGGCTATTCCCAGCACCTCTATGCTCTTCTGATCCAAAAAATCCAATATTTTTTTTGCCCTATGGCAAGGAGCACATCCTGCATAAATATGCAGTCCTCTCCCGCATGCCACAGGTCCATTTGTGGTATCAACTTGTTTTTCAGCACTTTTAAGTATTGATCATGTTTCATTGTGCCTTGAACAATGTACATTTCTCCACAACCGTGCCAGGATATGACACTCCACACCATAATTGCCGTAGGATGCTTTACAGTTTGCTGTACACAGTCAAACTTGAATGCCTCTCCTTCCCTTCGTCTCACATATTGGCTGGTCTCTTCCACAATGGAGAAAAATACTTTCATCACTGAAGCATACCTGATGAAACATATGCTAATAACTGGTGTAGTAAAATGTTGCAAATTGTAGCATCAGTTGCAAGAATTTTTGTGTATAAGGTAATAATAAAGTATATGGCAGATATAGAGGGGTTTTAGCACACACAATGATTTAAACAACTGAAATACTTCATACCTTCTTCCATTCATCTGCTGACCAGTTTTCATACCTCTTGGCCCACTGAAGTCGCCTGGAAGCCATTGAAGATGTGATCTTAGCCTTTTTTCGTGGTATCTTTGCTTTCAAGCCCATATTAAACAATTCCCTTCACAAAGATCTGGGGGAAATATTAATCCCATATTGCTCCATTGTCCTGCTAAGGTCCATACTTATGAGCTTCCGGC
>JARYHS010009186.1:133194379-133295169 GCA_031002005.1 Vandiemenella viatica
CAGTAAGAAATTTGTTATGTACCTAAATAGGTTTCGTGCATTGCTGACATGTGAGGTACTATTCGGCGGTTATGTATGAACATGTATCGGGAGAAAGTTTTTCGCACCCTCTGCTACAGTAGAAGTGTCACATTTAACGTTTCACATTCTATGCTTTAACGAAGAACTGACAAAATTACATTGAAGCCAATCAAGAAGCTTCAACTGCAGCTACTAGTTAGAGCCGATGTCTCTCCCTGGTTTAAAATAATACTTTGGACAGACCTACAAGTTCAGGTTCTTCAATAGAACACAATAAGAACCGGGATACGGTCTGTACACACACCGAATGGCCACGCCCACTGCCCCGCTATCAGTTACCTGCTGGTCGATGCCGCACATGGCTCACAGGTTTCACCCAGTCCTGCAAGTGAGGAACAAAACACGGTTTAACTAACGTACTGACAGGGAGCAACTGTAATTCACTTTCCTCGCAAGCCTTCAAGATACTCAACTTTTTATTACCAGTACTCGTGACCTTAGTAGAGTGTAAAAACGTTCAATTAAAAGGTATTATTTGCAACAAAGATAGGAGAATTCTAGAATAACATTACTGTAACCCCTTTTACGTAAATTAGTTTTAACTCCTTTCCTCTCAACATAACTTCTACAAAATACGTTTAAAAAACTAGTACCCAACGCTGCACTAACTGTGCAACGTAGTAGTCATATAGATTTTATCGTTTTCTCCGCTGTAGACGGGAATATTTAAAGCGACGCGAGTATCAGTCAGCAGAAAGCAGGAATCCAAGGATTTAAATATAAACATATAGCGAAATACTAACCTTTGATTAATCTTTTAGATCATACAAAATGATGTACCTATCACAAATGAGTCCCATAAAAACGATAGCTCCTTGTCAATTTAAGTGACGGAATAAGAGGAAACGCTGTTTGGTTTTAAACTGTCTTGTTCACACGGACATTTTTTTTAGCTGCTGAGTCAAGGTAATATAAGCTCACAAGTTTATGTACTTGAATAATACAATGCGCAATCTAAACGACAAACTCATATAAATCAATGATTTTATTTATTACTGAAACAAACATCCTACAATTGGAAAATTAATAACGAAATTGCAGCTCCGCCTCACCCCCTCGTCCCAGGGCCCCGTTTAGGCCTAGGCGTCCTAGGCTGTAGCCTAGGGGCCCGCACCACATGCAAAAAAATAATCAAACTTGTCCAAAGGGAGTAACCTATTTCTGAAATGGTTTTGGCACGGAAAGTCCTGAAATATTGTGAAAACCGAAAACAATGTTCGCGCATGCGCAGTTAAATCATTTGAACTAAGAGCGCAAAATAACATTTCACTGCACCTATACCGAAAAGTAAAAACTTTGCGGCTCAACGATGAGGACTTACTATAACCCTTATAAGGTTGCTGTATACTGTGGTCGGGGAGTATGAATGTAGGTTGAAGTCACTGTCGTACATCTGCAACACGAAACAAAATTCCCTAACCTTCATGTCCGGATGGTTTGATAAGATAAATTCATTTTGTATACGAAGTAAACAGCGAGTAGCGGTGGGAGATCCTAAAAATTACATTCATTTATAATTGAAATTGGTGTATTTAGAAATTAATATTATTTTTTAAAATTACTTTTTTAGTTTGTTGTTTTAGGTCACTTTTTATTTCTTTTAAAACTTTATCTCAGCATTTAGGAATCTCAGTCGCTTGGTGTGGCGTGAGAAGTCTCTGATTAGCATAGCGCTGTCTTCCTGTTGACATGCGTGTGTGAATAATCAATAATATGTTTTTAATCTTTCTCTTTCCCATCATTACATTATTCAATGTTTCGCATTAAAATGTTTATTCATTTAATAATAAGTACTGTAATTGGTATTAATCGATATTGCTTTATAGTAAAGGAAAGTAAGATTCAGCTTATTATGGACTCTGGGAGGATGTATTCAGAAACATATCTGCAAGGAAGAGTACAGCATACAATTAAAAAATTATTCATAAAACGCAGTATAGTAGTCGGGATGTGAGCCAAATGGCAACGAGCAGTAATGATTTTGAATACTAACAGCATAGCATAAAAGCCTATTCACATTTTACTCTCTCCCAGGAAATCGAACTGTCGAGCATCTGGTTTGAAATCAGGTAAGTATCCATCTGACGCAATACCAGTCAACCACTGGCGTTTCAAGGCTAATCGAAACGCCACGTAGCTCGCTACTAAACATTGCCCATCTATGAACCTTCACCTAGAAAAGATAACAACACAGCCAGCTTAACTACTTTTCAGAAGGCCTTACCCTTCAGTCCTGTCCGAGATAGGTTGAAAAGCCATATAAACTTAATAACCAAAGATTATCACTTAAATAACGATTGATTGTTACCATACTAAAATGTTTAAGACTAGGGGGGGAAATCAGAATTACTAATACACAAGTATTCTGCCATTGCAGCAGTTGCCTAGTCAAAGGGAAGTTACGACAGAGCAAAAGCATTTCTTGTTTTGGTTATCAACGTCGTCCAGTGAAGTATTAAAATGATTATGAAGGTACAGCAGCGTACGAACCACAAAAAAATAATTATACGACATCCGCTCTACATTGAAAACAAAACTATTTTCGTATAAAATGTAAGAAATAGTTTTCAATTAGTAACGATCTCATTCGTGATAAATCTTGAATTGGAAATTGTTGATCAGACTGCAGACGAGGAGGAAAGTAAAGATTGTTATGAACGATTGTGATGCACATTCCCAAAAGAAACTTACGTCAGAGTGCGAGCGCCCTTCACCCTATGATGAATCTGCACAGTCTATCTCATAACGTTACCGGAATAGGGTGACTCAGACGGAAATGGCTGTTTTCGCGTATGCCGGTTCGACTACGAGGCGCCGACACACCACGTCACCACTGACACTCTGAATATCAACTTTCCATGAGCAATAGAATGGATTAGTGTATTCGACATTCAATTTCAGTTCTGCCCTTCTTATTTGTTGATATGTTTACTTGTATTGTTATTATTCGACAAATTGTATTTGCTGTTACAGTTACTGTGATATCTGAAGCGTATGCAATAAAAGGTACCTCCAATTGTAAACACGACAATAACAGTATCCCATATTACAAGCTATTGTAGAAGCCGCTTATGGATCCAGTAATTATTAATATTATTTTATGCTGGTTGCGATAACTTTCTAGAACCATACGTGTGTGTACAGCGCTTTATGGAAATGAAACTTTGAAGTGCTGTATAGAGGGACAGTGATGAAACTTTATTCAACACATAAACAATGAATAGGCCGTATTCCGGACCTACTGGTTAAAGAAATCAAGATTAAATGTGTGGTTAATAAGTAGAAACAACAGATGAAGGTAAAAACTGTTGAGAAAGATTAAGCGATATGGAAGAGATAAATGAAGGCGACGCGGTTATAAGTATTTGGAAGTTAGAGATTAGCGAACGGTAGGAAGAGATGAACGGCAATATGGCTCTGAGAAAATAAATTGAAAAATCAGAGGAGGCAGGCGTGTTCCGATGTGTTGCGGCGCTGCCAGATTACGCGCAGTGCATTGTGGGCCGGCGCGAGCGGCAATTACGCTGCTTGCTACTTGTGGCAGAGGAGCTTTTTGTTGTCCGGGTGCTGCCTCAGGCTCTTGCTACTTCCGGGACGACAAGCGACCTAATCGCAGGGGCGCTTGATAACTTACAGGATGTTCGCCCGGGAGTTACACGAGATGCGTTTCATGCGGGTGGTCCTGCTTATCTTTTCGAATGTTTCTCCACTATTCCTCCATCAGTTACAGGTTGTCCCGGTGATGACAACTATAGTTCATCTATCTTTTACATCTGCCTACACTGAACCCACTTTCCTTCTTCCAAAACAATCCGTAATAAAGCTCTGATTTTTGAACATTATTGACTGATATTCCATCCTTCTCTTTACTGGAATAAGTAATATAGTATTAGGTTTTATCAATATTTAGCACAGCATCTGTTTAGTTTGTTCCACAAAAGTTGAATCTAGGGTTAACAGCGTGCTTAAAAACATGACATACCTATCATATCTCACAACATAACGCATTCCAAACAAAATCCTTTAGCAAAACTTCCCAATCATAAACATGAACTTCCACTACTACTTGAAACCTATCCAGATTTACACAATACTCTCTGCTATGACTGTTCCCAAACACTTAGCTACATAAAATTTTTCGCGGTCAGACTTGGCATCTCTAACTCACGACGCCTGTAATTTTACGACAGTCCTAAGATAAAAATTAAAAATACGAGAAAGAAATGCAGATTCACTTTTCTTTTAAGAAGGTGAGCTCTGCTACATGGAACTAATCATCATGATTACAAAGACGGAGATTAATGACTGTATCAAACACAAAAGCCAATAAAATCGAATTTGTGAATTAAGACCAATTGTAGTAGTAGGGATATTTACAAGAAAAAAGAATAAGGTAGTCTATAATGGCGCAAGGATTTGGCGGTACATTAAAGTAAAGAAATAAAAACTAACGTTTTCATGCAAACGAATTGGACAATATTGATCTAATCAGTAGTTTCATAGCTGCTCCTCTCGCATGCTTCTCGCGCGAAAACTTTCAATTTCATTACTCATTCATGAAGGCCGTTTATCTTTACTGAAGAACTGGCTGTTACCCGCTACTTCGTATGCGTGGACTTAGAATTTCATTACCAGAATTGGATATAGAAAGCTGTTAGTAACGTAAGATTTGTCCCAAACAACACCGAGTCGGCATAGTATGACAGAAAAGCCATCATTATATCATTCTACCGTCGAACCTGTCTAATGAAGAGAATCAATTTCCAGCATAAAAACAAACGAAGGTGCGGGGATGTGGGAGGGTTTAGCTAGGGGCAGCTTTATTTCAGCTTGGTCTTTTCTTCTTTCTTCAGCATAAGCGTCAGATTCTTGTGTTCCAATAACTTTAGCTGCTCGTGCTCTTCATGCCTAAGGCCAGGTTTCCCCCCGCAAGGCATGTCAAAAAAGAAGACAAAATAAACTGGTGCAAGAAACTTTTAGGTAAACGCAAAGTAATAGTACAGTGCAGAGCAAATCGAGATCTATATTAAATAATAAGTTTTATCTCTAAACGAAATTTACCAACAAATCATTCACTAACAGACTGCGCGAGAAGCACAGCTTGAGCAACCGACGTAACATTACAGACTAACACAAGCATCCGTCTATCTCTCACCATTCGATAAATCCTCAAAATTTCGTCACTAAAACTGCTATTCATATCGAAAAAAAAGTCCTGTACCCCTCCTACAGATACAAAGTATTTCCTTGTCAAATTCTATCAATATCGGTATAGCCATTTAGTGGTCAAAACGTAACAGAGAGATATACTTCCGAATTTCGAAGTACCTTCAGTACAAAGGATAAATAAGAAATATCCTGGAACTGGATCATCGTTACTGTTCGCGTAAAAATGGTAGGATTCCATAAGCGCAAAAGGAATTATAGCCTCCAAAAAATCCAAACACAATTAGTTTTTTTTAGGAATTTACAAAGCACTTCATTCTTTATTCAGTGTACGTACCCGAAGACAGTTACCACTCCAAGCTCTGGGCAGATTATTAGCTCCAACCATAGGATGGGCGAGAAACGAGTTTCTCGACTTCTGAAGTAGGTGATGAGCCTCGTAATGGAGTGACCCCTTTACCAGCGGTCTGCGGTTTCACCTACACTATTAACCCTAATTTACTTATGCGCAGAAACTTGGACATCCACTATATAGTCAGGTCGTCTTTTAATAATAATTTTTGCAGAGCGAACACCTACGCTTTAAATACAGATTAAGTTCGAATTTCAGTTAAGTTCATTTTCTGTACCTAGAAACTAATTTTCTGTCACTTTTATACTCTGTGAAATGTATTCTTAGCTTAAATCGGTCTTAAGAAGTCCAAAAAAATGACCAAATAATTTCGAAAAACAAAACAATTTTTAATATGAGAAACAAGGCTTTCTTTAGGAATTTACAAAGCACTTCATTCTTTATTTAGTGCAAGCCGCCGAAAGCTTGTCATTTGGAAATATCATCCGGCGGCAAACCTGTGAAGAATTTGTATCAAAACAATTTTTACTAAAAAATTTGCTTATGTAAACTCGTGACCTGTAAACTATTTTAGACCCGTGACCACACCAAAAATACGGTCACGAGCTTACAAGAAACGCTGAAATTAGAAGCAACGTGAAGCATTTACTGTTATAGCCTATTGATAACACTAAAAATCTATCTTGGATGTTTCTTTAGGAGCCTGTTGCAAAATAGAAGAATAAGAAATTTTACTACAGTTTTAAATGCTTTGATAACCAACGTGGCTGGTGCATTTTTATTTTAATGCTTATTTAGAACCTAAAGTGGCCAGTTCCTGCAGAATTATTACGACAGCGGGTAGTGTAACAAGAAACCAAACTGCAGTTATCAAATTAATTTCAGAAACACTCACAGTAAGCGGATGTCAAGCCTCTAAATTACTGATCCTCAACCCCCTTCTACAATCGGTGCTTCTAACTGTCAAAAGTGGAATAAGTCATTTTCCTTGTAGATTCTCCTTCCACATGCAACAATATGAGAAACAAGGGAAAACCTGTGAAGATTTCGTGTCATGCAACAACAGTCTACCATCTACATATTAAACAATAGCTGGAGGCGAAATCATTGTAGTAAAGTTTCATTTAGTCCATTCGGTGCCTCCAACACAAATAGGAAGAAATAAAACTATACAATCCGTCGGATATCCGACGAATCGACCAGGTTCGCCTGTCGCAGACGGCTACTTATGTAAAATGAAGCAGCTTCCCCAAATCCGACAAATAAAAGACGACCCTCGCTTTCTTTTTAATACATCTGTTTGCCATTTCTTATTTCACTGTACGCCGGTGAATCTATCAGACTCAACATATACTATGACGGCTATTATTAGATTTTCCTGAACTCAAATAATATTCGCGAATATTGTGCGAAACGTGGTCAAAATTGCCGACAATACCAATAAATATATAAAATCTGTCATTAGATTTAGAGAAAGATAATCGAATAAATCAAAATTCAGTTTGAAATAATATAACCGGCGCAAATATTTATGCCAACAGGGGTTTAGATTTTACGTTATACACGTATTTCACCTATGGCATTAGAGTTACTGAATTTTGTCTTCTGTAAAAGAGAAAGTTTGAGACACCGTTAGTTTAATGTGACACTAGCGGTATAGAGGCAGAGTGAATCAAGAACTTTTCTATGACGTAGACACCGAAAAAATGGCAAGCCATTTGAAATTAAATGAAGCTTACAGAAGCCAAACTGATGTTTTTGGTTTGGATGCGCATAGCGTCGTCATTACCGTTCTTGATTGCCAGCTTTGTTCCACCGACGTGTTGTTGGACAGCAATGCAAAAGGATGGAACACGAAGCTTTCTATAGCACTTACACAGAGATCATTATTCACTCTGATATTCAGTGAAAGCAGCAAGAAAGTGGCACCACAGATCTGCACTAAAGAAATTCACAACTGCACACACAAGTTGTGAGGATTTCTAAAAAAAAAAACCAGCTCCGGAATAAAGGATTCCGTTTGAGTATTAAGCTACACAAACGTGCTACTTTCTGTTATTGGAACTTCAAAGCACATCGTCAGTGTGTTTACTGTATTGTGGCTCCCGTTACATGCACGAATCGGAACTGTGTGCTGCAGTTCATGGAAGGATCTTTTTCTTTCAAATAGTTACTAGCGATTCAATATTGTTTGTAAGCTTGGAGAAAATAATAATAATAACCCACCATTTAAAGGTGTAATTGAATGAAAACATTCACATTTGCGATTGCATGTGACAACGACTAGAAATACGAGTTGCAACACACAATCAAGAGTGAATGTCGTTAAGTTCTAACAATATTCTAAAATAGATACCAACTGATTACAGTTTATCTGAGATTGCAATAGATCAGAAACTGACAACATATGGTATGAAGCATCAAAAAATAAGCTATTAACATGTACCTACTAATGTTTATCTTTCTATATATAAATCAATGAGTGGGGCATTTTTTTGAATTACAGAACCGATCTGGATGGGATTTCCACAATTTCAAAGCTTACGGACTAACTCAAAATCTGCGATATTTCTAATGTCTACGTGACCGAGGGACGGAGCAATAAATTATTTATTTGATCGTAACCACAAAAATAACCACCCAAGATTCTTAATATAATCCCAGCTTAGAAAGTTTAGGATTTCGCGTAGTATCTGTTTAGTGACTTTCGAACACAGATATTAGCTGATTATATGCACAATTTGCGGGCCACATGGCACGAAATTTCGACAATCCTGTCCAGAGACATCACGTCTTGTTTTTAGGCTGGCCGTTATTAGAAAAAAACGTTTCGTAGCACTATCTCGAAGGAAATCCTACCTAAGTTCATAACATAAGAAAAATTATTTTTGTGCCTTTATTCGTTGTTTCTGATATTGAAAAATGTTTGCAACTCCAGGAAGCTGATTTTTCTTTAAGTCTGCGAATTCTGACACGCCTTCATGAAATTATGAAACCGAGGAATCTACACTAGTAGTTCACGTATTTGTTTTTTCTTTTGGATATATTATTGGTAGTTTAGACACAGTTAAATGTAATTTTTACTGTTTGAAAGTTTCAAATTTGGCTTAAAATATGCTCCGGAAATTTCTTACGTTAATGTCTGTCCTCCTCTGGTGATGGACAAATTTCTCTAGAAACACTTGTCCTCAGGTAAGAAGCTGCTAGTACGAAAATAAAAAGGTCATTTCTGAACATAAGTCATATGCAATATTTTGACAGACAAAAAAGAAAAATGGTAATACTCGATTATATGGCAGTGAGTATAATGATAATACAGTAACGGCCAGGTGGCAGAGTTAATTTTCTTCGCATCCCACCTCTGGCATGGCTCGGAGCATTCTATAGTGCTCGATATGAACAAAGCAAAACTGTGCCAAAGGACAGGTTAACAGGTTAAATGACTAAACGCATTCGGGAGGACGCGGGTTCGAATCCCCGTCCGGGCATCCAGATTTGGATTTTCCATGGTTTCCCCAAATCACTCCCGGCGACTGCCGGGATGCTTCGTTCAAAAAGGCCATGGCCGAATTCCTTCCCGTTCCTTGTCCCCAGTCCCATCCTGCCTCTAATGACCTTAACCGTCGACGAGGAGTAAAAAAAAAAAAAGACTAAAACTTTCTGACCGGACCTGGTTTCGAATAAATGGCTCTGAATTTTCAAACCGGGAACCTTAATCACTGAGCTACCACACCACTCAGTATAACGATGAATGAAGCGGTTGAAATGTTTGCGGAACTAGCGCTTCTTCGAATTCGAACAGAAATAAAGTGACAAAATACTTCCACACATATTCTCCTTGATTGTATTGCTAAACCTGATTTGAGTTGAATTATATTTGGTACTGTTTAGCACAAGTAGTTTAAAGATTCGAGCAATGGTATAATTAGTTTAAATAAATAACACAGAGTGTTTCAAGTGAATAAAGAGCTCACAGGTAACAATCCAAGCAGGAATTTTTGTTAGTAGCGCTGACCGGGAGTATTTTGGTGCAGTGAAGTCTGATGGACGTGACTTGTAAACATGTCAAGCGACTGCCACCCACGGCACCGTTACAGCCATCTGCTGTTAACCGTTAAAGACTGCATTAGATTATCGGTCTGTGTCCATTACATATTGCTTTAAGAGAAATCAGGTGATAACACACAAATAAATGTTGTCACTTCCAAGCATTACAGGACAAGACTTCGAAAATTTCTTTTTTATTACTGAGCTACCAGACCACTCAGTATAACGATGAATGGAGCGGTTGAAATGTCTGCGGAACTAGGGCCAATACAACATCGAATTCGTGCAGAAATAAAGTGACAAAACGTCTCCACGCGTATTTTCCTTGATTGTATTGTTAAAACTATCTTTGAGTTGAATTATATTTGGTGTCTCAAGTGAATAAAGAGCTTATAGGTCCTCGGTCTTCCTGTTGCTCGTTTTCCAGTCGAATGATAATTCAGTATTTTATTTTACTAAAACAAATTATAAGCCGACCAATTAAGAGTTGTCCATCGCACACTACGAAAACTCTCCTAAAAGCCGTAACCATGCAGGACACAGAGCTTCTTCATAAAATCCAGCAGTATGGAAGCGCCTTTTTTGCCTTATTCATCCTACAGTTTAGGACGGCTTGGGTCGCGCCTTAGCACCAAACTCCTAACACATGGATGCAGCTTAACGGGGTGTTCGCATTCCTTTCCTTCAACCAGTTCCTTGCGCTCTGATCAGATACCGCTACACTTGCACCGATTTTGAGCCCGTTTAAGCAAGGCGGAGATGGCTACTACATATCGGCTCTGCTGTGAACCAGGGCGGGAAAGACAGGTCACTGGAATGCCAAAAAATACCTCCATCCCAGTTTGATAACGACGTGCTGAATGTTAAATGGAGGAAAAGTAACGGTAAAAAAATAGTCCGACATTTGAGAAAGCATCCAGGCAAGGAAAACTAAATCTGAATGCCTGGACAAGGTATCAACGTTCTCCGGAATGCCAAGCCCTAGCGTTACCACTCACCCAACTTGCTCGGTTAAGAGACATCAAGGCGCCTAAGAAGCGAACGGAAGATCCCCGGTTCGAATCCCGATTTAGACTGGAATTTTTACAGCTCTTAAAACTGACGTTCCCCTTTGTCAAAGTTTTGCTTTACTAATGTTAAATGCGCTAGGACGCTCTGTGTTTCGGATTCCACGCAAAACTGTAGGTCCGCTATAACCGATAGAATTACCGGGTGAGGTTAGTGTAGCAATGACACAGGTGCCATGTAAATCAAATCTACACTGCCACTCAGCTACAGATTCCTTCGAGGCTATCCTGGCCAATAATGCCATACGCATTTACTTCAGTTACTGCTAGTAAACTTCGATTAAAATAAGCGGGTTATTTTTTTCTGCTGGTTTGAACATACAACCGATGCCCGAATATCTGAAGCAGATCTGTGAGAAGATTGTCGCCAGCTTTCTGCGAACAGTTATTTGTTCTATGATGTGTTACCCCTCCCCTCCCCCTTTTATGAATTATGCAATTTTTAACGCATAAATCGTAGACGTTTCCAGGACCTATTACAGATAATAGCAATAGGACGGCTGATATGTAGGCGACAGTGGATTTCAAATCGCCTAACTTGTCAGTCGCCAAATTCCACCTGGCTTAAATCTCATACTGCTGGCTGATTAGATTCCGCGCCACTTCCAACTAGTTCTAACGAACGTTGTGGTTTGAGGATGCCAGTGAGGTAACATTGCGTTGATTGAGTCACTGAAGAAATCGAGTCTTTAGCGCGCATACCAGTTATGCCACACCGCACGCCTACGTGAAAAAGAGATTTCACTGCTCCGGGGACGATAGTTCTGGATTATCTGACGACGTGGAATTCCGGCAGACACCTCGTCAGCAGAAAGAAAATGCTTCTAGTTAAACGAGAATGATGATCTGCAATATGGACAGTGTGGAAGCAACGTACACCTTATCTCAACAGATAAAAGCAATTTCAGGCTTTCCGCTTCCAGAAACTGGTTCGTTCCTCTAAACTGCCCAGCAAACATTCACATTGTGTAGCTATGCTATAGTCTGCCTACGCGAGTGATACCAAGGTCACGCCAAGGCGAGAGAGAACTCATCACAAAAAATGCTCTCGTGTCGTATAGTCAAACGGACAGTTTTTACAGAGAACGGAAAATTTATTTTTCTGATGTTTCTTATCATGTTAAATTGCAATTTTCGTTATGACAGTAAATAATACTCTCCTCACATAACTACCTTTCTTCATCGTCTGCGAATAAGCCGACACCATTAAAAGAAGAAAAACTGCTTACTTGGGACACATTATGAGGGACAGAAAACACCAACTGCTACAGCATATCACTAAATAAAACAATAGAAGCACAAAAAGAGCATAAAACTAGATAATATAGGAGTACCGAATTTGTGTCAAATGAAAATCTTTCACACACGGCAAATGACAGCAAAAAGATGCAAAAAGAGATTAAATTCTGTAATCGTTTGATGGCATCCACTAACGGATACGCGAGAGAAATAGTGGGTCTGAGAATTGGACCTAACTTCTTTTGGCAACGTCAATGATGTGAAATACAGCATCAGTTTTCTCATTTCTCCACAAAGCAGATTTTCTTCCCATGAACAAAAGAATCTACAAACGCTTAGTACTCAATGATCTTGAATAAAAAAAATTGAAACAGTGAAACTTATGCCGTTCATCTCTACCCCATACCTCTCGTATAAATCTATGAAATTCATGTGATAATCAATAGAAGCTAGGGAAAAAAAAACATTGCGTATTTAATAGTACGAGTTAAAGGCATACTTATATCGCATAAAACGCTATTATGCGGCAAAATGTTTCTGTGACTACCAAACTAATAATTAAAATTAGATTTGGGTTTAAAAAGTGTGCCGAAAAAGACTGTTGCATTAAATTAATATCACCAGGATGCAGATAACTAATCAATTGAGGATCCATCACACTTTTCGTTTGAGTGATTTTTGACGTTCGTTTTGTTAATACGTCGAGAGAGGCCTGGCACTTACTTGCTTCAGGTACAATGTAGGCCCTACCGTGGGGTCTGCAATTTAAAGCGAACACGCAATGTTTTAACATCTAATGAACAAACTGCAACTTAAATGATGATTCAGAAAAGTGATTACGTTTAAACTGCAACTATAATTCGAGAAATCTGTTGGTCACAATTAGTTTCCACTCCTGCAATATGAAATAATCTGTTAAAGCGCCAATCAAAGTATATTGCTGTATTGAGCGAAATTAGTTATTGTGTTCCACGGCTTAAAAGAACAACGGTGCATAATACTATTTTCGAAGCAAGTTTTTCTATCTCGATTGCGTGGTCACCGGTATTGATTGGTCCAGATAGCATGGGACGGTGGCAGAAGGCACACAACAGACTAAGAACGGAAGTTGTTATAAACTTGCCTAGTTACTAACTCTTACTGAATAGCGAATATGGAAAGCTATCAACTCTAATGTGTGAAGAATATAAGTGATATTGAAGTTAGCTGACCGATGGTTATTTAGCCGTAAATTTATCTACCGAGGCTGATCCGAACAGCGATAACATATTGACCAATTTTATCGGCCAACACGAATAGTTTGTTGAATTGTGTAAAATGTACAGCTTGACAAAATCAATAAGGTGGTAAAATTCAAAGGGATGGGGATACTAGCTATATAGTCACCTGCCTGCAAGTACGATTATCAGCATCCGTGTATTTCAGTTGTGGTGTAGTTTCGAATCAATAGCGGCTCCTTCATAGCTTCATGATGAATTGAGTACTAGATAAAGAACCCCAAGTAACCCTTCCACTCCTCTCAACGACTATTTATCTCCTAATGATTGTGGAATATTAACGTAAACCGCAGAACTCTGTTTTAATAGTTTACAAAAATAAAATTATTAAATACGTGCGTAGTTAAATCTATCACTCCTTAAAACACACAAAACTTTTCAGCAGAAGAAATTAAATTAAATATTCCCGCGTAATGAATATCTGCTGTTGGAACATCTTGGCACCCTTACAGATCACAGAACATTAGAATGATTAGTAACAGTAATCAACACAATTATTTTCTGATAAGTAGACAAGATATTAAAGATCAATTGCATCTTTAGAAGAAAACAGTGAAGTTAAAACGATTCTCGGAAGTCATAAACATGAAGAATTAATTATACGTATTACCGAACATAAATGACGGAGCATCTACTGCAATTAAGAAAATTAAAGTGGGAGAAAAAGCCTTATGTTTCCATGGAAATCCTTGGAAAGTATGAAAGCAAAAGACTAAAAATCAAGACAACATAATTACCGGGTTCGAAAATACCAAAGCAACTTTCAGTAAAAAGTAAATATGGACGAAGCAAACAGTCACGAGGTTCCCCCCTTATGGATGGAAAAAAAACTGGTTGTAATGAACAGAAAGGAATTCAGCAATGTCCTTTTTGAAGGAACCATCCCGGCATTTGCAAGGAAAATCAAAATCTGGATAGCCGGACGGGGATTCGAAAGCGTGTCCTCCCAATTGTGAAGCCTGAGTGTTAACGCTCGCCTACTACACTCGGTGCTAGTATTATTCTTGTTAACTGCAGTCTGCAATGGAGCTTATGCTCCAGTTAATCTTTACAATCGTTTCGTAACTTGTACTAGTCTCTCACTCACCCTTGCAAAAAGGAGCTCTCCCATGCCTAACAGCAGTGCTAATTTAAGTTCATAGTTCACCCATATGCTATCTTATTTCTTCCACCCCCACCCCCAATTTCTAAATATAACTCGTCGCAACTTGAAATATTTCTAAAAACGCCAACATGGCCCATGAAATTGTTTCGGGTTTAAATTCACGCATTATTTATAAGTTGTCCAATGCTGCTAAATATGCTAAGGATAAAAACTATAAATTTGGAGGCCGAAGCATGAGTGAGGGGATAAAGCAACCAAGAGACGGCTAGATTATAGCATTGTCTCATCGGAATTTGAGACGTGAAAAATAATCTGATAGTAAAACTATGCAGATTTCTTTCGTCTTTTTTCAGCACACTAGAATTAACACATCAGCCTGAGAGCATACCACACAAATCACCATTTTAGTGGAAAAAGGTGACTCGATTTAGCTCATCAGAGCTCCTGTCATTAAATTACCATTGGAGGAAGTGGAAAAACAACGCTATCGCTAACGCCGAACAATATTTGTGATGGTTACTTCTGTGAAGGAAGCTCATTTTGACGCTAGTTTTAATTTTGGGATACTTTTAAAGTTGCGTTAGGAATTAGCTGCGCGAAGAGAATTGTGGAGTGATTGCAGCGCGGCTGGGTGTGGTCGCAGGCATTCCTCTCCCACAGGGGCCGGTCGGCCTCATTGTGCATGCAGCCGGGCGGGAAGCAGCGACCAATCAGGCACAGTTCCGCACGGTCGCAGAGACCTTCCTTCCGATGTCACCGGCTGCAATCCAATCACTGGCAAGGCCGTCCACACCACGCGGAAACGTGGAAGCACAACGCGGTTTACAGAACGCACCAATCTTCGTAAACAAGGTTATCACAAAGCGAGCGACAAGCTTCATAACTAGAGGCACAACACAGCTGCTGGCTGCATCCTTGACAATAAACAAACGACAAGGAGAAGTAATCCATTTCTGTTGCAAATTACAATACTTTACGTCATTAATCAAAAACACAATAGTTAATGAAATGTTAAATTTCAGCCTCTTCAGAAAGAAAAACCTACAAAATGGACAATGATTGATTTCTAAAGAGGGAGTTGAAAGATATAACAACTAGGAAAATCCAGAACTAAATGGATTCCAAGTACCAGAACAATAGATAGGTTGATGTTGGAATCCCGGGAGGAACTCGTTAAGAGCATACCACGGTGACGCTGGAAGATTACTATTGCTGCAGAGTTACATTCTAGGAAAACTGATTTTATATAAACATTGAAAGTTGCGTTCTGTACTTTATGATACAAATGGTTAAAAATTTAAACATATACAGTAAAATTGAAGAAAATGTGCCACTCACTCCTATTTCGAGCCTTGGACGGATTCGCGAGGGTAGAACTACGTATTCAGTTTCTCACTATTATAGAGAAATTTCATCCTCTGTACTTTTTGGAGACCAGGCTGAGTGAACAGAAGGGGGGTTCAGCTTCCAAGAAAAATCCGGAGACCGAGCCAGTGTTTTCCAGGCAGAATTCTGTGCTCTAAATACTAAGCTACTCAGCCCGCCGGTCATCGTTTGGATCTTACCCCAAAAACATACTGCCCCAAGACGGGATTGTTGATCTCGTCTGGGACCTACAATTTAGATTGGAATTCGAACAATGGAGCAATCACAGCGTATTAAACATACACAAATTAATATTCCAGACCAAAAACAGAATCGAAGTGGGGACTGGCGTTGCAAGTCAAGAAGGCAAGTACCGGGCTATACATATACAGGGTGTTACAAAAAGGTACGGCCAAACTTTCAGGAAACATTCCTCACACACAAACAAAGAAAATATGTTATGTGGACATGTGTCCGGAAACGCTTACTTTCCATGTTAGAGCTCATTTTAGTTTCGTTAGTACTGTACTTCCTCGATTCACCACTCGTATTGTGGACGGCTGTGATACAATACGCCATTCTCCAGGGCTTCATCAGCGCATCAGGGATTCCATGCGACGGAGGGTGGATCCATGTATCCTCACTAACGGAGGACATTTTGAACATTTCCTGTAACAAAGTATTTGAAGTCACGCTGGTACGTTCTGTTGCTGTGTGTTTCCATTCCATGTTTAATGTGATTTGAAGAGAAGTAATAAAATGAGCTCTAACATGGAAATTAAGCGTTTCCGGACACATGTCCACATAACATATTTTCTTTGTTTGTGTGTGAGGAATGTTTCCTGAAAGTTTGGCCGTACCTTTTTGTAACACCCTGTATAAGGATATATTCACATTACGTTTATAGTAAGTTCTATAGTTCCAAATATAGAAATTCAAACAAAATATCCTGAGGTGCAGGTATACAAACGGTACAGCACAGCCCCATTCGACATATTCTGGATTATAGTTGAGGGCATCCATTAATTACGTGAGCACAAATAAGGGGGGGGGAGTCCGACGAAATATCACCAAGGAGGGGGGAGGGGAGTGTTCCACAGAAAACTCACGTCAACATTTCAATATTCAGAACATTAGAACTAAAAGAATGCTCACCAGTGGAGGGGGGAGGAGGTCCCATCAGATCTCGCTCACCAATGGGGAGGGTGGGGATCCAGATATGCGAAAAAACTGCTCGCGTGATTAATGGACGCCTCCTTGGAACCTTATGTGTATGGAATTACACCTTGACGAAGTCATTAAAAGATCTAACCAACTGGGCGGAAAATATTTCCGCGCACTGTTCCTACAAATCAAAATAAATCTCAAGACGTATCTATGAAACTATATGCCGGAGAATGTACGGTGGTAAGAAACACAAAAAAATAGAACAATATCGTTAGCAAAACACCAGTAATTTGTTGATGATCTCTCAGAATCTTCTTATCGTCTTACTAGTTTATTTTTAGACAGTGGCAAACAACTTTTTTTAATAGATACATAAGGATTAACTTTTACTATTACACATGATTAAAATGGTAAGGCGAAGCAACAAAACGCCTTGAGACACTTACGGAAAAAGTGTCTGAATGCTGTGGTATATCGGAAGGACATCGTACGGAAGTCCGTTGAAACCTTGAAAAACCGGACTAGAAGACACTTACATAACAAGTTGCTGCTCAAGAATGAGAACGCGAGAAATTTTGATTGGGGAAGAAAGAAAAAAAAAAAAACCGCTATTAGAATTTTAAGAAGACTGCTATATAGGGTTCTGGAGAATTCCTAATTTGAACCGGGATTCGAAACCGGAACCCTGCTTTTCCAAGATGAACGCCTTAACCACCACTACCAGACCGCTCATCATATTTTAGGAACACCACTCAAAAAGCAGCGAATCTTAAATTCAAGGATCTGATAAGTAGTGCTACTGTATAAATTATCGAAATTATGGAATATGTGACTTTATGGAATAATCTTAAAAAAAGGGTGGGAATGATGGGCCAAGTTTTATGATATGCAGGATTTTAATTAATTTGTCATTAAGTAATGTGGTTGAACGGAGAAAATATAGTGTCTAAGGAAGATTAGAGCATACGGTCGACACTATTATTGTCCCAAGGGGGCGTCCATATATTACGTGAGATGAAATGGGGGGGAAGTCCGGCGAAATCTCACCACGGGGAAAGGGGGTCAACGAAAATCTCAAGTGAGATTTTTGAAAATTTCGTTGGACTGTAGAGCTAAAAAAAGTCTACAAAATATGCGAAAGTCGATTTTATGGGAGTATTTCGTCGAAAAGTAGGGGTGTAACCTGGTTGTAAGGGTGAGACCTAAAAAAAAAAAAGTTCTCAAAAAGTTCAGAGGGCTATTGCTAGGGGGGACGTCTCACATACCAGATCTCACCAGAGGGGGCGGGGGGGGGGGGGTCGGACCTGATCTCACGAAGTTTCGCCAAGGGGGGAGGTCCGGAAATCCGGAAAATCACCTCACTTAATTTATGGATGCCCCCCAAGTTGGTTCACGAAACCCCCCACCCCCTTTTAGAGCCTTACGCTTTGTAGACATAGAGGTCATTAGGAGGTGGGAAAAGAACTGCGGGTAAGAAATTCTGCCATGGTTTTTCTACGAACCAAACAACTGATTTCGGAAACCAGTATAAAGAAATTTAAATCTGATGGCCAGCCGGGGATTCAAACCCGCGTTGCGAATACAGAGCGTTATTGATCCCTGTAGGTTTGGTAGTTCACGAAGAGATGAAGGATTGAGTCAGACCCCTCGAGATACTGATAACAAAACAGAAGAATTACAAAAAAAGAGCTGTTGTTAATCGACTACTTTATGACGAAACAATCGAAATCTCAACAGGGGCAAATCGCTCCTAAATTCTACAACCACTTGAATAAACTGACATGTTTCCCATGACATACTAGTAAAAAGAAAATAGTGTAACTGTTCATGAAAGAACCCTACAAATAATCTATTGTTGCGGAGACTTCATTGGTCATTAGGACCAACAACGGCTCATATAGATAAAACTATGAACGCAATTACAAGCTAGGGAACAACGTGGAATCTACGGCGATAACTGAACACAAAGCAGTACACAACCAAATTGTACTACTGCTTAATTGTAAAAAGGAATAGACTTGGGGGCGGGGGAGGGGTGGGAACGGAAAATGGAAACTGAGGGCCTCGGAGATGAACTACAAGACCATATATAAGAAAAGCAAAAACGGTAACTAAATATTATTTCGTTCCACAAGGAATCCTTATTTACTGTAAAAGCAGTTTTAATCATAGTTCCTCGTTTTGACTTAAAAACATCGCTTATACAACGATATAGTGTAAAAAGTCTGTAAAAATACTGAGGTTAGCCCCTTTAAAACATATCGTGTTAGTCCTGATCCACTTGACCATGTAACAGATTGGAAGCCGTATATTCAGATAAATATTGGAAACAAAAGCAAGCAGAATATCGACAGCAGTGCACACTCACGGTCCATACGAAGGGAAGAGACCAAGCCCTCTGGGACTCCTCGCCCAGGCTTCCTTACGTCGCTGCAGGCAGGCGGCTCCCAGGCGTTGTTGAAGAAGCCTCTTGCACCAAGAGCCCGACTCTCGACTAGGGGAAGACTCGCGGCTTGAACTCAGCGACGACTGTCTCGACAACCTGGTCTCCAGTCGCAGCGCCTTCACGGTTCGGTGGTTAACACCCTGTTGGTCCGCTTCGGAGGCCAGTCCCTTCAGACGCGCTTTGCTACTTGACCACGCCGTCGGATCCGATCCGCAACGAGGCCTCAATGCGCAGTTCCTCGAGAACATCAAGTCCAGGGACTCTGTAGAGCCACCCCATGATTCAGTTCCCGAATCTGATTTCAGACTTATCACCTCTCCACGAAACAACGAGCAGTCTTCTTCATCAACAGACGATTTTAGATTCGAAATGTCTGTACTGCCTGTGTCGTCTCCTTCCGAAACACCATTGTTTTCCTCGCCTCCATCTTCAGGTTTTCCTTGAGAAACTAATTCTTTGATAACGGCACCTGCAGCCATTAGCTGCAACAATCGTGATGCTGCGTCCCATTGCACCTGCTTAGGATCACCCAGCAGCCGTACTGCGTCAACCTGATGCGGTAGCCAACGTCCTTCGTTCCAACACCACACCAATCCTCCGCTCTCCATCACCGATATGGAAGACTCGTCACAATAGTTCTCAATCTTAAATTAATATTTTTGTACCCTTCTGCGAAGCAGTACAGCTATACTGACGCTAAGTCAGACAATCGCCGTCAACTGCCTATGCGAATGTCAACACGAAAAATTCCCTTTCAGAGGAGAAAGTAGACGGAGGCACGTCTTTAGTAGATAAAGCGATACAAGTCAATGGGCGTCCAGCGACTATTCAGCACAATAATTGCAGTTCTCTGCAAACACTAGTTAAATAAAGATTCATTACCTTTGACGAAATACTACGCTTGAACAAAACAGAATCATAAAAAAATGCCCATAAAAACATTCGTACCAACATGATATTCTCAATAGTACACGATTTTTTTCATGAATGCGAAACTACATCGACGAAAATTAGTAACCGTCAGCCGTTAAATAACCTCCTCTAGAACTTGAGTTCACTATGCAGTTGGTAACACTTATCAAGAGCTGCAGACAACTATCCACACGCGGGGACACAAACGAAGTGGTCGCTGACTGGTCCAGCGAGGCAGGCTTCTGTGACGTCCTCGCACCGTAGTTTCTTGGAAGGCACTGCCGCGGGATTACCCCGGCCAAGAGGCGAGCGGGGCAAGGCAGCACGTGGTCGCAGGCGACGAAAACCGCCCCAAGGCCGATAGCCGATCACCGACTACGGTCATATCCTCAGGAAAGCCTACGCATACTCATGTGTGCGTGCTATGAAGTTTCAGGGACGCAGCACGGAGCAAGAGAAGGATGCGGCTGCACGTACCTCAAGTTCCTGACAAAAAATTGGGTCATGGCCGGATTCCAGAAATAACACCGACCATTCGGAGAAACGAGGGTGCCAAGGATTCAGGAGCAATAAATGTCTCCAAGGTGTCCAGCGACCATTAAACTAGAAGGTCCGCATGCGCTGCAGTACACGCCCAGGATATTTCTTAAGCAAAAACTTGATTTCCTATGTCAAACGACGCCGATAACAGCTACTTTTCTTAATTATACGTTTATAGCCAATGCTACAGTTAATGTAGCGTGGTATGGCCTACAGAAACATGTAATCTGACCTCAACTGAAAGAGTTTCACAGTATAATTAGACGATAATGATTTTTTACAACTTCCGACATTCACCCTTCGAAAATCGCGTGCTCTCAACTATACCTAAAACCTTGCCTACTCTGCAAGAATTTTCTATCTCATAAAATATATAAGCAAAAATATCAAACTTGGTAGCTCCATAATTTCCAGAATAAAAAAAGTCGAATTAATAGAGAAATCATGATATTCTTAAAGGATGCATTTAAGATTTTCGTAGAAGGCGTAGGGATTTCCATTACCGATGCCTAGCAAACCTTGGTTTCAAACCGAATGTTCTCGCAACACTGGTTCCAGTAATAATCTTCACAAGCTTTTCCCAGAACTTCGAGGTATCACACGTAACAACGCAGGGAATTTTCATGGTCTATTATAATACACTAATCAACACAAACTTGCCAGTTAAAGAAATCTTTAACTCCAGAAATGCAACCGGGATAAAATATCAAAGCGGTTTAGGCGAATTAAAGATTAATATTACATCAACTTAAAAAAATATCAGATGTTCTGTCCCAAACTCTCTTGTAGCTATAGGAAAATGACTATTCGCTAAAAAAAAAAAAAGCCGAACCAATATGTTAGTATGCATAACAACTTACAGATCTCAAGGCAATTTATATATTTGAATAAATAAATAAAATCACGCTCATATAAGAGAAGCCAAACGCCTGGAGCAAGACCGTAGGCGTATATGTTCTCAACAAACACGGATCATAGCCGACATACCATTCAACAAACTTAGATTTTGCGAAATATGTTACCCCGATTAACATTTAATTCATTTAATTTTCTCTAATCCAGAGCAAAAATGAGTAATTATAACTATGGAATATTATATTATGACAGGTAACAATAATGAAAGCAAAATTTAAGCCAATCGGACACTGGATAGTTGATGAAACACTAACTGCAAGATTTTCGACATGCAACAAACAGGTGAAACTAGATTCGGTTGTCGGTCAATTATCCAGTTTTCACTTCTGCAAAGATGATTTCTTAAGGTGTGTTAATTTTAATACGGTAGAGTAGATCTGTATTTCTGGTAACTGAGAAGATTGTCTGAGGCCAAGAGTTTTTGTTTGGCTTAAAGTTCATTGACATATCTAATGAAACTACAAAAGACTCAACAGTATTCCAAAGTAGAAATATATGTTGACGTGAATGTTCCTTCGAATTGTTTTAAAGTCGATTACGACTCAAAGACATTAATGTTTAAAGTACCTAGAGATGGTGACTATATGTATCAACAAGTTTAAATTTCTCAAAAAAAAAAAAAAAACAAAAAAAAAAAAAAACCTGGAGCTTAGGTATACAACACATTTGAGAATTGCGTTGGGCCTATAAGTTATCAGCCCCTCCACGAAGCAGAAGTATTAATACCGGCATTTACAGTATGCACCATATGCATTAATGTTATCTCTTCACTACACTAAATTTAACAACAGCTAACTTGACAAAAAATATGTTTTGTAGATTGGAATAATGGTTTCGAACTTCAATCCACAGCCATATTCCTATCAAATTTGTAATCATCATACATCTATTATAGCGCTTTATATATATATATATATATTACAGTTGTAGTCAATCGCAAGACATATTATTTCCAAAAAGGCCTGGATCATTATTTTCAAGCAGAAATTAGGTTGTAATACACCTTGTACCAGCATGACACCGTTAAACATACTTCGGAAAATATTTTTAGCGGTGTCTTGCGATCAACTACTGCAGTATTATGATGCCAATTGCTTGAGGAATCGGTTTTAACTTCAGTTATTAAATAAACGATCATATTACATTATTAATAATATTAATAAATTATGCCAAAGCAATTGACTTTTTGTGTTTATTTGTCTCCCGTACGCGTTTCACTTCTTTTGCAGAAGCATCTTCAGCGGGTTTTTTATTTTGTGGTCTATTGTATTTCTTTTAGCTCCATTCTCAGCATCAGTGCTTTTGCATTTTCGGTGGGAAGTGTCTTCATGTTTGAGATTCACAACACTACACTTTTGCACTGCATTATGTGTTTGTTATTACTTGCAAATGGCCGTTCTGTTTTGTTTACTAAGCATGGAGTTTTTGTAGTTATGCGGTGCTGTTTTGTTTTTTCAGTCTTCTATTGTTTGGCGGTTTTTTCAGGAAAGCACCAACAACACTACACTCCACACAATGACAAAACCACAAGAGGTGTTTCTTGTGGATGGGGGGCAAGGAATGGGAAGGAATTCGGCCACGGCCTTTTGAAGGAAGCATCCAGAGATTTGCCTGGAGTGATTTGGGAAACCATGGAAGACTCAAATCTGGATGCCCAGACGGGGATTCGAACCGGCATCCTCCCGAATGTGAGGCCAGAACGCTAACCGTTACACCACCACGCTCGGTACATGTTTAGGAGATAATCTGTTCAATTGCCGGTTTCCAATTACACGTCTATAGGACCTTACACTTTTCGCTATCTGGGGGGACAAGCTTGCTATGTATGTCAAGTACTGTGTGATAGCTCCATAAATCGAATTTCACACTAAATCCAGGAGTAAATGAACTAGTTCTCCAACCTCCAACAATCTCACTTGGCCGTAAGGGGACATCCATAAATTATGTGAGGTGTTTTTCCGGATTTCCGTACTCCCTCCCCCCTCTATGGTGAGATTTCGTGAGATCTGGCCAGACCCCCCCCCCCTCGGTGAGATCTGGTCCGTGAGAAATCCCTGAAATGATGGTGGGGAATAATTTAATACTAGCGTAGCGACATCTAACCAATTCCTAATTTGTTTTGTCAGTCATAGTGTCAAGTGTACTAATTCTTTATTCTGTCCATAGAAGGCATTTGAAGTAGGTGAGAGCTATGCCCAAGGTAATTCTATGCCGTATTGAAATCTATGGTACGGGGAATCTCCGTGTAAACTAAAATAAGCAAATTAGAGGCTATTTGTTGTGTTGGTTATAGTGTAGGTACAGAGTTCGGTCAATTATCGGCACAATTGTTTGTTTATTGCTGTGAACTGAAGACCGATTGATTTCGCGATGGATATACGGGCTTTCTTTAGCAAAAAACGTAAAGTCGAAGAGGAAATTGTCCACGAACAACTTCATTCCGCAAAACAGATGGAAGCACAAGATACAATTGCTACCAGGGGCGGATCCAGGGTTTTGGTTTGTGGGGGGGGGGGGGGGGGGGCTGGAGTGGAATTTGGTTGGGGAGGGCTTGCCCTCAATGGATTTAGGTTTTGGGGGTTTGAAGGGTAGTCTTTATTAGTCTCCTCGGGCCTCAAATCCGTAGAGCTAAAAATAAAAAGTCTAGAAAATTACAAATGTCGGGGGTGGATCTGGGACCTTTTTTGGGGGGGGGGATTCAGCCTCCTAGCCTCTCCCCCCCTGGATCCGCCCCGATTGCTACTCCTGGTGCTATGGAAACAGGTATGGTGAAATAGATTGATATTGTTAGCTATGGTATTCCTTTTGATATTGCACAAATCGAAACCCGAAAAATCGATATTCTAGACATATATCCAAATTAAAATAACAGGGCCTTTGCAGCAGAATCCCCGTAAATGAGATTTGGTGAAATTTTACTCATCCCCCGATTTTGAGTCACGTAATTAATGGATGCCCCTCACGCCAGTAGTTTTAATGTAAATAAACCAACAAAATTGATATAATCATACAAACTATTACAGAAAAGACAAAACAAATAATGTTTATTATTAAAATTACCGCAAAAAAGGGTCGCAATGAGTGATACAAATTTATTCTAGTGAAGGAGCGCCCATAAACCACGTAGCTCCATTTTGACCTCCTGTGAACCCCCTCCCCCCACATAGCTTTTGCCTCTACCCTCCCTCCTCCCCGCGTAGCTTTTTTCCCTTTTGATTCCAGAAGGCAGAAGGCATTTAGTACCGTTTTCTCTTTTCAGACTATTGTAAATTATATACGGAAAAAAATAAATGTAGGAAATAAATATTCACATGTTGTTGTTTGTTCTGTACCTCATTTTAACTGTGAAAAATAATATGAATGGAAAGCTTCGTAGTCTGGTTCGGAACCCTCTCCCCCACGTAACGCAGCGTAGCCTTCTAAACAAACCCATCCCCTCCCCCCCCCCCGTAGACAGAGCCACGTAGTTTATGGACACTCCACAACCTAAGGCACAAATTTTAAATCAGTTCCGAAAAAAAGGTTTCAAATACAATATGTAGGCCTACTTGCTAAATACTTAGGCAACAACGGTGAAACCATGGAGGCTTAACGAAGACAAAGCTTTACAATTCTTAATCAAGCTTTTACTGAAGAGAATAATAGTATCTTAAATTATCGGCATGAGCTTCTGCAATGAAAGATAATACTAGTATACAGAAGATGGAAAACCAATCACCCATCCAAGGAGATTATTATTGGATGGCGGCAAAGAATCTGACATGAGGCAAGCATCTCCAGTAACATTGCACAAAAAGACGATGAAAATTAAATTCGGCAGCTCTGGAAGCACTACACTCAAGTTAATTTAGGTTTGCTTCTCACAAATAAATGGCCTTATAGTAAGACATTTAATACTACAGACCCATTTTTAATTAATAAACGTAGTACACAGTACTATCCATATATAAATTTGTAAACGGTTTAGCATAGTTTTAATAATTGTACTAATATTTGAGAGGTGTGAAGCTATTGCTTTTATTTAGTTGTACAATAATTCTGATATCTCAAACGTTAACCATGGCACATACGTTTTAGCCATTTCTTCTAAAGACAAAAAGAAATCGCCGAAACTACTATCGTGGTTTTTCACATCGGTAGAAAATTTTCTCCAATATGCCAGAAAATCATTTTTTTTTTTTTTAAATTTGTCTGGACATAGGCCTATATTTTAATCAATGACATCAGAGAATTGGAAAAACAAAACAATGCACAAATAAAAAGAATTATAAGTTAACATCGGCTATTTTTAAAATAAAATACAAAAAAGAGGAAAATCCAATATGTTCAAGTTTAGTTCGCTAAGTACGATTAAGCGTAAACTTCTTAATTACTTTCAGCAGCTTCTCGCAGGATGTGTTCCTCTCAACAAGAATAATACCTGTAGTTTAATGTTTAGGGATGGACAATTTGGTTTAATTTTAGATCGCGTTACCGCAACAACACAGGAGAAACATTTCAGCCTAAACCATTTTGTTTTTTTCCTGGTGTTGTGTTTAGACTGAAATGCGACCTGGACCAAAAGAAAAATTTCGCAAACGTCATACGGATAATTCTTTGATAACTGCGCTATTTTCCGTGTGGCAGAAAATTGTTATAGCGGAATCACGATCGCGAACTGAACTGGATATTCCATACCAGAAACTCTATTTAAAATCTTTTCTTCTATAATGGAAAACAAAAATTACATAATCACTGGTGTACAAAATCATGGTTTTTTTTACTAAATAGTGTAGTACATAAAAAGTGTCAAGAGGAAATAGATCCGAAAAAACATTTCCATATAAATCAACAAAAAAGACTATGTACCCTGTGACATAAAAGCTTACAACAGTTGAACAAGCTCATCCAACAGTAGTTTATTTACTCCATAGAAAATGTAGACTGATATGAAAACAAGGCTAACATTTAAGTTTTGTACTTACGGCTCTGCTTCAATGGACTTCAACTTGGCTACATAATTTGATGGAATATATCCCTCCTGCTTTGTTGCCTTGCTTCTAGCCAACCACCAATCACCTTGAGTGTCATTTAGTATTTCTAAATGTTCGCCTTTTCGAAAACTTAGATCCTCGTCCGTTCGCGCATCATAATCGTACAAGGCGACAAAAATTTTGGCGTTTGCATTTGTTGAGCTTTCATCGGGGATAGGCGGCATCGGGCCATTCCTGACCTCCCGATGTTGTTCATGTGCTGGAATTGCCACAGCAACATTTGTAGGCACAATGGGAGTTGGATCTGGAGCAGGAATTCCCACGCCGTCCTTCTTCGTTGGCGTTCTAGGCCGGCTAAAACAATTTCCCATTTTTGTGTTGTTTTCTTCACAAGCGGAAGAGTCTATATGCTGGATTGTGTATACGAAGGTGTTGCATTGATATTTTGTTTCGACACAACCTTTAGATGAAAAGATAGCCCATTAACCTTTCACAAAACTCAAATATAACGTCACTCATACGGGAAAAACAGAAGTTAACACACAGACTGTATGGACAATTATGTAAATTACGGCACACAACATACGAGACCTCTACAACGAGCCCAGAGAGACTAGTGACGACTGAAGTTTTTTGTACTCATGAATGGCTTCACGGTTTTGCAGGTTCACATCGCCATGTTACATCTTTATTTTTATCACTTAGCCTTACTAAAGAAACATGTTAGTGTATTACGCACAAGTAATACATAAAAGGATAATGGTTCAACGAGAAAATTAAAATTATCGGTACACATAACTTAATACATTACTTCCTGTACTCCCTACAGCTACAGCCACTACATCCAAAGATATTAAACGTCACAGATACCACATTCATTCCCAAATGACGTTTAGTTATTTTATTTCCATTAAACCTTTAATGATACAATTTTGACGTTTATATTTTATAGATTCAAAATTCTAAATGTTATTTATCATACTTAAACCAAATTTCACGCTTGTAATATAATTTTAAGTTTGCATTTTTTGAAAGATTATATTCAAGGGAAGGCGCCGTATTTAAAAAAAAATTTGACATATAGGTGAGTTATCTATTATGCCTGCATAGTAAAGCTTTAAATGTATTAAACTATGGTCCTAATGAGTTATGATGGAAAATCTTCACTTAGTCATAAGAATTTAGGTAAATGACAAAATTACTTATTTTTCCTTTTTATGTTTCTTACAATTTCGTGTTGAATCAGCAATTTAATCATTATTAAATAATGCCTATGCATTTGTTAATGACAATTAATTTTAGTTCTGCAACAGTGTAAAAATTACCTGAAACAACATTGCAATTATATAACTATATAATGATTAAAACATTGGTCTAGGTCAATATATATTTAAAGGATAGCAAAATGACTTACCTTAGATGATGGTTTCATGGTGTGAACACACAGAGAAAACAATGAATATTTCGGGGCTTGGCCCTTTGTCACCAGAACAACAGTATAGAGGGAGGCTCCATAATGTTCTCCTGTTGACAAAGGTCCAAGCCCCGAAATATTCATTGTTTTTCTTGTTCTTGTCTTTTTTGTGTTCAAACTATGAAACCATCATCTAAGATAAGTGGCGGTTCATTTTGCTTTCCTTTTCTCGTAAATCCATTCGCTATTTAGCTTTTATTATTTCCTAGTTAATATATATATATATATATATACTTGAACACTGAATGAGATCTGTTGCAGAAAGTGCCAAATGGCTGAAACTATTATGGAATCAGAAATACTGACATGGTAGTTTTCACTCTCACTAGTACTGGTGGATTGAATAGGCACAATTCATTTAAACTACTGACTTTGATCCTGAAATGTGTCATCGCATTTAAGCCAACACGATACCCATTTTTATGAAGATTGATTAGAGAGAGAGAGAAGAAAGTTTGAAGTATGATCAGGATTAAAAAGGGGGACAAACTAAAACTGAACCATGTTTGTAGGCTTGGTTTTGCTGTAACAAAAGAATTTATTACATGTCTTTGAATTGAAAAGGAAAATATTGATGAAAGAAGTCTATTTTTACAGCCTCAATAACATTCTGATTTTATCTGGTGACAATTTACTCCTTTATTCTTATTATTATTTAATATATTATATCCTCTGAATGAAAATTTCTTCTCCCATCTACAAATTTTAAATTCTTTTAGCATTTTTGGTAAATTATTCATCACTTCACTAGGTAATTTATTCCAATCCCTTACTCCATTACCTATGAAAAAAGAAATTTCGGAGGCCCCTATACATTAAATTGAGTGCCAACTTGCACTCATGGTATCTTTCCCCTTCCATGCACTACTCCCCACTATTCGACCAATATCTTGCCAAGTCTCATCACCAACATACGTTTTGTACACTCCAAGCAATCTCCTCAAGCTCGGCCTTTTTTCCAATGAATACCAATGCAGCTATTTTATCATATCAATTAGTGAATGGCTACTGCGGTAATTTTGACAAATAAATCTAGCCACTCTCCTTTGAACACCCCTCTGCATTTGATAGCCAAAATGTAGTCCCAAAACTAAAAGCAATGGTCCACCAACATTTTGTAATCCGATTTCCTCAAATCTCTGGTCAGCACTGTCTCCAGTAAATGAAGGATTTTGTAACCCTTTCCGATCATCTGCTCAGTTGAGTTTACTATCAGATGTTATGACAAGATATTTAGACTTCAACAAGCAATTCTGTCACTACTCTATAATCATTAACAGCCTTTATCTTTTTATTTATGCACCTAATAAGCTGACTCTACTTGGAATTTATCTTCATTTCCATGTTAAACCATCTAGTTACATATTCTGCCAGGTCACCTTACAGCTGTTCAAAGTCTTATCCTCTTTTAATCGCATTATGTCATCTGCAAAAAACCTAACTTCTGACTATAAACACAATCATTCATTAGAATAATGAACAGAAATGGCATCAATACACTATGCTGTGGCACACCCATGTTCACTTCTTTTGATATTGAATTTCCTATTTTAACAATTTGCTTTTTACCTATTAAGAATTCCTACACCCATCAAGTCACTTTTTATCCATTCCAACAGTTTCCAACTTATTTAATACCGTTTTACGATTCACTTTGTCAAATTCCTTGGAAAGATCTAGTACTAAACTATTAAATTGGATTCCCTTGTTCCTTTTATCTGAAATATCTTGCATATAGACCCCCAACTGAAATTCATGTGAATATCCTTGCTCAAAGCCATGTTGTTGATTTGCAAACCAGTTTCTTTCCTCTCAGATATTTTTGATATGGTTGCAAATTATTCTCTCTATCATTTTGCCTATCACTGATGTCAAATTTCGTGACCTTTAATTTTTAACCCTAATGGTCACCCCACCTTTATGGACTGATACGACTATCACTCTTTTCCAGTCCTCTGGTAAGCAGTAAAGACTCTATAATCTATCTAAATATTATTTCAAGGTAAGGTACAATATCATATCCTACCAGGGCCGGCTCTAGGAATTTCGAGCCCGGGGTAAAATGGGCGACCTTTTTTTTTTTAGCTCTACAAACTGGCTGGGTGACAATGGGCGGATCCTTGGCTTTATGGCCTAAGGGCCCCTACATTCAGAGATCGGGGCCCCCATCAGCTAGCGGGGCCCGGGTACTTTTGACCCATTTACCCGCCCCCCCCTAATGCCGGCCCTGTATCCCACTATCTTTAATACATCTGTAGTAATATTACCTACACCGGCCCCTATGCGCCATTTTAGCTCCTTCATAATTTCATCAGGATCTATTTAAAATTTGCTCATTTCTTCTTATATGGAGAAGTTTCTCCTTTTATTTACTCCCTTCCATCAATGGATGATAATTCATGAGGATCTACTTAAACCAGTCATTCAATATTTAAACACTGTTAATTTTTAATTGCAATAGAACACCTGCTCCACTGGCAATTTCCCTGCACACCAATTTTTTTCCCCTTTACTTTTCCAGTCTACTTATGCCCACTATTAATTTCAACTTTAAATTCTTTTAGCATTTTTTGTTAAGTTATTAATCATTTCTGTTAATTTCTTCTCCACAATTGTCTGAATACCTTTCCTTTTTCTTAATTGTCTACCATAGCAATAGAAATTTCTAGTTGTCATTCAGTGGACCCATCCACCAATAATATTCTTCGTAAATTTATCATTAGACTCCCTCTTTTGTACTACTAATTCCTTGTTTGGTTGTCTCAAGTATTTCCTATTGCCTTGTATTTAAGGGAAAAGCTTTCAAAATCTTCCATTTACAGGAGATGGTGATGAAGGAACATAACAGGGTTGTCAGCAAACTGGGATATAAAACCTTGGCCAGGCTGTTACTTGATCATGGTGTGGTAATATGGATCTCATTGTGGGACTTGGATGGGGTGCAAACATGAGCAGCAAGATTTTTGTTTAGAAATTACCACAAGCATACAAGACGTAATTTGTATGATATAGGAGTTGAAATGTGAGTCACTGGAACACAGGAGGTGGGTGAGGTCTGGATGGTAGAAGAATTAGAAGCAGTACATTTAAGGAATAAGATGACCACTACCTTAAACAAGAACTTTTATATTTCATTGCACTGGAGCACATGCTATAGTGGAAATATCTCCAAACACCCATTTTCCCCTTTTCCATGTTGATCATTAAATTAAAGTATTATGATACAGATGGAATTGTGATAAATGGCTTGCCTTATTAAAGTGTATATTAACAGTATACTGTATCAGTGTATCTGTATTTGTTCATCATGTATGTTTTTTACTTGTTGCAGCCTTCATCTTTGGTGACTGACGAGTCATTTTCCGTATGCTTTGATATTCAACATAGGAATTAAAAACACTTCAGATTTATCTGCAGAACAAATTTCAAATTATGTCTTCGACCCTATTAATAAATGGTTTACAGCTAATGGCTTGTCTTTAAACTTTGATAAAACTTGTTATATGCAATTCAGTAGATCACACAGATTAAGACCGGATATATATATAATTTGCAGGACAGTCCATTCAAGAAGGTAGTGAGTGTGAAATTTCTAGCTTTGCATATTGATCATAATTTAAATTGGAAGGTACAAGTTTCTGGCTTACTAAAGTGATTGGGTGTAGCCACATTTGCAATTTGTACAATTTCATCTATAGGTGATCTACATATGAGGAAACTAGTTTATTTTACTTATTTTAACTCCTTAGTGCCATATGGAATAATATTCTGGGGCAATTCTACTCGGAGCCCAAAAGTGAGTAATAAGAATTATGTGTGGGGGTGGCAGTAGAAATTCATTTAGAGACCTGTTCAAGAAGTTAGAGATTTTAACATTGATGACCTAGTATATATACACATTAATGTCCTTTTTAGTCACAAATTATACTCTGAAACAATTATGGCACTAGAAGTAAAAATGATCTTCACAAGGATTACAAATCATCGTAATTTGTTCAAAAAGGGGTCCGATATTCCAGTATATATTTTCAATAAGCTCCCAACAAATCTTAAATGTCTAACAGGTGATATTAAATTCAGAAAAAATTTAAAAGAATTTTTAATTGACAACTTCTTCTCCTCTGTTGAAGAATTTATTTCTAAGGTATCTACAAAATAATTGCCAGTAGTTTGTGTAAATGTAGTTGATAAAATTGATGTACCATGTATGCTATGACTGTACATCTTCTGGTGTATGTATTATTTTGCTATGCAATTGTTCAACTGTAAATGGACAACTTTCCACATTGGACAGAGCCAGTCTCTTGTATTTGGATCTATGGAAATTGTTCCTATCAATTCCAGGCATAAGTGGAAAATTTTTCTTTTGTAGTTAATAGTGTCAAAGGAATGAAACAGTTTACCTAAGACACCGAAAGAATTTAAAATAAAAATTTCTAAAATGTGAATAGGTGCACTAAAGATATACTCATATGGTCGTAGTGACATGGTGATAGGGTTTTTATTGGCTGCACATTCCGCCAAATCGTAGCTGCCTTAATGTAACCCAGTAATCATACTAGGTACGGGAAACCTACAGTTTGACAGGAAACCGGACTATGGAAGTGTTCTGGCATACGTCACATTATACAGCAAGCTGTGCCAGAGGTGAAGGTTGGGTTAACGGCCTTTGAAAATCCCTGCCTAGACAGGGATTCGAACTGATGCCTTAACTACTTAGCCACCAGGTGCACTGAAAGAATATAAGGAGTTGGCAAATTGATATCAGAGCATATGCTTGATTACGATTGAATGAAGTGGAAAGCAATTAAAAAAAAAAATGAAATTCCTCTAACAGCATCAAGGCATAAATTTTATTTCAGACATTTTAAACATTGTTAAATAATTATTATTAAGTATGTTGGCGAATTTCTGGAACTTTTTCTTTAGGAGGAAAAAAAAGCACTGATGTGTCCAATATTAGCTAGCTATGCCTATAAAGAGTGTATCAGCAAACAATTTTCTAAGTTCCTGTAGGTTCTAGATCATAGGTGTCAAACTCAATTTTGCAGAGGGCCGTATATTAAATTTAGAAAGTTTAGGTGGTCCAGATTCAAATAATTCTGTAGAGGAATCGAGTGAAGTCTAAAAAACATGATTCTTCTTTCTGTGTCACATTGCGATCACGGGCCGTATCTTTTACATCACTGTTCTAGATAGTTCCTGTAGGGCTCCCAGGCACACTGTATTTCACCCTCAAAGGTAGTCCCTTACTTAATACCATTACCTTCTCCCACAACACGTCAGAGAGATTGCATTTGAGAATGAAATGTATAAGACAAGGAATGAGAAGGTTAGTAACATGGTGAATAAAGAATCCTTGATGAAGAGGATACAGAAGGCATTAGTCAGATGGTACGTACATGTTAAGAGAATTGGAGAAGACAGAATAACAAGACGAATATGTGAAAGATAAGCAATAAACAACATGGAGGAAGAACAAAACATAGCTATGTTAAGGAGTGATGACTAATTTAATTGCAATAGAACACATGCCCCATATTATTTACTTAACTTATGTAATTCCATTGTGTTTATACACAAAAAATTTCTTTTATCAGAGACATTCCAGATGTAGTAGGATATCTAACTGTACCCCAAGTAGCCCACCACTGATGTCAATCTAATTAGCGTATTTCTCAACCCTATGTCCACGCTCATTCATGACTTGGTATTACAAAGGCACAATTCATCCTTTGGTTTATAAGAAGTCCCCATATCTATATCTGTGCCCTGAATTGTTCCATATACTCGATGGAATGAAACCCCTTTTTCAACTTCTGTTCTTATGCTTCTTTTCCCCCACTTTCCTGCATTAGTTGTCATCTCTCTGCTCATTGTCTTTTTTAACTATGCCCCTGTATCTCATTCGTGGACTTCCTGTAAGCCTATGGTTGTTCAGATGCAATTTGTACACTTTTCTGGGTTTCTTGCTGCAGGGCTCAAGACCAAATCAAAAAAAAATATGTTCAGGTATGATGCCTCCTTCATCTGTATTTAACAAATCAGTGATAATTAAATTTACAGGATATTCTAGAAACTTCTATCTGTACATAATGATTATCACCATATTTTAATGAAACTCCTATTTTGTGAATAATAAAAGCTATGGTATATTGTAATCCCATCACGTATTTAAAGAAAACAAAAAAATCAGAAAAAAATTAATGGGAACAAGCATATAACAATTTACATGTAATAGTTAAAAACTGACATATTAAATACTTAAGATTAATTTAGTAAAATGTGCAGGTATTATGTACTTTTGGTTTTCCATGTTGTTTTTCTCACAAATTTTTCCAATGTGATTGATTAAAAAACTTTCCCATCAATTTGTCCAACACTTAATTCAAACTAATGGATCTGTAGTTCTGTCTTCCCTTCATTATGAGTGAGTGCTACTATAGCACATTTTCAGTCCTCTGGAATACAGCAGATCTCTAGGGTCAACCTAAGCATCACAGTAATTCTACGTATGGTGCATTGTCCATAACTATCTTTAATACATCCGGGTAATATTATTTATACCTGGAACCTTTTTTTTCTTTTATAGGTTTACATCTTTTTGACATCAAGGTATTTAGAGGCGGGAAAGGACTGGGAGCAAGGGGTGGGAAGGAATTCAGCTTTGACCTTTTGAAGGAACTATCCCAGCATTTGCTTGGAGTGATTTGAGAAAAGCAAGGAAAACCTAAATACCGAGCGGGGCGGTGTAACGGTTAGCGTTCTCGCCTCGCATTCGGGAGGACGGCGGTTCGAATCCCCGTCCGGGCATCCAGATTTTGGTTTTCCATGGTTTCCCCAAATCACTCCAGGCAAATGCCGGGATGCTTCCTTCAAAAGGCCATGGCCGAATTCCTTCCCATTCCTTGCCCCCATCCTTTCCCGTCTCTAAAGACCTCGATGTTAAAAAGAGACCTAAAGCAGTTACCAAAAAAAAAAAAAAAAAAAAAAAAAACCCTAAATCTGGATGACCAGATGGGGATTCAAACCTGCATCCTCCGAAATGTGAGGAGAGCATTACCGCTCACCCGCCACACTTGGTGTTTGTTTTCTTTTTATTACAATGCTGTCTCAGATTATTCTGCTATTCTTTCTAAATTGTTCATTCCTACTAACATGTTTAAGCTTCTGTTCTACTATTGCTTTAACCATACCTGTGTTAATATCTGTAACAACCACACTAAACCAGTTGTTTAGGATCTCAGCCTTTTTCATAACCTCTAACTATTTCTCCATAATTATCCACAATTGCCTGTTTCCTCCCAATTATTTTTCCAACATGGCTGTAGAAATTTCTATTTGCATCATTCTGCATTCCTTGCCCAGCCACTGTATTTTTCATGAATGCATCCTTATTATTCCCCATTTAGTTGTTCTCTATTTCTCAAATGCTGGTATAGTCTATCATGCCCTCTTCTCACTAATCTCTCAGACCAGTTCATGCCCCTACTGAAGTACTTGATTCAGCGACCATTGTGTTTTATTTTGTAGCAAACGTTTCTTCACCTTTACTCAACACTTATTTGAACTGTTTCACTTACTCACTATTGCACTTTCCTTTCACATATTGAATCTCATTCGTAAAGCCACGGCAGAATTACCCTACATTCTCTACAAACCAGCTAAGCTTGGCTCGAATAGGCTAGCGACCCAGTATCTTTTCCATAATTTTACCTACAACTGCTGACTCTGCCTCACCCCATGATTTTTAAATGTCAACAAAATTTTCTACCACCTATTTGATCCAAACGTTTTTTCCCCCCTTATTGCTTTATGCCTTGTTTACACCAAAATCATCATTTTTTTTGGAGGGGGGGGGGTTGAAGGCAAGGAGCAGGTAGCAATTTGGCCATGCTATTTTGAAGGAACCATCCCAGCATTCACTAGGAGTGATTTTGGCAAATCATGGAAAAAACCAAGTCTAAATGGCCGGACAGGGATTTGAATCTAGATCCTCCCAAATAAAAGGCTGGAGTGTTAGCACTAGGCCAGCACACTCAGTCATCTAGATAATTTGTAACCCAAACTGTCTACTGCTTGCCTCCATTTCCTATAACTAGATAGGCTCCTTTTTTTTTTTTTTTTTTTTTTTTTTTTTTTTTTTTTTTTTTTTTGTAACAGTTTAACGTCCCTTTTTAACAACGTGGTCTTTAGAGACGGGAAAGGATGGGGGCAAGGAATGGGAAGGAATTCGGCCATGGCCTTTTTGAAGGAAGCATCCCGGCATTCACCTGGAGTGATTTGGGGAAACCATGGAAAACCCAAATCTGGATGCCCGGACGGGGATTCGAACCGACGTCCTCCCGAATGCGAGGCCAGAACGCTAATAGGCTCCTTCTTCCCTAACTCTGGCAACAGGCTACATCTGTTGTTTGTCTATATCGAGCGGTTATTCTCCATGTGGAACAAACTTCCTCTTTGCACATTACTTTCTCCCATTGCTTGTCATATTTTTCTTACCTTAGCCTCATCATTCCAATATCTGCATTTCTGTCACCTGAGAGGCACTTATTTTATTATCAGAATATATATCCTCATATCCTTAATTTATAAAATCATACCTGGATAATTACAATTATATACAAAACTATACATAAGACAACTCGTACAGTATATTAACAACATTATCAAATGACTGATAGAGGTGTTTTCTTTCTGCATCAGATTCAAAAGTAGACATGTACTAGGGTTAATAGTAACCGGGTTACTTTGGGCTCGATAATTAATACACCAATTCACACTTTATTTCTGTCCTCAGTGTATAGACTTATTCTTGCTGACATTATATCCAAATACATGAAACAGAAATAATTAATACCAAAAATACTAAGTGAGACTTGTCATTATTATTTAACAGATTTATCACATTTTATTTTAATAAAAGAATGGCATTAAACCACAAGGAAAACATGGTTGTATTATATGTTATTATACATAAAATGACAAACTTCATTTAAAAAAACTCAGATTTAGGACATTTTGAAATATGCCAAACTTAACATAATTTCTGAAAATGTTATAGAGATATGGCAGCAGTTAATTCAATATGAACCGAGACATTTCACGTATGTCCTGTGATAGAACGAGTTTTATTTAATACCAATTTAAATAAAATGAGCACTTTAAAGTATGCTTTATATGAAAAAGAAAGGTCCTGTTTCTTCAATATATCATTTCAAGCTAATGTTTAAAGTGTCCCACGAATCACAGAAGCACTGATGATGAATCTTCAGATATTGACATATCAGATGATTTGGTTTCTTCTTCAGGAACTTCTAATACGCGAGGCCCATAAAGTAATACATAAGCACAATGCCAATCTCCTGGAACAAAATAAGAAAAGCAAATCATAGTCCTGTAATGAGTAACACTAAGGCTTTTAAGGTATGAAGTGAATTGAATGCTCTGGTGGCAATTTCCCGAGTAATCTAATTACACTTTTATTAATATTTATTGTTATTATCATCTTATATATTTTCAGTGTTAACATCCCCCCTCCCCTGTCTACTTTATGCACTCTACATGGAGAGTGTTCTGTCTAACAATTATAGTTTGGGAACAATCTGTGTGCTGGCAGTCTATATGTTAATAATTTGAATGAAACTGATTTTAGGCAACTAAAATAAAGAAAGTTATCATATAATCTAAATTTTGTTAATAAATTATCAAAATTAATTTAAAAAGTTGCAAGCTAGTATCAATCCTATTGCAAAACATGTTTAAATAATATTCTTACAGTTTTCAAGTGGTAAGGAGAAAATAAAATACTTCTAAGTCGGATGTCAACACTGCCTTTGTGAAAGATAGAAATTTCAGTTAGATTAGTTTTTCAAGTACAACAGTTTTTCTTACATTCATTTCCACTGCTAAAACTCATTATGGAGATAATTTTAAAGTGTGTGAGATCGTAGGCTTTCACGGTGTATCGACGAAATGTAGTCTTCACGGGTTTTCCGCCGTATGTTGTTGAAATGACAACGAGCTTTCGGCGGAGTCAGCCGCCGAAAGCTCGTTGTCGCATTTCAACAACATACGGCGGAAAACCCGTGAAGACTACATTTCAATTTTAAAGTTTAAATTAAATTTAGTTTAGAAGATAATTTGATTTGTTGTTGTTGCTAACCCATGAGGTCACAGGGGGCTGAATTTAAAATTTGAAATAACTAGTAAATGCGAAGTCACAGCAAAGCTTTTATCGCCAGGTGTAGTCAGCATCCTCTAGCATGTTTTAAACATAACATTAATTAATTGGGGATAGGATAAATAGGATTATTAATTAAGAGAAAAAAAATCAAAATCTACTAAACCAAACTAAATAAACTAGGTAGAAGCAAAAAATTAATTTCAGAGGATAGACAAAATCAAGAGGGTTAAAATTATATATTGGTTTTATTAGAAAGTTCAAGGCATTTGCAAGGTAAATGAGATCTTCGAAATGTATTGTCCTGATTATTAAAAAATGTGCTAAGGTTGATGACGTAAGAGAATTTGGGATTAATGTAATAGAAGCTAAAAATAAGCCTTATGAAGCTTCAAAATTTAATTTTATAGTGAAAACCACTCCCTTATATTTTTTTTTAACACTCCAAAATAAATTGCTAAATTTATTCCGACAAATCTTAACTAAGTTAAACATTTGAATGTACATAAGATGATACCTAGCCTAAACATTAAAAACTAATCCCCCTTCCAGGCTTTATATTCTTTTCCAGATTCAACAATATTTAGGTATATTTTATGGTCTGAATTTTATGTTCTTAAAACATTTTTCAGGGCATTTTACATAATAATTTGATTATTCCATAAGAAAGGAAATAATAATTTTTGATAAAACCAATATGAAAATTTACATGCAAAAATAAGTTAGACCCACCACTCACTAAATTGAAAGGGGGTGGGCTGCAATGACAAAGAACACTACACAAACACAATATTTTGGACTATGTCCTAACCCAAGAAAATAGAAATATCTGATTAAGCTCACATAAGTACCTATGGTCATAACAGCCACATTAATGATGGTTTTTGAGAGTTAAAAACAGTGCATAGGTGGGGGAAAAGTCTACAAGAACAATTTTGGAGTTAAGATAGTGAAGCTTATGAAAACTTCTGTCAATGCATGCATTAAAAATGATCAATAAACTCATTAAAATTTGAAAAAGGACACTTCATGCAATACATCACAGAGATATCCTTTAGCAAAATATCAATATGGAAAGAATAAAAAAAGAAGTAAATCCAACACCTACCAATGCTGAAGGCAGGAGAGTTGGAAGATATGAAATAGAATTGGGACAAGCGCAATATTTCAATTGACCCTGTCAGTTATATGAAAATAATGGGCCTGCACTAGTGTCGCAAAAAAATAAGTTTTTTCTTCTAGCTTAAAAAAAAATAAAAAAAAAACACTTTTTTTTTCTGGGACACGTTTTTTTTCATAACTACTAAATCTCAAACTTGTAAGGCATTTATCGTTTAATATGACTGTTTCAGAGTTTATTCTAAGTACTTATCTTAATCTTTAAATCGACTATATTTTTCTGGTTCAGTAGAAAAAGAAGTTACAAAAATATTGGCAACATTGACTGAAATTTTCTTTAATGAATGGGGATTTCCCGAAGAGGCTAAGTTGCGCGAGAAGGAATCCCTGTTCCCCGGTGTTTGGATTGATACTTGCTATTTGAACTAATGCTGTAGACCTACTGATCTTTTTAAAAAAATTAGGAATTTAAAATTTATCTATGTTTTTTTGCCTCTTTTTATTACTTATTGTGCTTTCCTTATATTCGTATACTTGTCAAACTCTCAGTGTATAGTGGTGCTGACTCATTAAATTGTCAGTAATTATGAATCGTTTCCTTGTAACCGTGTAAACCAACAATTGAAAAAATATAAAGCTCCTATTTTGTATGACAATAGATTTAAACTCAAACTTAAAAGAGAGTAATACAGAACTATTGGCGCCGTCTTTATGCATAGTGTGTACTTCGCTCAAAATTTAAAATTGCAGTCTCAAAATCATTTTTGTACAATACAAGAACAATCACTAAAAGAAAATGTAACTACTTCTGAAGTTATCGACATAGAGGAGACAGAAGAAGAAACAGAAAATTCCGACACAGACCGAACCAGCGCTGGTAGTGCTGATACTAGTGAATGTGGTACTGACATAGAGGATGAATAAAATTATGTTACCTATATTACCATATTTATGAATCATTATGTAAGACATTATATGAATAGTAAGATTTAAAACACACTTGTACAATGTAAGTTTTTTAAATAAAACTATAATTTATGAAATATATTGTTTTCTGAAGGAAAAAAAAATTTAGAAAAAAAACAAGGGTGCTAGGTTTTTTTTCCATGTTTTTTTTTTCACAAATCTGAAAAAAAAATCTTTTTTTTCTATTTACAACACTAGCCTGGATATAGCAATCTTTATAACATGAAAAGAAAATATGTTACATTCTGCTTTGTAAATTGTTTACTGTTTTTGTTTTGTTTTTGTTTTCTCAACAAATCAAAGTTTGGAGGCAATTCATCACAATCATACAAATAGTTGTCATTTTTCAGAATAGGTGACTAATTTCTGTCACTACAGCAATTGAATTTACATCTCGCCTGATTGGAACATTAAAGGCTGTGGCATGAGCACTACCAAATTTCCAAAAATTCCTTATAAAATTTTAATCAGAATTTATGCAGAAGTGCCACCAAATTCTTTTTAACATGTTCATATTAAATGGTACCATTTTCTCAAACAAAAATTTGTTAATATGATTTATCACACCATACTATACTGAAAATGAATGTTTGGTGTTATTAAATAAGCCACTTGCTATACTAAAAACATTGACCATTTAATAATACAAACCACTATTATGTTAACAATAGTTTAATTTGCTAAAGGAATGCTTCAGCATACCTATTTAAATTGACACACATGTATTTGCAGTGAAAGAATTGTATAAAAATGGATTGTTACTTGCATCCTAACTTTATGAAAATATTAGGTTTCCTGTAAATAAAAAAGGAATTAACAGTACATTTTAATGTGATAACAGTGACAGTAAAATTCTATTAGGCATTGATAATGTGGTCAGCCTCATTGTGTGATCCTCTTGCCTCACATCTAACATGACTATTACAGAAATAATGCAAAGTCTGTTCACACATTTGTGTTCGCCATGGCCCTCCTGCCTTTATCTGATTTACTTTCCTTGTTCTTAAATTTTCATCTAACTACAAAAATGGAGAGACTAAATTGCATTATCCATCTTGCAAGTGTACCTACATAATTATAAACAGAATACAGCCGTTATTAAAATTTCTTTGCAGGTTGCTGTCTCTCCTGGTTATAAATCCCTACTTTTTGATGCCAGCCTGGAATTATTTTCAGGGCTTCATCAAGAAATTACCCATAAAGAAATTTTAACAGTACCTTGATTGCTCCAAAAAGGATGAAAGATTTTATAACACATCCATACCTACATTTTTTGCTGATAAAACGACACTTTAAATGTTGGAAACCAAATGCAATTACCTCCCCCAGACAGTTTTAGTACATCTTCAGACGTGACTGGCGAAACTGTGTCATCATCACACTTGATCCATACATCTCCTTTCTGTCTCACCCAGGCTACATAATGGCCACTGGAACTAGAGCGGCCTCTGTGAGTCAGTACTGCCTGGAGAGTATAGTATCCAGAATTGTTGGAGCCAAGATCTGTAGATAGAAAACACTATAAGAAAAAATAATTGCAGGAAAAAGAACTAATGCAATGTATGTCGGTCTGAATTAAGACTAGATGAACATAAAACAGATAAAAGACAAACTTTTGGGTTAACCACTAAAAGACATATGGGCAGCACTTAACACAAAGATGCACATATTCTGCAATATTCTGTACATCTGGCTGGCTGGCTGTCAAGTCAAGCAAAGCTCAAGCTGATAGTAGTAATAGGAAGAATGGAGAGAGAACCAGAAAATTTTCACATTCCCCACAGACTAAGAATGTCTTGTAGTTGTGATGTTTTGAGTGCTTGTTTCAACTGAATATTCTAGTGAAAATGCCAGTTTCTACCTTTTTAATGTCAGCAAATTCACATCTGGCAGTGAGGGCAGGGCGCAATTTTCTGTATATCAGGTGGTGCGGCATGCAACATGGTACCTGCAGAAGCAGAAGATTGTTTCCTGACCAGGATACACTTGGACAAGAGCTGTTATCATGATACTATTACTGCACAATGACAGAGCAATCCTATGGAATTACCCAGCCAACAATGTCAGACACATTTACCTTTTACTGGTTTAGTGGCTCGGTAGATTAAGGTGCCAGACTGGGGATTAGAAATGTCCATGATTCATGTATTAATATCAGCTGGAATTTTTATGAGTTCTATTTTTTTTTTTTTTTAACTGCTTTATGTCTCTTAACAGCGAGGTCTTTAGAGAAGGGAAAGGATGGGGTCAAGGAATGGGGAGGAATTCGGCCCTGGTCTTTTGAAGGAAGCATCCCAGCATTTGCCGGGGTGATTTGGGAAACCATGGAAAACCCAAATCTGGATGCCCGGACGGGGATTTGAACTTATGAGTTCTTAAATGGAGCTTCAGCTTTGACAAAATTTCCAGATGCCACACATTAGAGCCATTCCTGATTTGCATGTCCTTTAATCATTAATGATACCATTAATTTGACAGACACCATCTACTTCATACCAAATGCTACTTCCCATACAATCTATTCATCTAAATTAGACTCCTTTTCAGATCAAGAAGCTATTACCCAGTACTCTCATTTCACACACCCCCTGAACTGACATTCAAATTCCTCTTGCTAATATACACTCAACTGAATATATCTACAATCCCTGCATAAAAGCTCCTTCTTGATCTCGTTACTAGAAACTAAATCCTTTATCACAGAAATTACTTCCTACAGTCTTTCCCATAAATAAATTTTGCTTCAACCCAAAATTTTCAACAATATATTTTAACACATAAAAGCAACAGAAAAATCACTGAAATGGAACTTCCCCAGACTTCAATGTAAAAATAGGAAACAAAAACTGTAAGTAGAATGTAATATTCATAGCACTTCATAACAGATTATAATTATAAACAAACTATAAACAACAACAAAACATGTAAATAAAATTCTAGGGCACAGAAGATGATTGAATAAATCGAAACGTGTATGCCAAAAAACGAAGTTTTTTATTTAGCTGCACTAGACGGATAAATTCACAGAAAACTTATTATTAAAGCAGCTAAGGAAAAAGGTCTGAATCTCAACATGTTTAACACTTACAGTGCTGGCCCGATGGGCACAATTCCCTCCTTGTATGCTGGCTGATTTTCGTTATTTTTCAGTACATTCATCAGAGCATAAAATAAAATTTTTGGAAGCTAGGCACACAAATAAAACTGTATTTTATTTGTCTGAGAGTAGTCCATTTTATGTCAGTTTTGAGAGTTGCTGTCTTTTTTTCCCACAGATTATGTTGATTTATGATGTGGCATGTTTTACAGGGAAAAATTATAAAATATATTCACTTTTTGCATTATGCCTTTTATTATTAGGAAATATATAAAACAGATGTATTCTAAGGTGCTCCTTAAGATGGTAAGTAGAAACATTTATTTCTCATAGTGTACAAGTGTATGGTAGAGTCTAAAACATGGTTCGATACAAAGCCCTACATCACGGTTGCCACACTGGTAGGAAGAGTCCTTTCTTGCAGGTTTGCCAGTGGAATACTTTGCTTTATCATTGCACACAATGCACCTTCTTTGGGCTTTCTTCTTTCCAGCTGGCATAGGCACTCTTTCTGGGAAGTGCTTCTTTGTCAATCTTGAAAGTTTTTTATTGCCACTAGTCACATCATTGGTGTCACAATCAGTTAGCACCAAGATCGGACATATTTCCTGAATGAAGTGTGTTGTTGTGATCTTTCTTGAGACTGTGTTGTGCAAAATGCATGCATTTGATAAACTCATAATTATCAAGTGAAAAGCAAGTTTCTTCCACCACTTCACTGTCTTGTGTATAAGAGCACTGTAGGACAAAGGCTGGTCGAAGAGATCTACACCTGCCTTGTGCATGTTGTAATCTATTCCCAGATATTCGAAGCTTTCAAAAAGGTGGTGAACTCTGGTGGCAGCCTGATGAACTAAAATACATAGAGAAGCCATCTTAGTCACGCTACAAACGTACTGTTATGATTTTAGCCAAAGAAAATCGTAACATGTCAAGGAACATAATATTACGTTCACCACACTCTAAGGGTTAACAAGCCTCCCGTCAGAACATCCTAGTGTAGAAATGCCTATAAACCCACTACACCAGCAATTAACTATTGACTATTTATTGCAGTAATGGTAAAATACTTCTGATCACTGGACATGCCTTTCACACCACACAATGACCCACCTTAAAAAACCATCATCTGCCACCACTGTACAAGCAACTATATTAGCCTCACTATTAGCCATGGAGGGTGGTAAGAGTGAGATCATTAACATCCAAAACTAGGCCATCCAGTTGTTGAATCAAATTTCCACAAATGTAATTACCAAAGTAACTGCCTCATAGCTAGTCATTATAGATGTTCAAGATCACACAACTTGAACTCTACAGGTATAAACTGCCCTATGAACAAATCTTTGATGCTAAACATTTCATTGCATCAATCTTTTTTAATATCCTTTCTATAAATCTTACCTTCTCTTATTACTTACATTCACTTATTTTTTTATAGCATTTGCCTGCTACTTCGCCTGTACAGACATAGGAGAAAGGAGTAATGTATTTACAGTTTACATTTTTGGTAGCAATTATTATCCTGGAGAAGGAAATAAACCCAAATGGAATGTAAGAAAGTTAATTTATTTTAGCTACTTTCTTATTTATGGTATTCCTCCAGCTATCAGGAAGGTTTTATATCTGATTGCTGGACATATTAATATATCATAATTTAGAAAAATTAAGCAATTAACTAATCAAATGTTCACCATGCCAGTACTCACAACACTCACGACCTAAATAACTGCTTCACAATCAGAGCCATTAGAATACTTCCAGACACTACCTCCCAATCTGAACTCCGCAGGTGCGAATTGGCTTACCAACACATCCTGCAGACTAGAGATCCCCCAGGCCTTAATTTCCGTTAATTTCTTCCATCCTCACCCCTATACACCCATCACTGGCCAGCACAATAGTTTCATATATTTTTCAAAAAAATTTCATTTTTATTTACATTATATCTCACTTTATTTTCATCTAAATAAAATTATAACTTTTTGAATTATGCTACACAAAGATTATTTTGTTTCTCTTTTATTGCTGGTTAAGCTTATCCCCCCCCCCTTTCCCGACAATTCTACCACCACCACGTATTTTCTGCCTGTGCTTCATTCATGTGGTGGGATGGGATGTGACCACATCTTTCCCCCTGCCATATGTCACGCCTCACATGATTAAGACTCGTGTCGAAATATTGTTTTTACTTTGTTGTTGTGTGTGTGTGTTTTTTTTTTTTTTTTTGTCTTGCTGCTGCACTCCTCCCTTCAACTTTGGTGAGTGTTGGGTGTATTTTCCCTTTCTTTTCCGTGTAAATATTGCCTAGCAGCATTTCTTTCATTTCATTATTACCCAAATGTTCACTAAGTTATGTGAAAATCGTGCATTTTAACACGAAGACCAAATATTCTACATAAATATTATCCTATCCTACAGAGAACATAAAGAAAAATGGAAAACTTACTAACCAACCAGATGCTAATAAAGCAATGTGAAAGTTAGGAAATAGTCAACATAAAAGCAATCAAGTTTTAGTATCGGTATTAAGGGATTGTGCACAAACTACGTGGCTCGGTCCAGGGGGGGGGGGAGGGGTTGGCTGGAATGCTACGCTGAGCTACGTGGGGGGAGGGGGGGGTTCCGAGCCAGGCCACGTAGCTTTCTTTTCATAACATTTTTCACAGTTAAAATGAGAAACAGAACTCACAATAGCATGTGAATATTTATTTCCGTCATTTAACTATCTCCGTATGTAATTTACAATAGTCTGAGAAGAGAAAACAGTACAAAATGTCTTCTGGAATCAAAAGGTAAAAAAGCTACGTGCTACGTGGGGGGGGGGGGGGGGGGGTAGAGGCAAAAGCCACATAGGGCTACGTGGGGGTTCACAGGAGGCCAAAATGGAGCTACGTGGTTTGTGCATGCTCCCTAAGCAGAAACTTTGCGCAACATTCTATCTGAGATTTGTAAGGTAGAATTCATGTAACATTTGCCATAATCACAATTTATTGGAGTGTATTACCGATGTAGTCATTGATTTTAATTCTAGAGTACCATATTTTAGAAAAATCAAGAAATAAATAACCAAGTTACGTAGTTTAATATATATAAATGATCTAACTTGTGTTACATTTAACAATTCAAAATTTGTCCAATTTTGCAGACAAACATAGGAATTGAAAATACTCCAGATTTCTCAACTGAACATATTTCAAATTATATATTTGACCTGATTAAAAAAATGAGTTACAGCTATGGCTTGTCCTTCAATTTTGATGAAAACCAATATATGAAATTCAATACATACAGACATAAAATTTACAAGCCTGACATTCAAGAGGCAAAGAGCATAAAATTTCTAGGTTTGCATGTTGATCATAATTTATGTTGTCTGAGTTACTGAAGTATTGGGTGCAGCCACATTTGAATTTAGTACAATTTCAGCAATAGATTATCTCCATATGAGGAAACTAGTTTATTTTGCTTATTTTTATTCCTTAATGTTAAATGCAATAATATTCTGGGGCCATTCTACTCATAGAGACAAGTTATTCCAGGTCCACAAGTGGATTATGTTGTCCCTCCAGCCATCCAGATTTGGGTTTTCCATGATTTCCCCCAAATCACTTAACGTGAATGCCATGATGGTTTCTTCCAAGACCTTGGCTATATTACTTACATTATTCCGCAAGGCCTCAGAAATAGTTAAATCTGCATCTGGTGGAGAATAGAAAGACACTATTACAAGTTTTGTCCTAGCTACATTCAGTCTAATCCATAGGATTTCACAGACTGTATCGATATCTATTTCGTGACACGACAGATGTTTACTAATAACTATAAATACACCACCTCCATTGGAATACCACCAATCCTTACGGAAAACGTTCATGCTAGTGTTAAAAATTTCTGCTGAATTTATATCTGGTTTTAACCAGCTTTCAGTACCTAATACAATAACTGCTTCTGTGCTACTAATAACGCTTTCAAGCTCAGGCTGCTTGTTACAAACACTTCTATGGTTATTTTAGTACTTTTAACTGTCGAGATTGATTTACGCTACTCCTAACATATGGTGTCGAATTTAATTGGGCTGCCTGTAACTGTAATCCCAGTTTCGGGTCTTCCTCCCTCAGCCTAAAAAATTCCGTAGTGCACCCCACACCTATGTAGCCGATTCACGTGTGTAGTGCACACCTGATCTATCCAAGAGAACCCTACACAACTCAACCCCAGGGCAACGATCTAGGAATCTGCAGCAATGATTATCACTGAAACACGACAGTCTCTGGTTTAGACCCTGGACTCGGCTCTGAACCAGAGGTCCACAGTTGGTTCTATCGACAATGCTACAGTTAGCTGAGCCGAAATTTTGCGGTCATCAACCACAGAGTTCACCCATTGAGCAAGACACCGGAAGAATACCCTGTGACCTATAGTGGCAAGCATCATTGGTGCTAACATGAGTTACAATCTGCAGCTGGCTACACCCTTGTCTGTTCAATGGCATCCAGGATGGCCTGTTCCACATCGTGGATCAGACCTCCCAAAATGCACACTGAGTGGATATTGGATTTCATCCCTGACCTATTCGTCATTTCCCTAACGGACTCTATAAAACACCTAACGTTGGACCTACCAACCACCAGAATCCCCTTCTGTGGTTGCACATACCTAATGGATGGGGGGGGGGGGGGCCTTGTAACTCGCAGAATGACAATTGTGAAATTGAATCAGTCCCAGACAACACATCAAACCTATTGGATAGTGGTACAAGCTTGCCATCCTGGGATTCAGACTTGTACATGTGGCGTCGATGTCCGGAAACCACACGTTAGTCACCCTCACGCAGCCGAACAGATTCCAAAGTCTCAGCCTAGACTGCAGGTACGATGATTGGTAGTAAATATTCAGAGATAAAAGCTAGCTACAACACTTTAAATTAAAAACTCACAACAGTTGCTGGAGATCAACTAGCTGCTGCTCTGCGAAGACAGTAAATATTCAGAGATAAAAGCCAACTACAACACTTTAAATTAAATACACAGAAATGGTGGCACTTGACACAACGATTGCTGGAGATCAACTCTAGTGCGTCTACATTTGGATTACTGTTGTGGAGTAAGGGACTGATTGACACATTAGAGAAAGTACAGAAGAGAGCCATCGATTCATTACTGCTAGTTACAGTCCTTACGAAAGTGTCACAGAGTTGATACGTGGGTTCGGCTGGGATTGTTTGGCAGACAGACGTCATTTTCATTTAAATTTGTTGGAGAATATGAGAAAATCTTTAATTTACGAGTGCAATGAAATATTTCTTCCGCCAACCTATTTAGGTTGCAATCACAGGAGGGATAATATTAGAGAAATAAGATGCCGTATGGATACTTTTGTGTATTCTTTCTTTCCTCGTTCTTTTCGAGATTGGAATGCACAGAATTAGGATTGGTGCTTAACAATCTCTGCAACCCACAATATTTGTGAATTGCTGAGTATAGATGTAGATTTGAAACAAACAGTAAAATACACAATTATCGCACTAGAAGTAAAAATGATCTTCACAGGGATTACAATTCATTGTCATTTGTTCAAAAAAGGGTCTGGTATTCAGAGATACAAATCTTCAATAAGCTCCCAACACATCTTAAATGTCTAACAGGTGATATGATTAAATTCAGGACTTGAATTGAGAAATCCTACTCCATCAAAGAATTTATTTCTAAGGTATCTGCAAAATAATTGCCAGTAGCTTCTATAGTTGATATAATTAGTGTACATATTATGCATTGACTATACACCTTTTGGTATGTCTTTATCTAGTTCATTTGTAAATTGATAACGTTCCACATACCACAGAGCCAGTGTCTTATATTGGGATCCATGGAAAAGGAATGTATTATACAGTTAAAAACAATATTAATCCAAAATGAGGAGTTTTTTTCTGTGATGCAGTATGATTATTGGTGGGAATCTTTTGAGATTAAGAAATTAAAGTTTATTGTACATCCAGTTTGATCTATGGCATTATCTGTTCTGGTTACAAACAGATTATTATTTCTTGCTCCGTCCCCAGATCGTGTAGAATGATAATAGACGACAGTTTTAATGCTAGATCATAAGCTCTCAGACAAGGAAAACCCCATCCTAGTCAGTCTGGTAGTTTTTGCATACAGGTACAGAGAGACACAGCCGTTTTACAGATTTATATATACTGTTAAAACAAAGTACATGCTAAACAGTGGAACAAATAAAAGATTTGGATAGGAGAATAACTAATGCTTACCTGAAGGCAGGACAGTGTCAAAACATTGTCAGGCAGGTACACATATCAAGAGTTGAATTTATTGGTTTATGTCCCTTCATCAACAATATATAAAGGTAACTGCACAAAGTGCTCCTAATTTCAAGCTTTTGTTTTTTAGTGATCGTTTTTCTTTTTAACTTTATGGTCCTTTCTCCCTTAAAGTTTTTCAGTAGCTTTTGTTCTCCTTCAACCAGTTGTCAACAATATTCCTCCTCTTATACAGCAGGTGTTGTGACACGTACCTAACATTAGAGTTGCCCTGTGTCTAACAATTTTCTCAATGCAAAGAATTTGCCTTGAAAATTCCTTGTGTTTTGATGTTATGTTTTATTGCTGCAACTTTTCTGTCTTCATCTTTGGTATTACCCGATTTATTTCTTTATGCTTGATTAAATTTCATCCTGTAGCATTTAGATTATTATGGTAAATAATCCGTGCAGAAATTTTGCAACTAAAATACGATGAATAGTGAGACCATTTGTTTTGTAATATGATGACAGAAGAATCTCCTCATTTGTATCAATTGTTTATTTGTATAGTGTAATACATACATAACAAAATGTTTAAGACTGGAGATTTTCTCGGCGTTGTAAATGAATAAAATTTTCTCGGGTAACTAGCCGAGTTAGTCCATCGTTTGACCACGACGTTTCGGCGGTCACAATCTCTGCCGCCATTGTCAAGTGACTGACAATGGCGGCAGAGATTGTGACCGCTGAAACGTCGTGGTCAAACGATGGACTAACTCGGCTAGTTACCCGAGAAAATTTTATTCATAACAAAATGTTAACAACATATTACGAAACAATTAAGAAAAACTTTTAGATGCGTAAAACGTGTGGCAAAGTTTCACTGACTTTGTAATGTGCCATCCAGGACCTTTGATACAGTGCATGCAAAAATAATTTTGTTTGTTAAACTTGTGCTAGGCGACAAACCAAAGCACTATTGTCTGCATGTGTGAATGTGCCAAGATGGAGTGCTGATAGCTGGAACAGACATTGATTGCTAACTGTCAGGCCACAGGATTTAATACCCTCATTGAAGATGGCTGCAAATATTAGAAAATGGAGTTTGTCCAGATAGGATGAATGGAAGACTTATTCGGCATATATTGACAAGTATTTCTTGTAAATCATCAGAATAGCTGAACAAAAACACAGTTTGTGCAATGTTTCCATGAAAATGACATATGATAGGATGCCAATGCCGGAAGGGTCAGCCCAGCGAACAAAAAATATTGTTAATACTATTATAAATCGGTGGATTTTGTTTGTTGATGAGGACCTATGGATGAAAAGAAATTGCACACGGCCTGCTCCGACTGACGAACTCAGCGCCGGCCAAAAAAAAAAAAAAAAAAAAAACGGAAGGCAGCAGAGGTCTGCTGTTTTCTGATGGAAACGGTGACTTCACTTCTGACTGGGAACACAGCCAGCCGTTACCATCGATGGGTGACAACAGGCACTGACCCTCAGCTGAGTCAGAGGGTCCGTTACACTGTACGTTTGCCATCTCTACCACGCTATGGTAAAGAACTCCATTGATGATGAGAAACTCTTGCAAAATTATGCAAACACAGTGTCTTCAGATATCAATCGTGCTCTTTAGTTTAATTTGTTCAATTAATGCTTTACACTGGTTTTTTTTTTTTTTTATATAAAAATAAAATGGTCAATTAAGAATGCACTGTTCATTTACAATGTCTGTGATTTATTTATTTATGCTAGTTCATTGTCTACTTGATGCTCAGCAACTAAGCAATATTTTCAACTTAAATACTACTTCTGCTAATATTGGACCAATAAAACAATATTTTGCTTTTAATATCAACTCTTTCTAGGCTATATAAGTTTCTGAAATCTATCCTCTAAAGCCTAACATTCAAATACAATGCTGAGAAAGACTTAATTTTTATATAAATTTTCTTAATTATACAACAATATGTTCATTTTTAAGCACAAAACAACACTTTCCGTATTTTAATTTATATGTTTTGATGAAAGTGTTGAAGTTTTGGAATTCTGATGCGAAAAAATCACTGGTTTAGACAAAAAAAAAAAAACTTCCCCAGAATTGTCACATCAATTTTGGGCAAATTAGAGCAGTTTGCTTTGGTAAATGCAGCTTCCATTAGCACTATTATTTGTAACTAAATAATGAATAAACTTAAATCCTTAACTATACGATGCAAAAATTGTTGACAAAGTGGAGCAAAACTGGTGTGTGCCGAGATGTTGAAAAATTGTTTTTCAATAGCCTTCACAACTTTATCATTTTCACGAGCTTTTCACTGGGATAGGCATCAGTAGAAATACAAAGCGACGTTTCAGAGCCTGCCTCTGGTTCCATCTTCCGGCCTCCGAAATGTCGCTCAGTATTTCTACTGACACACTATCCCGGTGGAAAGCTCAAGAAGATTTTAGGCAACTGACTCACCGAGAAAGCCTACATTGTTTCATCTTTTTCATTTTCAATTAAAGTTACATACAGGGTGGCCACAAGGTAATGATTTAAAAATTCCCTGATATTTCCAGGTTCTCCAGAGAAATTTGCCATATTTTTCCCTGATTTAGAAACTTTATTTGCATGGTTAAGATATTTAAAGTTTTAATTAGATTTTGATTCTAAATAATTAAATCTGGTATAAAACTAAAAAAATTAGAAAAAGAAACATGTTTAAGAATGTTTATTTGAAAATTTTATAACTAATTTTGTAATCTTATGAAGCATAATTAAAAATGAGTAGCACAAAAAGAAGATAGGTCAAATGACTAATATGAACTAAAACAAATTAGTAATCTTTCAATATTTGGTGGATAAAATAATTTAAGATTTTTAAATTGTTCATCAGTAACTTGACTCAGTCAACAGCTTAGATATTTTATGCCTTTTTTCATTTGCTACACTTTTCTTTTCAAATCTTCTGGTTCAGTTATTGTAGCTTTTTTTGTTCCATTTTCAATTTCTTCTGTTGCCGAGTTAACACTTTCGCCTAAGATTCCGTGAGTCTACGCAAGATAGCATAAACACGAGTTTGTATAAACCATGCAATCGTGTTGGTTCACTTTGTGTGGTTGCTTGCCTGTGCCGCTCGCCTTAGCAGTGGTTTATTTGGAGCAAGTCAAAGGCACGAGCACGATGTTTATACTGTGACATAGATTCAGCGTTTGAAAGAGCTCTGAATGATGCAAAATTCTATAAATCCTATCTATTTAGGATCTTACATATTATGTTGTTCCTGCTTATATCATTAATACAAAAAAGTTATAAAGCCGTATAATTATCGCTATTCACATTTTTGCTGGCATTGGTATATTGAATCTAGGCTTTTGTTTTGATATTAAAGTTTCAATTTTTCTCAGAAGTTCAAAACGAGCTTGTGACATTCTACAGGACTTCGAAGACTCTCCACAAATTCAATTTTTTTGGAACATCTGTTTCAAATTTTGCTTGAAATGGTAAAACTGTTTAGTGAAACATAATAACATCTTTATATACTTACTCCTCTACGATTGCTGATTTATTCAGTAAAAAATATAACTTCTGAGTTTACATGATTTAGATGTCGTCCACCTTTTTTTAAAAAAATAATTTCAAATGCTGAGTTCCAGAGAGAGTTCATGTTAGTGCTCGCGCACGAACATCTCGTCGTCATACCTCGATGAGGCGCGAGACGAGATACACATTGCTAGTGTAAATGCGGTATTTGTTGGCTATTTTATGTCAAAAATATATAAGCTGAATTATTTAATGCAAAAGTTCAATATTAAAAAAAATTATCAAAAAAATTATCAAATTTTGGGTTGTTGCAATTAAAATTCCCTGATAATTTTTTTAAATTACTTGAATTCCCTGATATTTCCATGATATTTCAAGGTGGCTTTAAATTCCCTGATAATTCCATATTTTCCAGGTTTTCCAGGTCTGTGGCCACCCTGACATAGTTTCCTTTTTAGAATCAAATAGCCTATTATGTATTGTACAAACAATAACACCACAGATGAAGGCAGGAGGGCCATACAAACACAAGAAAACACACATAAAAATGCTACATATTTTCAGTTCTTAGTGACAGTTCCATTGTCACCATTAATACTTATACATTAGTAAAATCTGGAACCATGTTGTTTCCAGAGCAATAAATATTACCATATCACATCATTAAAATATTCTTCAGTCATCTGTATAGTAGCAAATCTTTTGTCAACAAGTTATCTGGAAATTAAAACTCTTACTTATTTTGATAGTCACTTTAAAATAATAACAACTAGAAAATGGAAAAAAATGTTTTTTTTGTTATTGCTTTAAGCCTTGTCGAGGTCATTAGAGGAAGGAAAGAACTGGGGACAAGGAATGGGAAGGAATTCAGACTGGCCTTTTGAAGGAAGCATCCCAGCATTCACTTGGATTGATTTGGGGAAAACATGGAAAACCCAAATCTTGATGCCAAGGCAGGAATTTGAACCCGTGTCTTTCCGAATGTCAGGCCAGTGTTACTGCTCACTCACCACTCTCGGTGGAAAAATGGAAGACATTTCAAGATTTACTGAGTAATAAATCTAAAAATATTCCTTGCAACTACAGAAAGAGTTATATTCTGACCATGGTAACACACTCTATTCGGCATCATTGTGACACTAAGAAGTCATTCAAAGCCATGTAAGTAAAAATTATATATGGAAAGGACAGATAAAATACACCCAACAATCACCAATGTTGAAGGGAGGAGAGCAGCAGCAACAACAAAAAACAACATACAAACACAGAAAATACAATATTTTGGGTTAAACCCTTTGTCAAGTTAAAAGAATTATCCTCCAGAATTAGTCCAACAACAGCTACCAAGAGTCAAGAACTGTATACCACACCAACCCAAACAATCCAAAACCAGCCATAACCCTGCTTTTCTCACCCAGTTTTTCACTGGTCTGAAATCGCTAAACCAATTTCTGCATTTGGGCTACGACTTCCTCAGATCCATTCCTGAAATGCACCGCATTCTTCCCACTACCCTTCCCACCACACCCCGTGTCACCTTCAGCAGACTGCCTAATCTAAAAAATATACTTGTACATAAATATCAACCTTCTGATTATCTTAAACCACTGTTTGGATCTTTCACTTGTAAGAGGCCCCATTGAAAAACGTGCAGTATGCATCCTCCTACCACTACCTATTGCAACCCTACTACTGGTGAAACCTACCCCATTATAGGCCATGCCACTTGCACAACAACCCAGCTCTCCTGCCTCCACTGTCAAAGTTCCTACACAGGCCTTACCTCAAACTCATTACCCATCAGAATGAATGATCACAGACAAAACGTTTACTTCCAAAACCTAGACCTACCTGTTGCTCGCCATGCCAGTACTCACAACACCCGCAACCTTAATAACTGGTTCAGAGTCAGAGCCATTAGAGTACTTCCAGATACTACCTCCCAATCTGAATTCTGCAGGTGGGAATTGGCATATCAACACATCCTGCAGACTAGACATCCCTCAGGCCTTAATTTCCAACCCTGCACACCCATCACTGGCCAGCAAAATAGATTCAGACATATTTATAGACCTTATTTCAAAAAAATTGATATTTTTTAAAATTTATTTACTATTATTATTTTTAATGATGATTATTATTATTATTTCCCAATCTTCCTTTGATTTATTCTTGTGGTTATCTTATCGTTGCTCCTCCACCACCTCTGATGGTCAATTTCATTCTATGAGTGGCTGCTTCGACCGCAAGGCTTGTGCGGCTCAGCCAATTACTTCTTTTAACTTGGCAAAGGGGTTAATCTGAAATACTGTATTTTCTGTGTTTATGTGTTGTTTTGTGTTGCTGCTGCCCTCCTACCTTCAACATTGAGTGTTGGGTGTATTTTATCTGTCCTTTCCATATATAAATATTGCCTAGTGGCAGTTCTTTCCTTCCATTGTTACCGATAACTAAAAATTTAATTTTTCTGCTATTCAAGAGCTGAAAATTCAGTAAGCATAAAACTTAACTACCAACCATCTTTAAACCAAAATGGCTCTTCTCGCATTTTGACTTTCTTACTATCTCCTTTTTCAGTTTTATCCTCCTGACTCTCTTCAACTTTTTTGTCTTCAATTTCCTGGAATAAAAGAAAGAATACAAATTCTTTCAGTGATATATTTGAAACTTTCAACTTGAAACATTCATACACTGAATACTCATTATAAAAGAATATCAATGGTTAACAGATTTTTTTTAAAAAAAAGTTTATATCTCAAATGATGAAAGTTCTACAAATTAGTTAATTGCCAGTGTAATTAATCTTTTTTTTAAGAAAAGGCTTAAAATAAAATAAAAATAATATATCACCATCCAAGTTATCAGGAAATGATTTCGTAAATACGATGGAGAGCCAAATGAAAACTTTAATTATTTTTTTATTGTGCACACATTTATCCCTGTAGATGGCTGTGTTTCAAACTTCTTTGCTCGTATCTTCATTTCAGGCTGATGGACCCATGTTTCATCTCCGGTGACGATGTGTGCAAGAAAGGAATCACCGTAGTGTTCAAAATACCACAGAACTTCTTCACAAGCACCAACATGCCACTGCTTCAATTCCGGAGTCAGCTGCCGGGGCACCCATAGTGCAGACACCTTATGAAACCTGAGCACATCATGCATAATGTTATGTGCTGAACCATGACTAATGTCTACAGTTGTTGCTATATCATCCAATGTCACTCGGCTGTTTTCCAATACGAGGCTTCAACAGCTGCTATGGTCTCAGGAGACACGACTCAATGTGCCTGGCCCGGACACACAGCATCAGCTATAGACATCACACCATTTGCAAACTTCCTACACCATTCATACACTTGCTGCTGTGACAAACAGGCATCCCTGTACTATATCTTCATAAATGTCCGCTAGTGGGGTGCGCAACTTTATATTGTTACTGCACTGATGCTTGAACACCTTCACTGGGTTGAAATGCGGGGACATCCGGCACATTATTTCACACAGGCATCCCAACCTACAGACCTCTGGCGTGTACTTTCGATTTTATGCTACACTTTTAAGGTTTTCATTTGACTCTTCCTCATATTCATTACTGTAGTCCAGATCTATGTAGGTAAACAAAAAATTGCAATTCTACATCAGTTTATATGTACAGCTCATTAATTCCACCAACATTTGTTTTATTGCATGTTATCTGATATCTTAACTGCCTATATGGTCTGATTAATTTATGCCCTTATAAATGATACAATCTGGCACATAATCCAGTCTGATTCTCAAGTTGAATAGATGGGTTAGATGCATTCAGAGAACTGAGATATAAATCACCACTTTCTGAAAGTGGAATTCTATCAGTCATAAAACGTATATGAAGTAACACTTTATTAATGTTAATTGCCACTGGCCTTTGAAACTGAGGAAAGAAACTGGGTTTATTTCTGTATTCAAATCCTCTCCTTCCCATAAATATAATGCGAAAGAACACTCATTATAGAGACAAAATTAAGCAACCAAAGATTTGTAATGAGACAGTAAATTGTTGATGTAGGGCCCTATTTTTTGAAAAGTCAGTCAATATGGGTTTCCAGGTGTATGATCATTGGGTTCTGCATGATTAGGAAGGGGTAAAGCATTTAGTAGGATAACAGATATATTATCCTGGAATTATATTACATATTTTAATATTTTAGTATTCTTGAATTTGGGATTTCTTGGCTAGCACCAGTTTGTATATTCTGAGGGAGGATGTTGAGTTTTCGTGGCAACAGATATCTACGAGTGGGCTTGACAAGTTAGCTTGTTAATTAAGCAGGAGTAACTACTCACCAAGTTATATTCACCACCAATATTAATGAGGAGTTATACGATTATGTAGTAAATGAAGAAATATTTATTCATATAAAAATGAATTATACATGCAAATCCATTGAGCAAGCATAGTTAAGTAGAGCTTGCATAAATCAAAGAAGTCTGATTTGTTACTGATGATGTTTTTGTGTTGGCAATTGGATATCATTATAAGTGTTTTGACTGTTTGAAGAATCCAACTTTGATTTTATTGTACTTAGGCAACCATGCCATTTATCAAATATAAATAGTGCCAACAGCTAAACGACGAATTCGAGAAGGATAAACACGGAAAATCCTACATGGCGACAGTGCAGTGACCTTAAGTGCTAAAGAAAAGAAATTAGTTGCATAAAATGACAAACTGATTTATAACCAGAAGCCAAAGGCCAAAAAAGGTAGAAAGAATACTCTTTGGGAACATACGGAGCGTGAACTAGCCATAACACAAAAACATTCGATGACGACAACAAACAGCTGACTGAGGAGGAAGTGAATCAGTCGGCTATGAAATACGAGAAGTTCTCGGCCATGACCATAGATGGCAGCACTACACCTGTGATGCTTTTCATGCAAGTTGGTGCATGTGCCAGATGTGCCTGCAAGAAATTGCAAGTCATTCTATGTTGTAGTTTGGTCTGTACAGTTGTTTGAAGCAGGCGCAGTGTGGAGTTGTACCAGAGATGGAAAAAAAAAACTAGTATCATGCAGTTATAAAATTCTTTGTAAAAGAAGGTTTAACACCATCCGAGATCCACAGAAACATGGCTGTAGCAGTCTCGAAGATGATGAACGCGAAGGACGTCCAAACAGTGCAACAACTCCAGAAATCATCCAGAAAGTACATGATATGGTTTTGGATAATTGGCAAATAAAAGTGCATGAGATTGATGAGACCATAGGTCTATATCAAAATAACATGTGCGATACATTTTGCATGAAGTATTGCATATGAAGAACCTTTGTGCAAGATTGGTGCCGCATTTGCTAACCGTTGATCAAAAGCGCATCTGCATGAAACTTTCTAAACAGTGTTTCAACAAAAATAAAACTGATTTTGTGCATCGATTCATAACTATAGATGAGACATGGGTTCACCACTACACAGCAGAATCAAAACTGCAGTAGAAGCAGTGGACAGAAGCTGGTTGTTCAGGTTCAAAGAAGCCAAGTCGGTTCCAGCGGCAGAGAAGGTGATGGCATCAGTTTTTTGGGATGCTAAAGGTGTTTTGTTCATTGATTACCTTGAAAAGGGTAAAACAATAACTGGACAATTTATTCCGATCTTTTAAACACCCTGGATGAAAAAATTCTTGAGAAAAGGCCCAGTTTGAGGAAGAAGAAAATCATCTTTTATCAGGACAATGCACCTGCCCACAAGAGTCTTTTAGCAAAGCGAAAATTAAGAGATCTGCACTAAGACGTGTTGGAGCATCCACCTTATTCCCAAGATTTGGCTCCTTCCGACTTCTATCTATTCCCAAAACTCAAAAACTTTCCTTGCTGGTGAGTGTTTTTCTTCAAATGAAGAGGTGATTGCAGCTGTAGATGGATATTTTGCACGCCTTCCAGAAAGCCACTTCAGGGATGGTATAATGAACTTGGAACATTGTTGGACTCAGTGTATCAGTGTTCAAGGAGACTATATTGAGAAATAAAAATGATTTGGTAAATATCAAATTGGTTTTATATTTTTAGGTTTAGAATTTTCCAGACCGCCCTCGCACAATGAAAGGTAAGTGATTTTTTCCTACATTTAGTTTCAAAGGACCTTTTTTTAAGAAAACAATTATGGTTGCAGTATTTCATATCCTAAAGACATTGACTGATGTAAACTTTGGGATCGTGAATATCTAATTTATGTTGTTCACAAAGTGGGATAGAAACTTTTTGTGTGTATCTAGTAACTTAGGTTACAGAGTTTAAGGGACTATTACGTTCTAATTATCATTTTCCTTTTGTGGTTGATCGAATAGAAATCTGACGCTAACAACATAACATTAGCAATTTTACAATAATCATATAATAATGCATAGCAAGTTACTAGGTTAATTTACTACTTACAACATGGAGGGTGACAAAATCCTTGATAATGGCGATTTTAAGTCAGGAAAATGTGACATAGTGATCTTTTGTTACTAGTCCTGGAATTAAAGTCTACCTGCATTGAAACATTTTCAACCAATAAAGAAAAGTACTGTTATAACTCAAGAAATCAGTGCTCCAAATTTATAAGTTTCTGATGGACATAGCGAACATCAACTAGTCATCGTACAGGCAATGGAAAACGTACTTTTTTATTTTAAGCACAACTTACAGCACAGTTTACAACTCAGCTTACAGCAACACAATCACAATTAAGTGAAGAAATTAATAACTTTAATAAGTCTTTAGATAAGCACCTATGTAAGTTGTAAACAGACTCTGAGAGGGAAAAGAACTAATGCAAGAGTCTTGTGATAGTTTGAAAATCAAGAACTCTGTTAAATGATTAGAAATGTCTAATAAAGTATCTATTAAGATTTTAGATTACCATTTACATAAATCAGAAACAGATGTGCAAGAATCTTGTAGCAGGTTATAAGTAAAAATAAGGGATTTTTTTAAAACTGCTTAACGTCTCTTAACAGCAAGGAAAGGATTGGGGGGGGGGGGAAGGAATGGGAAGGAATTCAGCCATGGTCTTTTGAAGGAAGCATCCTGGCATTTGCCTGGAATGATTTGGGAAACCATGGAAAACCCAAATCTGGATGCCCGGATGGGAATTCGAATCGCCGTCCTCCCGAATGCAAGGCCATAACGCTAAAAAGATAAGCGAGTTTTTTTGTAGGGGCTGATGTACATTAAATAGTGCTAGAAGAGGGAACTGAGATATGTAAACAGAAACGTATAGTAGATACTGTTACTGATAGCAATCTAGTAATTAGAGGGGCTGAACGAAGTATGAATGCAATTCATTATGAATCTTTGTGGTATATGATGAATTTTTTTTGATGCAAGAGAAATTAAAGGAGTAGGTGAATTTTGTCATGTAAATAAAATGGAACAGAGTTTAGTGAATGTGAACAGAGTAGGTAATTTGATGATTTTGAAGTATAATGACATAAAAGACGATGTAAACTGTAACATTTTTGCCAGTATTGAGGCAAATTATGTTTATGATTATGTTTTATTAAAGCATTTGAAAAATAATTATGCTGAACATTCACAAAGTTCTTTGTGCAATTTTAAAGCTGATTTGCAGTTGTGCTATTGTAGTAGAGTAAAATTAGTTACCACAGGCGGTTGTTCTGTATGGATAACTGGGAAAAAATTGAACTGGAAAGACATGGAGAAAAAAGTTGTTGCTTTTGTAGAGGGGTAAAGCTATGCTTAACACCTCATGCTAATACAAAATTTAGTCACGATACTTATTCAGTGTAAAGATTTAGTACTTGTTCAAACACACCGGAAATCATAAGCAATAGAGAATGGGATTAGGAAATTTAAATTCTTATATGAAGGGCCGTGTGCAAGTAATTGGTAGGGACAACAATAACTCCTGCATAATTGTATACCCAAAAGGGGGAAAGATTAAAGGGAGGTACAATGTCATTGCCCTAAAGTCCTTTAAATATATAGCAACAAGTTGAATTCAAGTAACAGGTTGTTTTTTTCTTTTTATAAGCATTTGTAAAAAAAAAAAAAAAAAAAAAAAAAAAAAAAAAATACTGGTTTGATCCTCTACTTCAGGAAGCAAATGAGAGAGTTTAAGCTGAATGAAGAGATTCGGGCCTCAATCAGTGTGTAATATTGGTTAAGTTATTGTTGGTATTGTGGTATCCTAACTTTGAACATACTGATAGCATGGATTATACTGAAGTGTTTAATGTTACAAACTGTAATGTACAAACCTATTGTAATCCCTTTTATTACTATTAAGCAATAAGAATAATAACTTGCTGTATCCATCTGTGTTATAGACTATAAGCAGTGATAACCAGTTGGTGCTTGAAGAAATTTTGGAACTGTACTATAAAAGCTCATCAAGGCATTTGTTTTAATTCAAAATAATTAAATAATTGTCAATGTAGAGTTTAAGCAATTATGGACTATAACTGTATTAGGTTGCAAGCTCTCCTTACTTGAAAAGTTCTCACTTAGTTGATATCATCAGGAATTTCTTGTTATTGGATCGTACTAAAAGAATATTCAGAGAAATAAGTTCACTGTCTCATCTTAAGTTTACCATTAACATTTATGATTGCTTTGCCATCAAATTGTGTGGTGAATATGGGGGAAGGGCGACTGCATGATAACAGAAATATTATCCTGGAATTATATTGCATATTTTAATATTTTAGTATTCTTGAACTTTGGCTTCCTTGGCTAAGGCCAGTTTGTTTATTCTGAGGGAGAATGTTGAGTTTCTGTAGCAATGGTTATCTACGAGTGGGCTTGACTAGTTAATTTGTTGGTCAGGAGTAGCTACTCACCAAATTATATTCACCACCACAAAGGAATAAATATTTATACATATACAAATGAATTATACATTTAAATCCTTTCAGTAAACATTGTCATTGAGAACTTCCATAAATCGAAGAAGTCTGATTTGTTATTTATGAATTTTTTGTGTTGGCAATTGGATATCAGTAAAAGTGTTTTGACTGTGTGAAAAATCCAACTTTCATTCTATTGTACTTAGGCGATCATAAATAGTGTAAACAGTTAAATAACGAGTTCGAGAAAGATATAAACACAGAAAATCATACAATTTTTAGATTTAAAGTACTTTCGTATTTCATGAGTGTTATCAAGAAGCATGTTCATTATGCGAAAAATTAAAATATTTTGATGCTACAGGTTTGAATAAAATTTTTAATGATTCATGTATTTTATATATTTTAAGAACAGGTGAAGAGAGTCCTACAGTTTACTGAAGTATTTTCAATAAGATTAATTGTTTAGGAAATCTCAAGCTTTGAAGAAGAAATGTCATGTGCCGCTGCTGCACTATAAGAGACCTTTCTTTTTTATTGCTGTCATCTGTCTGTCGCGGCACAATTTGGCGTGGCTGCAAGCCTGCACTACTTTTAAGCATAAAATTACTAAAAAAATGTCTTAAAGCTAGTAAATGTTATTCAGAGGTATAGTGCAGCATATGACGGACACTTTGGCATAGTATTCAGGCATTTTGGAATAAGGTTTTTTGACAAGTTTTGAGGATGTATTAAAATTAGTTGGTTTTGGCTAGAGTGATTGGTGTGGTGTCGACTGGGCCAAAGTGTCGCGAGGACTTGCTATTTTTGGAAAAGAAACTCTGATGTTACTATTCTGCACAGTCAAATTGATTAACTGAAGCATTGATGATGATGTGGAAACTTTTATGAGTTTCAATACAGCCAGTCAGTATTTTTATTAGTAAGGAAGAACCTGCAATCTAATCAGTATTAAAAGCAAGTTAGCCATCTCCAATTTGTTTTGTGACACATTATGCACTTTTCACACCATGTAGCTTGATTTTTTCAAAATGAAAAATAACACTCAATTTCTGTTTAAAATCTTATTCATGCAGAGAAAGACTAGCAACAATATTTTGATTTAAAAACCCCATTACAATATCTTGGTTTAAAAAGAGTTCATATCTCATTGCAATAATAAGATTTTAAACTGAAATATCTTAGAATTGTTTTAGTCCCATGATTTGTGTGTTCATTATGGCCCTGTTGCCTAAACCAATTGTGACTAATGGGTCTACTTTCCCTGTTTTCATTAACCAAAAAAAATTCTCCTTTCATTATTATAATTGAAAATATTAATCTCTTTGACTAACCTTAAATTTTGTCCTCATGGGTGTCAGTTTCTGTTGAAGTTCTGTTGTACACAATTCAAATGCATCAAAGTCTAAGGGAAATTTAACATCTTTCAAAATTTTTGCATTAATTGATTCCTTTTCTTTATAATAGAATCTCACAAATTGTACGGTTAAGTAAGCAGGCAGCCGACTAATTTTTGACTGAAAAAGTTTACTGAGATTAGTATATACAAATAATTTAATTATACATAAGATGGTTATCTAAAATTAATACATATTTCTCAATAGTGTTTTTTTAAGAAAAAATTAAAATATTCCCCCTATTTTAACATTACATTAGCATTTGTGTTAATTATAACCATGGATGGAAACTTAAAATTTTATAATTTCAGTTAACTATATACAAAAAATCATAGCACTTGATACTAAAAATTATTGCAGTTATTGTCTAACTAGCAGTTGCCCACAACTTTGTTCATCTTAAACAGATGATTGGGATAAGAACTGTTTATTCAAGCATTGGATAAACTATGGAACTAAGTTCAACAGAACAGCACTGTATTCCCCCCCCCCCCCTCTCCAGTAAGAGTACAGAGTCAAAAACAGAAAATAGTGATGCCCATTTGTTATTGCATGGGGGAGAAATCAGTTTATGATTATATATTATCAATATAATATTTGAAGTGTCAAGTGAACGCCCGTAAATAGAAGGTAGCATGTTATAATAGTTCCCAAATTGTGACAAACTTTCAGTTGTCCCAGGAGTTGCGTATGGCATGATGGGTTAGGCTTTGTTAGAGCCAATTCCTATACACATTTTGACTGAAAGAAATAAGTTATTTTTAGTACCGAGCAATATATAATATAAAATGGCTACTGTGGAACATTATCGAGACATTTTTTCCATCATTTCTCATCTTCCCAATGTCGTATCAAAATAAAACGTAAACTTACTACTCCTGGGACTGTGCACTGCATATGTTAAAAATATCATGAAATTCCATCCAATAGTTTTGAAAAGTTGCATCTCACAGTTTAAGTTCTTATGACCAACAATATAAAGAAGTTTAAGTAGCACCTTGTTACTGTGATACTAAAAACAAAGATTATTTTTAAAAAGGCAGAAAACTGAATAGCCATTTATACTATCCCTCTAGCTCTAAGCTTCACATTCAGTTATACAAAATATTAGCAATCTTGTTTATTTTGAGGAAAATGAGAGTTCACGTTTTAAGTATGAAGGTGCATTTTGAATGTTTATTTTTTCAAAGTAACTGCATTTACACTTACTGTCTTAGTGTATACAGCATCCCGTTCCAAAGTTGGAGATTGTTTCGTTATTTGTTCTTGCATTTTCTGCAGAAAATTGAAAGCATCAGTTAATAGGCAATAAGTGCTGTATTTATCATATAATAAATAGAAAAAAAGTACAATTATTAAGTAAATAACATTGTACAAAAGAATAGTAAGCACAAAAATGACTGAATTCTTAATAGAATCGTGACATGTTTTGAAAAGTGGATTATCTATGACAAATGCCAATGTTCTGGAAACCTCATCCAAAGAAGAACTGATGTGGTCATGTTGGGAAACTGTGCAGTATACATTCACAAAACAGCCATGCTATAAATGCTGACTCATAGTGTTACTATGCTTGAAAAACTTCAGTAAGTAGATGGCACTGGATGACAGACATGAAGAGATAGTATCCGCATATTCTTCTTATTCTCCTGCTCTTTCATTTGTCAATTACAATTTTTTAACCATATTTGTACAAATTTTTACCAGATTTGTAAATATGAAACCTGAATTTTTTCATAAAAATTACACAGTTATTGTATAAAAATGATACAACATACCTTATTCGAATATTGTCCATTGCTAGATATACATTTTACCCATCTCTTTGGTAATTTATGAACGCCATGCCAATTTTTTTTAAATTTATTTTTTTGCCCTTTTGACGCAAACCACTCATTGAGCTATTTCTGTACATTTTTATAAGAAGTGAGGCACTGTTCAACGAGTGCGTGTCCCATCGATATAAAGAGATAGTAATTGGATGGAGCTAAGTCAGGTGAGTAAGCCTCATTTATCTCCCAACTTCTTCTTCTTCATCTAGGGCAGCTTCCAGCCACTGGCCGGGTATGCTGGGAACAAAAGCCTCACCATTGATCCAATCCAATCCAATCTCTCTTCTTCCACTGTCTCCCAATTTCCTCCTCTTTAATCCACACATTTCTTAACGCCTTTAATCTATCTATCACTAGGTCTTCATCTAGGCCTCTTCCCTTTCAGCTCCATGTCTAGCATCTTCCTTGGTAACTTCTCCTCTCCCATCCTCTTTACATGCCTGTACCACTGAAACCTAGATTTTTCAATTCTCTGTTGTAGTGTTTCTTCCTTTATCAACTCCCTGATTCTCTCATTCCTTATTCTGTCTCTTCTTGTTACTCCTAGTCTATTCCTCTGAAATTTACATTCACAGACTCTCCCTTTGTCTCTCTCCTTCATCACCCATGTTTCTGACCCATATGTTAAAATATGCCTTTGGTTGTGGCATCATACGGAACCATTAACCCAGTTCAAGGGAGATAGGGTCACCTTCCCTATATTCCACTTAAGTAATTCTTGTCTGGCGCATCCACGCTGCGGGGGTGGATATCCTAGCTCCAGTTGGCCGGAGGGACAGGGTGGCTAAGTCCAGGCAAGGACCCCGTCCCACAGGGTATAGTGTGGAACCCATGCCCAGGGATACGGGCGAAGTCCTCAATGGCAGTTTTCGGCAGAGAGGGAGTCCTTCAGACTAGCAAAAATGGCGGAAGGGGCCACCAATCCTTTCCGGGGGTAAATTGGAAGGAAACACCACTGCCTTGTGGCGAAGAGGGATCTTCAAAGGCTAAGGGAGTAAACCCTGAAAGAAAATCCTTGACTGTGTTAGGCTTAGCAAGCCAACAGTACAAGGATGGAAACATTGCTTTCAAATACAAAGGAACAAGTGTCTCCCAACTAAGTGCCTCAATCATTTCCTTGACCGGTTTTGGTGTATGGGATGTCGGATTGTCATGAAGCAAAATCACTTTGCGTTGCATTTCCTGGTATTTTGGTCATTTTTCCCACAATGCTTGATTCAAATTGATCATTCGCTATCGATAATGTTCAGTATTAACAGTTTCACCAGGTTTTAGTAGCTCATAATAGAACACATCATTTTGATCCCACCAAACACAGAGTACTGTCTACTTTCCATACCGATTTGGCCTTGAGGTTGATGTTAACAGTTCACCTGGAGTTACCCATGATCTTTTATGCTCAGAGTTCTCGAAATATATCCATTTTTCATCACCTATCACAATTCGATGGAGAAATGACTTTCTTTTATACCTGGCGAGCAGCATTTCACAAGTGTTTTTGTTTTTTTGTTTTTCTTGTTGTCATTCATTCAGTTCATGTGGAACCCATTTCCACTCTTCTGATCTTCTGGATCTTTCCCATCACTTTTAAACATACGGAGACAGCTTTCCGTGTTACATTTAATTGATCTGCAAGTTGTTGTTCTGTTTGAGCATCATCCTCATCTGACAATGCTTGTAACTCGCTGTCTTCAAACTTTTTTAGAGGTCTTCCGCGTTCTTCATTTCTGAATTTTTTAATCCACTCATAACACTGTGATAGAGCATGCTCAATGTAAGCTTTGACAAGCATTTGATGTGATTTTGCAGCAGGTTTCTTTAAATGGTAACAGAAAATCAATGATGTCTGGAAATCGTAGTTTGTAGGCTCAAAACTCAACATTATTGAAAACTACACTGTTGTATGAAACTTGTATTGTTGTGAGTTGAAAATCTGTCAGCTATGGTAACTGCTTTGATAGCTAGAACCATCTATTGGCAAATTCCGGTTTCATATTTATACACCTGGTAACCAAGAAAGCGATTCATAACGAACAGACAGTAAAAAGTGAATTCCAGGATTTCAATTACTCATTTCAAAGATTTCTTTAAAAACTGTACTAATGCTATATTGATGCATTTAACTAAACAGGACTCTTTGGGTTAATACTGTATGCCATAAGTCTGGAAACTAAAAATGAAAAGTAGACATTTAAAAACAACTATTTCAAGTGCAGAATCCTTACATAGACAAAATTTCTATTTCCATCATGCAGTCTCTTCTATTACAGAGTCCACGTAATTACAAGCTACAAATTAAGAAGTTTTGGTTAGCTACAAGCAAAATATGAATAATTAAATGATAAAACTTTACATACAAGACAAGACAGGGTGCTACTCACCGATCGTAATCCTGAAAACATGTATCTCACGTCTTGTGATATGAAGCAACTGAGCTGCAGAAAGTTTTCTTTACTGTAGCTAGGAGGTTCATCCTCAGCTTCAGTGCATTTCAACTCTACATCAAATGTACCGCCAAAGTACTGATCTACTAATGACCTAAGACAGAAAATTACAACTTCCTTAACTCAGGGGTAACGGAACAGAAAAAAAGTTGAGGCAATGTCACTATGGAAAAAAAAGCAAATACATTACTTAATAAAGTTGAAAGAAGGGCTGCAGTGACCAAAATGTAAAAACACAAAAAAAAACACAATATTTAAGGCATATTCATTATTCATGATCGTAGAAGAACACCCACGGTCAACTTAGTAACATGTACGGTGGTTGTTTGTACCATTTGGTTCAGAGTAGAGTTGGTAATGGGTGACAAAAACAATATCCTTGGATACGTTAAGTTTGGAAAGGAATTTAATCATGTGTGATAACTAAAGAAACATGGAAGTATTAAAAATTAAAAAATATTAATAATACAAAGCAATAAAAAAGAAAATAAATGATTAAATTATACTTGCAAGTAATTACCATGGTGGAATTATTAAGAGCATGATTAGCAACACGTGAGGATCAGGGGACTTTTTCCTTTACTAACATATTGTGGATAGCAAAGCCTCAGGTAGTTGTAATGACCTGCTCATAGTGTTTTTATTGGCTGTGCATTATTCCCGTCATAGCCTGCCATAAGCTCACACAGTAATCCTGTCGGGTACAGGGGACCTACAGTTTAACGTGTAATCCTAATCACGGAAGCATTCTGGCTCAGAAGTTGTGCCAAAGGTGAAGATTTGGTTAAGGACCTATGAAAATCCCAACCGAGACTGGAATGGGAACCTTCCCAACTCCAGTCAGTCCACTAAACCCTCGACCATTCAGAATGTGTTGTAACCTAATTACAACCTATGGAGTGTGAATGGGGATACAGTTTCAGAGTGTACTCTGATGATGACTAACTGTGTAACAGATATTGAGGTCACATGAGACTTGGAAGCTGGCATGGGCAGCAACCAGTTGATCTACAGGGTCTGGCAATAAAACCTTCTGCATTTGACGTAGCCAGCGTGCGGGTTGTATCGAGGATACTGATGTGGCGTGTGTTTTGTTTGAAAGGGGTGTACGTGCCATTTTCAGTGTGCACCATGGCATGGCTTGGTGAGCATTGTGCGTTTGTTGTGCAGGAATTTATTCATAATGGTGGTTGTGTGATTAGTACTCAGCGAGTGTTTCGGAGATGATTCGAACTTGGCCAATATGATCGTGTCCCCGGATAGAAAAACTATTCTACTGTGGGTGTCAAACTTTAGAAAGACAGGTTCAGCATTGAAAAGAAAACTTACAAGCCGTCCTCGGAATGCAACAATGCCAGAAAATGTGGTGCGTGTGATTGTCTGTGCAACAATCACCAATGCGTTCAGCACTTAAACATGCAGCTGCCCTGGGGTTATCTGATAGGAGTGTAAGAAGAATTCTTCATAGAAAACTTCATATTCACCCCTTCAAAATGATGGAATTAAGTGAAAGAGATTTTGAAACTCGCAGAGCTGCATGTGAGGAAATTCTTCAAAACATTTCACCTGGTGCTTTGTTTATTTATTCGGATGAGGCCCATTTCCACTTATCAGGAACTGTAAACAAACAGAATTTCCCCTATTGGGCTGCATAAAACCCATGTGAAATTCATCAGCGACCACTATGCCACAGTTATCACACAACTTGAACTTTGTTGCTGGTGAAAAATGGTTGAAGAATTTTAAAAAGAAGCATGGGATCAGACAAAGAGAAATCAAATTGATCAGCAAAAAAGAGGTCGAAATGATAGAAGAAACTGTTCAAACAGCAGGGCAAATCATAGCACAAATGATGATGATGATGATGATGATTCCTAATTTCAATTAAAAATTTATTATTTATACCAATCAAATGGGAGGTGTTTATAATTGCTCACTAAACTACATACTTATACGAGTACTCATACTACTGTTCATTCGAAGCAGAAAATGTAAAAAAATGAGCCTTTTTTTCCCTTATAGTTTTACGTCTCGTCTACTTCGAGGTCATTAGAGGCAGGAAAGGCTGGAGGAAAGGAATGGGAAGGAATTTGGCAATGGCCTTTTGAAGGAAGCATCTTGGCATTCACCTGGGGCGATTTGGGGGAACCATGGAAAACCAAAATCTAGATGCCCAGATAGGGATTCAAACCTGCGTCCAAGGCCAGAACATTACTGTTCATCCACCAAGTATGGTAAAAAAAGATGACTCATACAGACATGGTGCAGATTGCTTTAACACTATCTAGAATATTGCTACGACACATATTCCTGTGTATGCAGAACTAAGCAATCAGTTTGGCCCAAGGAGTTTGGTACTTAGAGATGGAGAATGGAAATATTGCTGTGACCTATTCCAAATAAGAACAGCTGACAAAAAAATGTATAGAAAAATTCTCGGAGTTGGTAAGTAAAATGTATATTGCGAATGAGAATTTTTATTGTTAGTCAATTCATGGCACAGACAAATTAATACGGCACTATAAAATGAAGCCTTCTCAAATGAAACTGGAAAAGTTACTTGTACAGTAAAAGTGATACCAACAAAATGTACACACTTGTCAGCCATGTGATGTGCATTTCTATCAGGTAAGAATACTAGTAAAAAGGTTTTGAAGTATGCCCAAACTGTTGCAAGATAATCATGAAATAGCTACATATGAAGACGCTGTTAAGGTACAGCCATTTATTCATTTTGTGAGTACCTGCATTTTATGAGATGGTAAAATATGCCTTGTATGGTTCAAAATGAAAGAAGTAAAAGCCAGAATTTACAAATGTAAACGAAATATGCTTCCCTACTTCATTAATAAAAAGGGAATATTGCCGTGGAAGGATATCTTTTATCAAATGTCCCTGGTATGCAAGTAATTTGTGTTTCAGATGTTTGTATGATTTTTATCACCCAAACATTCGTGAATCCCTCAAAGGAAAAAAATTAATAATTTGGTAAGTTGGTTTAAAAACAAATTTCAAATGCTTAAAAAGTGTATACTCAAACATCAAAAAGATTGTATCTTAGATCTTATATCCTTAAACGAGCAATTCTTGTATATACATATATATTTCGGATCTCGGAAATGGCTATGACGATTTGGATGAAATTTGGTGTATAGATAAGGTTTTGACTTTTAAGATTACCTAAATAGTTGTCTTCCCTACAGGAAAGCGAGTTTACAAAATACGAACAATTTTTTCACTCGATATCTCGAAAACGGCACTAGCGCCATCTCATAGACGTTTCAGGTAACAGTAAGCTGGGCTGATGTTAGTTAACTTCTCTGAGATCACAGCAAAGAACTCTTATAATTTTAAACGAATAATTTTTGTACATTAGCTGACCCATGCGATTAATAAAAGGTATTTTATTTTGAAGAGTAGTAATATTAATTTAGCACTGATGATGTTCTCGTCTAAGTGAGTTACGGAAGTTTTATCATTACAGTGGCGTCACAATCTGATGATGAATTCTTTAGAACTTGACGAAACAAATAAAAAATAAATAATGTATTTTTTTGATATCTCACTTGGTTTTCGAGATTTAGCACGTCAAAAATATGTTATAGGTATAGTTCCTTGTGCTCTTGGTGAAGTTTCTTCTGTTCCAGGCTGTATTTCAACATAACAACAACCACTAGGAAGAAAATAAAACATTTATAGTACATTTCCATCGTGTAGACATAGTGGTGTCGGTGTTTTTTTTTTCTGGTCCAGGCCAGATCTCTCCCTAACCTCGTCACTTTTGAGATATAAAATCTCGAGAAGTAAGCGACATATTAAAAAAAAAAAATATATTCTTTATTTTAGATTTGTCTCGACGAGTAACATAAGAATTCATCATCAAATTTGGCTATGGCGAAATTTATCTTCTGGTCCAGGCCGCATTTGAACCTATTCACGTCAATTTTGAGATATGTTATCTCGAGAACTAAGCAAGATATAAAAAATATATTTTACTTTCAATTTCTTACATACGAATGCATCATCAAATTGCGGCACAAGGGTTATCGTAGAATCCCGTGAATTGGCACATATCTTGCACCATTAATTAATCCCAGACTTTCATTGAGATTTGTATTTAACATAAACCAAACGATCTCGGAAATGGCTCTAGCGATTTGGATGAAATTTCATATGTAGATAACGTTTTGCATTTCAAGGTTGTAACACAATTTTACAACAACAGAAAGGAGCAATTTTTGTATTTGGTTTCTTGAATATGTTCAAACCTCATTATATAGAAGGTTTAGGTTCCAGTACGCCTACTGAAGTTACTCAAGTTTCTCTTTGATCGGAACAAGGAACTGTGCACCTCAAAATGCCTTGGACGCCTTCAAGACTTTTACTTTAATCAAACTTTACTGGAAATCTTGTATATTGAACAGAAATAGATTGATGCCGAGCAAAGATTGGTCACCCAGGTACTATACATTTAAACGGGCACATGAACATCAAAAGGTGCATGACTAAACCTACTGCTGCAGTCATACACAATTTTTCAATTTTTAATCCTTGATTTTTTATAAACAGAAACTGAACTGCTGTATGGCAAGAAATCTGGTATTATTGAAGGGAATAAACCCAAATTAAATGAACATAAAAAAATCAACGTTTAAAACCAAATAGTAACAAAAAAAAAAATAGAAGCAAGCTCTGATTGTAGTAAGAAGGTGTGGCAGCAAATGAGAAAAGGATACAGAGGAAAAGTACTAGACGTGGGGTGGCAAAGTGGATGAATAGTTGGTATGAAGCAGGGCATTTGTTGCAAGAGAGTTGTAGAATTATGTAAATTTCACTGTTTTCACTCGCTACAAAAAGAAATGTCTCTTTAGTGGAAGAGCTTGTGAAGATCATGGTGTCTGGGTGCATATTGCAACTTTTAGAACATGGTCTGTCGTGCGAGGATCCAGGGGACTGTATTACAAAATGTAGAGTTTCATATTTATGGACCAGAAGCTGGCAGAGTTTGAGGAGTCTGTGGAAAAGTTCTGGAAGGGGTGGGAGGATCCTGAAGAGGAGGAATCTCATTTCAAGGTACAAATGCTGGAAATCATTACACTTTTGATACAGTTGATGGATACAAGGACTGGGAGGGAGGGGAACATGTAACTAGAATTAGATTGTGTATGGTCTTAGTGTGTGTTTGGTGATTGTTGGTTTGTGCAGACTTGTATGTAAAATGAGAGTTATTTATTTACAAAAACAGGTTGATAACTGTGAGATTGAAAGCATGATAGACCCGTCTCTAAAGACCTCGCTGTTGCGAGACGTAAAGCAATTTAAAAAAAAAAAAAAAAATCATTATAGAAATAACACATACATTTGGCAAGCATACCCTGAAAATTTAGTTGGAACATTTAGAATTAAATAGATGGCAGCCATTATAGTGAAGGTACTGTTGAAGATTTCTTGGTTTGATGTGGATGGAAATATTGATCTGAACAAAAGATAAATCAATGTTTATGAAGATTACATAGATACACAATATATAGTTTTACCCTGTATTTGATTTAAACAAGAGAACTTTGATAAATGTTGTAGTTCTTATCCCTAAATACCTTCTGTTAATGATCATGATTGTATTGTGTTGCTTTATTTTTTAGTCACTGGATACTTCAGTAAAAAATCTGAAATTGCTTTAATTAAAAAGGTGAAAAAACTGTTTACTATGCATCTTAAACAGATTACATCAGAAAGAAACAGCTAATGATTTTTTTTAAAAACAAAACACATACTGTGGAGAATTTAGTGCAAAGAGCTTACTTGAAATTTGTAACCTGCCCTTCTCCCTGCTTAGCAGGCAGTTTCTGTTGTAACATTCTGACCATCTCAGTCCAGCATTCATTGGCATCTTGCTGTGTAAAACCACCATGTTCACTTTTTTCAGCAAATCGTGGAAATGCCATGTGAGAACTTGCAATAACATTATAGGTGGAATGGTAGCCCCCTTCTCCATTGATTCATACAGATCTCTAAGGGCAGCAGTTATAGACTGAGCAGGCACCATTCCCCCAGACATTGTTACACCTGCAAATAACATTGATAACCTTAAATTAGAGTGTACTGTTTCCACAAAGAATCAATCTATGTCACTGTGAGCTTATCTAGGCTTAAATAAACCTTGTTTGTTCATTTAAGCTCTGTATTTACTTACCTTGCATATTTAATATCATTTTAGAAAAACCTTATCACACCCGATAAAATATTTATTCATTATCTCGGTAAACACTGCGACATTAAAGTAGCACTTGACCAATTCAGATAAAAAGGAAATAACAGGTGGGAGTAACCACGATACTTCATTGAATTGCATCAGATGTAGAAGGTATTTAAACCGCTCACCAAAGGTGATGATGGTCAGTTTAGACCCAGTTGGAGTTGAAATTGTTTGGAAACTAGATACAAGATTGATACATAAATTAACTCCACCAGCAAGTTGTATGAACTCATATGAAAGTTCAGTCCTTCATAGTCAGCCAATATTTATTTACACAGACTTGGTAGTTGTGCAAGTTGCAAAGCAAGTGCTAGTGTTAGTTGGAAGAGATGTGGCTAGTAATCTGGAAGTAATAAATGATGGGATTGTTGCTGAGCAGCACCACAAGACACCAATTTTATGTGCGAGGAAAAACTCATCTCTTCAGGCAGATTTATGGAAATGTTTCTAAGAAGCCAGTGGAATAGGTTGACAAAATTCAGCAAGAGAAAAAAGTTGACAGTTGTTGAATTACCTCATTTAATGACTCCTCATAATATGTAACATAGTAAGAAAAAAAAAAAAATCTTTACATGTCAATGCCTAGCAAGATTAATAGTCACTATAATGGGAAGAAATTTTCCAAGACTTTACGTAGATATAAAGTTTTGGACCGCAGCCCATGTTTGGAAGTAAGAACTGCTAGGTTATAAGTAAATAAAGAAAAATTAGTTTTAAGAGCTTACCATACACTATATCAGACAGTTTCCAACAAAGTTAAAACATTATCATTTCAGCATGTCTCCTCATTAAATGAAGCTGCCTGCAAAAACAACCACTGCTAAAAATTTGTTTAAGGTAATCATGATCACCATAGTGTTAGCTGACAAAACGTGCCAAAACAGGTCAAAATCACTCTGAGATAAGTTGGTCAGTAGGGAAGATGTTACATTTGTTCCTTGTCAAATGACATTATGAGCTCTTGTGTTATAGCAGTAATATATGGTTGGTCATTATTCTACAGCATGCCTTGCTTCTTGCTTTGGTTTGCACAATGCACTTTCTTCAATGTCTCACAAAAGGCTGAAGTTTCATGGTTTAAACAAAAATGAATCAACAACGTAAGCTTTCTGCCACAAAAACAGTGAAAATTATCTATTAAGCAGGTAACGTTTACTTAAATTTCTCTCTGGACAGAGATGTGTTCAGATTCATAAGTAAAATGTCCTATCACCCATGAAATATCTCAAATTCTCAATCTGTGGTCCACGAAGATAGGACAGATTATAAAACATTTAGATACTGTACTTGTACAGCATCAGGCTATAAGTGAGCTTTTTAAAAGTTATACGAATATTACACGACCAGCCAAAAAACTGGCAGTTCTAAGGGAGGAATATAGGACTGCATTGAAACTACAATTGTGTATACAAATAATACAATTCCAAAGAGAGCGCCATTCGCTTAAGGGTTAAGTTAATGACTGTTCCCTGAAGGACTTGTTATAGGTGTGAGGGACTGCAGTATGTGGTAGTGTTGGAAACATAAGAGTGGCGAAGTAAACAACAATAAAAGTTGTCAGGTATTGTTTTTAAAGTTCATTTTGTGCAAGAAGATCTATGGTACAATATAGCACCCAGTCTACATTTACATTATTATTCAATTGATTATTAAATATTAAGAGTTTAGGTAATGCATAATTCACTGTTAATAGTTCACAATTCCAATTTCATAATTGTGTTTCCATAAGAGTTCACATCATGCTTTTAATTTTATTATGTTACTAGTTTAAGTGTCCATCAAAAATGATAGGTATCACCCACCCATGGTGGTAGTAGAAATTTATTTTGTAAAACTTTCTAAGGAAAAATAATAAATAATCAAATAAAATTTTATTGATTTTTTGTGATGTGAATAAACTTTCTCTGATCAGATTCTCGGAGAATTTGGCTAGGATATTGATTCCGCATTTGATTGCGAATGATGGAAAATTTAATTGAAAATGTTCTTCAACAACAAAGGGTAGGGAAAATGACTCATCACTAGAGACCCGATTATATGCAACACAAAAAGAAATATGCATGAAAAGTGATTAAAATATTCATGAAAAGTGTCAAAAATGCAACATTATATAATACTAGCAGTTACCCGCGACTTCGTCCGCGTTGAAGAGTGTTGTAAGTAATATGATTTTCTTGAGAGGTTTGGTTGCTCAGTGGTCAGGGCGTCCAGCTGGAGATGGAAAAGTCCCCAGCTTGAATCCCAGTGTCGGCGAGGATTTTCATAGATCCTTTGACATAGGTTGTTGTGTAATGTGAAGTACGCCAGAATACACTTGGTTCTGATTCCACGTTGAACTGTAGATCATTTCGTCCAGTAGTATTACTGGGTTAGGTCTGTGAAGAAAACTCTTTCACCATTTGGCAAATATACAGCCAGGTGAGTCACAGTGGGGTGTCTTTCGTGTAGCGGAAGACTCAAGATCCGCCACGCTGTTCATTACTGCTCACATATCGCCCAGCCCTAAACGATTGCACTTCGTCTCTGGATCAATGTTTGCGTTCCCTTTCTGAACAGTGAAAATAGCTTTATCATTCCCCTTGTAAATATATTTGCAGATGTATTTTATTGCCTGCACTGAGTTACAAAACTCTACATTTATGTGGGCATTAAATATTCTTGAAAGTAAGGGGGAGTAAGGTACAATCCAGCTATTGTTCACCGCAATTTCCTCGCAATTGCCGCCGATTCTTATTTGGGTAGTGCGCCCTCCGTCTTCGGGGGCTCTCCGTCTGTACAGAGGATATCCATTGTTATTTGTTTGCGTTTGTTTTAATAACACTCGAGGATATTTTTTCGTGCATTTCCTGTCCTTCATGCAAGGTGATTTTGGATTTTGTACACCGCAGGGGCCGTGGATCATGTATGTAACTACTATGTCGTATAATCTTTTGTCAGTGTAAGAGTCAGGGATCTCAGCAGATACAATTTCATCGATCTGGTTGGACGCAACTTTTCCTTGAGCCACAGCAATAAATGCACGTGGGGCAGTCCACGCTTTTGCCACTCAATAGAGTACATGAAACATTGAGACTCACCAAATAATTTACCTTTAGTGAGAACAGCAACTAATTTTTGGACCTTTATTTGAAAAACTCTAGCTATCAGATCGTGTCTGTCGGTCACTCTTTGTCCAGGCATAAGTTCTTCCGTAATTTCAGTCCAGGCGGGGTTGCAGGTAAGAGTGATGAAAAGGTCCGGTCGCCCGTAACTGCGAACGTAAGCGAATGCGTCCTGCGTGTACTCGTGGAGGTACCTTGGGCTGTTTACAAATGATGATGGAAGGATCACCATTGGTCCCAAATTATTAGGATTTACAGTACGGTCGGTTCTTACTGCATCCTGTAAATGAATATAATTTTCTACGCGCAGCTTGTTCTGATTTAGAGATATGTATCTCAATCGCTCACTTTCCATCTTGACATACATATCTACCAGAAATTGATTCAGAAGTTGCCTACAGCGCAGAAGTAGATTAAAATCATTATGACGCACCATAATATGAAATGCATAATAATCCATACAGGATACTTTTTTATTTGGAACTGGTAGTCTGGTAGATGTATTAATTTGCGGTATATCAAAGTGATACCCCTCTTGTCCTTTCCAAAATATCAGTGGGTACTCCAGAGCGTCGTAGAATCTATGCGTGTCGGCAATTCTGCAGACTGTTCCGTCGCCCGCTTGCAGCACGATGTCTCGTGTAGTGGTTTGTTCATTACCTGCTATCACCACTGCGATCTCGTTGCTTGTAGATGCGTTGTAGCATCTCTCGTGTTGTCCACGTGGCACGCGGTCGGGGTGGATCACTACTTTGCAGCTTACATCGGACATGTTCTCCAAAGCCGTTTTGAACTCCCTTACCAAGACATTGTTGTTGTGTAATACCCGCTGTATTTTTTGTATGATCTCTTTCTCAGTCCCTTCAATAATTCTATAACGTCTTTCACTTTCTGCTTCTTCATCGCCCATGAAGTATATCTGTAAAAACTGTGGTTCTGTATTCGACGAAGGAAGCATGGATCCAATTCGGTGATATACTTGCCCCTGAATAGTAAATGTTGGTGAAAATCCTTGCATTTGAACAATTCTATCGGCTCCAAAAAACGTCATATGAAAGCAAGCATTATACTTTCTGATAATATTCAAAAATCGCCGCGATTCATCCGTGTTGCAAGAAAACAGCTGTTTCAATGGTTCCACCGGCTCCTCTATTAAAGGAATGGCTACCTTTCCTCCTGAACAACACATTCCTGCAGTTTCTTCCTTCCATTTCAGAGCCCCACAAAATCTGCATTCTTTATTCATTTTTTCAACTTTTAAGAGGCAGTGGCTACCATAATCAATAGTCGCATCGTAATGAAAAGCAGCTTTTTCAAATACGGACCACGTGTTTTTAACAAACGCTTGTCGTCTCTGCGCCACCCTATCAGCAACAGCTCGACTACGGGTTTCTAACTCATCCACGATGACATTACCTCTTTGTGATGTCATATACCTGGCGTGCTGATGTCGCCGAGCTCGCGATTGTTCAGAAGTTTCAGCAACCCGTTGTGATGCTAAATGTCGGGCGTTCTGTCGTCGCCGACTTTTTGCTTGCTCCGGTGTTTCAAGGGCTCTTGAAATCGACTGACGGACGGCTTGTTCTTCTCGCCGAGCTCGCATTTGCTCAGGTGTTTCGGCAACTCATTGCAATGCCAGATACGCGGCGTGTTGTTGTAGCCGCCTTTTCCTTTGCTTCGGTGTTTCTGCAGCTCTTGAGATGGATTGCCGTTCGGCTTGTTCTCTGCATCGAGCTCGCGTTTTTTCCGGTTTCTGGGCAGATCTTCCCGACACCAAGTGTCCAATTTGCTGTCGTCGCCCAACTTGCGACTGCTCCGGTAATTCAGCAGCCGCAGAAGCCCAAGACGTGCCAAGTGCTCAACCCTTTGCAGCTCTGCTTGAGGATTTGTCTCCTGGGTTTTGGCTATTTTCATAGTCCTAGGTTTCTTGCATTTCCTTGAAAGATTTGACTTTCTTTTACGCGGCATCTCTTAAAATTACTAATTTCAAGTCTCACGAATATACTTTTAATTAATGGAAACTTAAATCGTCGAAATATTAGTAATACATTGATGGAATCGACTAAATATCCATAAAAATACTAACATTCAAAGAGCAAATGAATACTTAAGTGGCCCAAGGACATTAATCTCAGTTTAAAAAAAAAAAAATAAAAAAAAAATGCGAAACTAAAAATGAATATTTTAACCTGCTCTGAATATCTGCAAAAATATTTTTAAAAAAATAATTCAATTTGCTCTTTGAATATTGATTTTGTTTTGAGGATATATTGGTTTCATCAATTAATTCTGCTTTAAAAGAGAAACTTACGTATGTTAATGTTGATTTCTCTATCTTTGGAAACAGTTGAAAGCCTGCAGACCAGATTACTATTGTTCGTTCGTTTCGATCCATTAATTCTGCGTTAAAATATAAATTTCAATGTTAAAGTAGTAATTGATTCTTTCATCATAACTGGTTTCTCAATCTGCAGAAAGAATTCAATGTCTACCAGCAAATTACCACTTCGCTTGTATGCTACTCCACTATCTGAATAAAACATTTATAAATTTGAAAAATTTAGTTCGGGCAACACGCCGCGTGTTCTGCTTATTATAAATCTTTTGATACAATATCGGTACACGACGTCACTAAAATGGCGCTCATGGAATACTTAATAATGTTTCAGTTATTCTGGCCCAGGCTGCACAACTCTTCTAATATTACAGCTAGAAAATCAAAGCTTCTATCACTCGCGCATTAATACATTCACTATTGCATGTTAGTGACGTTGTGAATAGCAAAATAAACTTGAGTCATTTCAGATCGCGATAGTACATGAACCGAATATTGAACTACATTCAGCCGCATTAACTATGGCGTCAGCATGATGACAGTTATTGAAATAACGTAATTAAAAAATTTATACTAAAATGCTTGACAGTTATTGAAGTAACATAATTAAAAAAATTATACTAAAATGCTTGTAACTTACGTTGTTCAATGGTAATTCCATAATTCTCTTCAACTCTAAGACAACTTTCGTTAATATTGTTGGTCAAGTTTACATCGTGGTAATGTGACACTTACTGCTCGTGATTTAGTAACGTGTATAATGAAATTAATTGGGATATTAATTTATGCTACACTAATTAGGAATCTTGATATAGAAAAATTCTGTTCTCTAAATGTAGTTTCAATGCATTTAATGTGTTGAGGTGTGTTCGTATCGTTTGATTTTGTAGCAGCAATATTAGCAGAGATAGTGGTTTGAATGAAAGCTGCCTGGACCCGAATATTTTTGTTGCAGAGTAAGGCAGAAGGAATTTAATTATTATTAGTAATAAATAAGCAGCTTTCATAAGCTCCGTGTAAATGAGGTGTACCGCGTTGTAAACGACTTCCAATATAGCTTCATGAAACAATAAGTTTATACGTTAGGCCATTGAATACATTCGTTTTAAGTGAAGGATTTATTAGATATTTGTAGAAATTGAACAGTAAGTAAAATTTTTTAACAAAAAAGGGTTAGTTAAGTTTTAAATTTTGGCAAAATAATTTGTAATATTACAGAGACTGTTTGGTAGCAAAAAAGAAGAGACACAGGAAATAAATTAAACCGAGGTAGAATGTAATCCGTAACATTTTTATAATTACGACATTTCGGGCACCGGCATTTTGCACTTTTAGTGAATCGACTTTCGTGCTGGTATACTCATAGCATTTTACGTTGTTTTTTTCACGCTCTGATTTTCACGTTCAGTATGACGCATATATTACGATCGAAATTACGGTGTAATATTTGATATGTCATACTATTTTATGTACGCAAATGAAAACATCTTTTTGCGAACTTGACAACAGTACCTACCTTTCTTTTTTTAATTTAAGGTTAAGAACAGATTTATATTTCCTGCTTCCAAACTATTATTTAAGTGCGTCAGTTTTATGGCTTTTAAACTAAACACAAACTTGCATATGTAAGTAGGTTTTTTCTTATATTCTTGGAAGTAGTGTTTGCGATTTACTTAAAAAGCAAAGAGTAAACGTGGCACGGCTATCTACGAAGTAGGAAACTCTTTGTTGCTTCCGAATCGATATTAACGGCAATTTCTAAAAGAACTATGCGTTTTTGCGGAATAAAATCTATCCTATTGCACTTCGCACGCAATTAACTGACTTCATGCCAAATTTCATTTAAATATGTTGAGTTATTAAGGCGTGATTGATTGCTGACGTACATCCAAACACACATCCGAACTTTCTCATTTTCTCATTTATAGATATATAGACTAGTGTAAGCCCATGACTATTTTTTGCGTATCGTCACGGGTCTAGAATAGTTACAGTTTTTACAATGAAAGATTATGACAGGTTGATCTAATCTGGCCAAATATAAGCTTGACCTGTGTTACACCCTTAGGATGAATAAAATCTCTTGAGCTTGAAGAACTTGGAAGCATCAATAGAGGTAGGCATTAAACATGGACAGGAACGATTGCACAATCTTGTAACTGTTTCAAAGGTCATACACTCGAACTTGCTTAAATATGAACTTGACTTGTATTTGACGCTTAAAGTTCAGTGATCTGCAAAATCTAAAAAAAAAATTAAAAAAAACCTGTTTGCTTCAAAAGCATCACATTGTTTATTATTGAGACTGGGCAAACACTCATAATGTAAACATTGGTCATAGTATCTGTGATGGCCAGAGAACTTAGTACACATTCCATATTATGAAACAATTGAGCAACTCCGCAGAAATAAGTTGCCAGAATAGTCGATTCGGTGACACTTATAACAACCTAGTAACTCACAGCAAACATGAATAAAGACCAATAACGAAAGTGGTCAGTAAAATGCCTAAAAAGCAAATAAACCGTAATATATAAAATTTGGTCAAGCAACATATTAGTGAAAGTTGTAATTAAACTGAAATTTATCCTAAGCCGAAATGACAATTGGCATTCGTGGTTACAGCAGAGACTATGAGTAATTTAATTTATTTTTCTAAGTTTTTTTAAGTAGCTTTAATTAGTAACATGTTACTGAAAAGCAGATCCACGTTTTTTCAGCCTCAAGATTTATTAAAAAATTTTTACTATGAAAAGCAAACTTACTGAATGTATTATGCCAATTAATTTGGTAGCAGTTATTAAATTGTAGACATAACTACTAATTCCTTTTAATGGTATCTCTGGTCACTGTTTTGTGAGCGAAGGCTGACACGTGACACCGTTCTCCAGCCAATAGCTATCGAGGTGAGTCGGTGACCTTACGGAGTTATATAGTAGATAAAAATAGTAAATTCAGCCATAGCTGGGCACAGTTAATCAAAAATTTAACTTTGTTAATAATTAATCCACTACTTAAAAAGTTAACTTTGATAGTAATTAAAACGTAACATTTTTGCAAATTTAACAGAAGTTATATTTATCTATCAAAAGTTACTCGTCAACAATAAGTCTACCCAAAGTCCCTCTGGAAACTGAGTTCTTATTGGGGTTCAACGTTTCAAACAACTTCTTAAACTTAGTGGATGCTGCGACATGTAGTGGAATAACAAAAAAGTTTACAATGCACCACCAGCTTCAAGATGCGCCGCTGTCAGTGACTACAATGCAAAAAGATTCACCAATGCTACGCTGACATAACCTTTTATTAGCAGATGGAGATTAAAAAAAAATAGTTTTGCTGCTATCTACACCAGGATCCACAGCACTTCAATAAGGCTTTGAATTGTTTTTCCTTATCCCACAAATTGATCCGGCTTTTATTTTTTCTTCAAATTGTAAGTCTTTGGATTTATGCATCCTTTTTATTTGGCGTTTAAGATTATTAAGGCTAAAAAAATGAGATTGTAGAAAGTTTAGGCAAACAACCTGAATTCATAAATCAATTGTTCTCCCATCTTGATTTTAATGCAATACAATCACATAAATGTGGCCAAGGATTTTTAATCTTCTTTTTGTTATTCATAGCGTTTTTGATTTCAATAATAGTTTCTAGATCCTTAGTTTTCATGATTTAATGATGTAGTGAGTATCAATTTATTTCACTAACAAACTATAAACCAACACAAACTAAAAAGTGGTACTATATTCCTAGTAGTAAAGACGTTAAGTTACAAAAATATCAAAATCAATTATCAAATTTGAAAAGTGTAGTGTGCGCCTGTTTGAAGACATAAAATACAAACCCTCCACAACTCTAGTGTTCCTGCTCACACCCATGCCATGCCTAACATAACATTCGTTCGCTATTCTACTTGTCGAAGGTACCAGCGTGCCGTGGCGCGCAATTCAAACAAACGAGATGACATCAACAACCAATGGAATGAACTAAAGTGAATGCAAGTCCAACTAAACGGAAGTTAAGAAGAACGTTAATGATTTTTTTGGTTAACTTAAAAGTTAAATTTATGCGATTTTGTTAACTTCGTTAACTAACAATTAACAATTTTCTGCCCAGCTGTGACTTCAGTATATGCACATGTGAACCTCAGTGAGTGCACACCTCCCGAACCAAATGGCTCATTCTCTATCGCATTAATAAGGTCTTAAACCGAAATAATATATATGTTTTTGTTCGTCTCATATGTTTATGTTTGTCTCATATGTTTTTGCTTGTCTCAAATGTTTTTTACTCATCACAGGCTTTAACTTTGGTGAGGGATGGATTATTTTCCCTACCCTTCGAAAATTACACAACAGATAATTACATTTTGGCTTTCTTTTAACGATGCAAGTGCAAGTAACGTCAATGCAGTTATTTATTTGAAATTTCCTGGTTAGCCAAGCAGCACTGTTGTGACAGTCACTGTAACTAACACTTCGGGCATTAGTGAGACTCACCAAAGGTTGCTGAGCCATTGAGGTGAGTCCAGTCTCTGGGCACAATGCATTTCATTTAGTGGATAATAGTATAAAACAATATGTTCCAGACGTTAATAATATGCACATAGTTACAAAAATTAGACCCATATAAGTCGGTAATCTGTGGCATTATTTTTTAAATTTTACCGCTCCTCTTGTTAAAAAAGGTTGAGAAATCCTAGTTTAGGGAAATACCTTCACTCATGTAATATTATGAAAAGTCAAAGCACCCCACATGAAAACATTTGTCAATAGTTCAAGTGAACTGTCCAATTACATTCAGAACAGTTCTTGAAATCTGTACAATTTTTATAACAAAGAAACAAAATACTAAACAACATACATTCCTTGCATCACCATGCTAGTTTTAAAGCCCTTCATTAAATATATCATCCGATTTTGATATCTTTCTTTCCTTATTTTTAGGGCTGGTTGAGGTCATTAGAGTCTAGAAAGGATTGGGGACAAGAAGGAATTCTGTTATGACCTTTTGAAAGACCCATTTTGGCATTTACCTTGTTTGATTTTGGAAAACCAAAGTCTGGATGTCTGTACCAGAAAACGAATCTGCATCCCATCAAATGCCAAGTCGGATCTTTAACATTTTACCCATCCTACATTTCCACCAATATCAGCACAATTTCATGTAAACCTGACTACTGCAAAGATACATTTTTGTTAGTTCTTACATTTCTTGCATCCAGAAAGTGTATATTGCAAAATGTATGTATAATGTTCCATTGTTACCTTAACCCTCTGAGTATTTTCACAGTGACAAAGGAAAATAAGGTTCCTGGTAGCTAACATAATGCAAGTCTCCAGTACACAGCTGGAAGCCGAAATGAGAAATTGCAGATGATGTGATATTGGTGACACTGATATGATATAGTCTGGCCACTCATAAGTTCTTCCCTATCAACCACCATACCTGTAACTCAGACTAACTATTGATGCCTTGCGACCGAACCCTGTCTGGACCTAAGAGCTGTATGCAGGGGCAGCCGAACAAACTTAACTGCCATGAACGTAAGCTTTTGTAACTGTCCAACAGGCTTAATGTATTGTCTGGAACTGACTCAGTTCCACAATCATCATTCTTTGAGTTAGCAGTTCCCCAGTCTGCAATTTGTGAGTAACCACAGAAGGGGATGGTGCTAGTCGGGAGCTCAAATGTTAGGCGGTTTACTGAGCCCACTTAGGTAAATGGTAGATCATTTGGAGAGGTAATCTAATGAACATTTGGAGAGTATTCCAGGTGGCCTCATCCAAGATGTGGAGGAGGCCATCCTGAATGACACAGAGATTGGAGTATAGCCAACTGCAGATCATGGTGAAAGTGCCTAAGATGCCTGGCATCTTGGCTCAGAAGTTATCCTCTCGTCCTTCCCGGCGGCTGGTTGACAGGGTGAACCCTGTGGCCACTATCCAAAGAATATTGGCAGAGCCATCAGCTGCATAGTTGCCAGAACAGATTATGTATCTCTGGTTCATAGCAGTGTTGAGGGGCTGAATCAGAAACTACGGTGCTTATGTGGTGATCTTGGTTGCAGATTACTGATCTTTGCTATAGTGTTGAGTCATGTAGGGATCCCTTCAATAGGTCAGCTATGCACTACACATGTGAATAGACTACATAGATAGCAGGAGCCATATGGAATGTATTGGAGGCTTTAAATGTTATGGGCAAACCAAAAATTTCAACACCACAAATTAGGAGCAGATTTAGAGAATAGCATCAGTTAAAAGTTCTTTTGGTTAACTGTAGAAGTGTTTGCAACAAACAGCCTGAACTAGAAAGTGTTATTATTAGCCAGGGCCGGCGTTGGGGGGGGGGGGGGGTAAGCGGGTCAAAAGTACCCGGGCCCCGCAGGCTGATGGGGGGGCCGATCACCGACTATAGGGGCCACCAATATTACGCCCATTGGCGCCTGGCCATTTTGTAGAGCTTAAAAAAAAAAGTCGCCCATTTTACCCTGGGCCCGAAATTTCTAGCACTGGCCCTGCTATTAGAACAGAAGTGGATATCATAATCAGTTCAACATGCTGGTTAAAACTGGATATAAGTTAGCCAAAGATTTTTAATAACATGAATGTTTTTTGGAAAAACAGTTTGCATCCCATAGAGGGATTGTATTTATATTTCTAAGTAAAAATCTTTTGCGAAATGAAAGAGACGTCGATACAGTTTGCAAAATTATAAGGAAAGGATTTTTTACAAATTCAAAAAGGCAACAAAACAATGTTTTAGAATGTAACCGGAGACTCCATTGAAGAGATCTGGCATTGATTTATATGTATAGTCAGGATAGGTATAGACATACATATACCAAAATGACAATCGCAGAACGGAATGATCGATTGCAGTATATGCATGAAGTTAAAAGATTACTCAAAAATCAAAGTAGGTTACAAGCATGCTTCAAAAGAACAGGTAACTGTACAGACATAGAAAATTTAGTTAAGAGGCCATATTAAAAATGCAATGCAGGCCTTTAACAACTTCATTTGTAATTCACTTGCTAACAGCCCTGTGTACAATCCAAAGAAATTTTAGTCAGCTTTAATATATATGACAGATGTGAGATTAACAAAAGCCATAGCAATTCATTCCCTGATGGAAATACTGATAATATTCACCTTTTCCCACAATGTGTGGAGTTAAATATGGATTTGTTAAGAATAGATAGTACAGGTATTGTATGGCAATTGTAGTGACTGAAGTGAGGGAAAGTGCCAGGTCCTGCTTGTATCCAAGTATCTTCAAAGTACGCGACGGAAATCGAACTATTTCTGTCTGATATATACTGTACACCTTTAGAAGTGAAAAAAGTGCCTTCTGACTGGAAAACTGCAGAAGTAGCCCCAATTTTCAAGAAGGGAGATCAAAGAGACCCTAGGAACTACTGACCAATATCACTAACACCTGTTTGCAGTAGAATACTGGAGCATGTTATATGTTCAAACATTATGAAATTTCTAGATGAAAATAAATTGCTGGCACCAAACCAATCTGGATTTCACAAGAACAGACCATGTGAAACATAACATGTCCTATTTTCGCATGACTTAATTAAAGCTATTGATGCAGGATCGCAAGCTGATGCAATATTTTTGGATTTTCAGAAAGCTTTTGACTCCATATCACATAACCACCTTTTAGTAAAGATTCAAGCGTACAGTATATTGGAACAGAATTGTGAATGAAAATGAGATCTTCTTACTGGTTGGTGGTAGTACGTCCTCGTGACAAAGAAGCCTCTACTAATCTAGAAATAACATCAGGTCTCCTCCAAGGAAGTGTAATATGACAATTTATTTTTGTAATTTTTTTATCAATCCTGAGGAATAAGTTAATAGATTTTTCACTGATGATGCAGTCATCTATAGGAAAATATGGAATTTGACCAATTGCTTGAAAACTTGTGCAATCTGGATGATATTTTGGCATAGCACAATCAATGGCAACTTTAAATTTAAAAAAGTGTAAGGAAATGTCCATAATTAAAAAATAATAATCTGTTCAGGAGCACATACTGTTCAGTTATTAGCATGGTTGATTTCCCAAAGTACTTGAGCAATGTGAAATGGGACTAGCACATACCTTCAGTTGTAGGTTGAGCTAATTCTAGGTGCGATTCGTAGTTTAAATTTTGAAGAATTGTAACGCACATACAAAGGAGACTGTGTATAAAACTGTCGTGTGTCCATGTATGGACTACTGTTGTGCTGTATGGTATCTGTATTGTAAGGAATTGATTGATAATATACAGGGCCAGCTTAAGGAATTTCAGGGCCCCCTACTTCTTTTCTAGATGTACTTTTGCCTACACTTTTGATAATTTTTGTGACTTTATACACATACACACGCACACATAATATATATATAATCTGTGTGTAGAGCTCAAACAACGATTAAAGACTGAGGTTTCTATAAATCTGTGTACAAATGGGTCAGCAGTTTATTGAGTATTAGCAGAACGGGACCAACTTCGCCGAATCTTTGGTATTTTATCAATGCATCTCATATAGATCTCCCAACTACTGTCACTTTCATTTCTGGCTAAGACCTGCTGCCCATTGTAATAAATGAAATTGTTTTTGTATTCAATTTTATAGCTGTTATATTTACAATACACTTTTTGTATACGACATTTATTTTCTTTGCTAGTACATATCGGTTTCTGGGGCTGGAGGCACGTGAGCAGGCATACACATTTTAATTGAATAAATTTTTCTATGAAACATTGAAAGATGAATGAGTTTATTCGAACGAAATTACATAAATTGCTGAAACAGGTTCAGAGCAATACACGCCTTTAAATATATAGGCCTAATGTAATTACATCATATACGACTTTCTCAAAACTGAATCTGATGAAGGACTTCTCCTGGAACTCCACGCTTCGGAAACATCTATTGTGAACACAGCTAATTAACATTCTAAATTTGTAGATTATTTATTTTACCAGGAAAATTGTTCGTTAAGTAAGGACAAATTTTGAAGGGGAGCGTGGCGGGGCCCCTGCAACTGCAGTTCTTGCGGTAGCCTTAAACCGGCTCTGATAATATAGACAGTACAGACAAAAATCGATTTATGACTGCTTCCACAGTCCTTACGATAGTATCACAGAACTTATGTAGATTGGGCTCTGATTTCGTAGCAGAAAGATGACATAGGTTTTGTTTGAATTTATTGGCAAATAATTGAAAAAAAAAACTTTTATTTGCGAGTGCATTGAAATACTTCATTCACCAGCTTATTTGGGTCACAATGACAGAAGAGATAAGATTAGTGAAAGTAGTTGCAGTAATGATGCTTATAGGAATTTTTTATTTCCCCCTCATGTTATTGGGGATTGGAATGCACATAGTTAGTTTTGGTGCCAAGCACCCTCTGCCGCTCACAACTTTATCAATTGCAGTGTACAGACACAGCATAATTATGAGGGTAGACTGATAAGTAACATGGTTCACATACTAATAGAAGGTGGCAGCACCAACTAAGTGTCTGGTCATAATCTTTGTGTTCTATAAACCAATCTTTGGTCATAGGTCATTATTAATGCATATAACCTGTTTTACAATTGCTTAAATACAAGCATGTTGAGTGTATGTGGAAAACTGGTAAAACTTTGATTCATGGTGCAACTTAATTCCTTCTGTCTGGACAGAAAAACAGGTAAGGAAAGTCGTGAGAGGATTTTGTTTACATCGAGTTATTCATGTCCTTCCTATAAAAACATTTACTTTGGGTAAATCACTTCTAACATAGCAGAAAAAGCCTTAAACATGCAACAAGTTCTGATGTTCCAAAAACATAAGAGTCCAGAAATGACTGCTTCAGCAGAGTTGTCTGGTGGCTTGGTGATTAAGGATATAGTAAGATTCCAGGTTCATATTCCGGTCTCAACTGGTATTTTTTAAGGCTCTTAACATGACCTCCTTGTGTGACACAATGAAGTATGACAGAATCCCTGTGGTTCTAATTTTACATTAAGCTAAAGGTACCTTAGACATCATAAGATTAATGGGCTAGGTTAGTTAGCCATGACAAGAGGCACATTGTGCGGTGTACCGAAAACCCTGTCACTTGGCGACTAAACAATCCTTCAGGACCTCCCGGGCAGCAATGCCATATAATGATTTTATTTGATCTATGAAGTTCATGATATTGTTTTAAATGGCAGATGAGTAAAAGTAAAGAAGTTAGCAGAGGCCACAGGTATCTTCAAAGAGAGGGGTCATTTTATTTTTCATCATGAACTACAAATGAAGAAACTTTGTGTAAGAGGGATGTCATGACTGTTCACTTCGGAACAGGAGTTAAATAACATGCAAACATTGGCAGGCTAGCTGGAGGTTGTGGAAATATAATTAAAAAAATAATTATAAGGAGATCAAATTAGTTTATATAATATGATCTCAGTTTACTTTTAATTTCACTCACACTATTTACTAGACTGACTTACAGAATAGGCCATTGGACTTCGTTTTTAAAGTTAAATCATAAGGTAACCTCAGCTGCATGGTTAAATCAATTTAATTGAAGTTTATCACCAGGTAAGGTTTACAATACTGCCTAACCACCAACCAATTTTTATTCAATAATTTTATGTTCTTAAAAACGCCAAAAAAAACTTCCAAAGATAACAGTTTCTATCAAGTGAGAACTAACTAAACATCATTTTACTCTTCCCACACCACCAGTTCAGTCACTTTCAGGCTGCCACATATATTATTATTTGGCTTACCACAAACACATTCACTTTTCTTCTCATTCTTTAGCTCGACGGTCATGATTTTGGCGAATTTGTGCTGATAAATTATTCATGCAGATGCCTCCGTGAACAGTTTCCCATGATAAGCTTGCGGTCTGCGATACGGGCCACCAACGACTGTCGCGGCAGTCTGCGATCGTCTTTACAGTACTTGCATCCATATGTTAAGATCAATACAACAGACATCATTACATAACAGAAATAAACCAGCAGTGATAATGCTAGAATGCACAAGGCAAATCAGCTCTGAAGAAAGCGAATTGTATTTCATCTACTGAAAAGGTAAAGGCTTCAGTTTTCTGGGATGCAAAAATAATTACCTTGATTAACTACTAGTAGAAAGGTAAAACAATTGCCAGATACTAAAAACAGCAATTGTGGAAAAACATCTCGGAATGGCCTATATAAAAAAGGTCATTTTTCTGTGGCAATGCGATGGTGCATTCAAGCAAAGTCGCTTGGCATCCACCCTACTCACACAATCTCGCTCCCTCATATTACCATCTGTTCCCAAAACTTTCCCAGCTGATCACAAATTCTGGTCAAATTAAGAGGTCATTAGTAAATGAGTATTTTGAGGGCCTTGAAGAAAAACCATCATAAACATGGAGAAATTGTGGAGCAAGGGTGTTGAATTTTGAGGAACTTAATTTATCTCTTCGAAATTAAATCGAGTTACTTAACAAACCATTCTCATACTTTTTCCTTGACTAGTTTTTCACTGGCAAAGTAATGACATATCGTTACCATAAGTTGCAAACTGATATTGAAGATGTTAATTAAAGAGAAGAAGCCAATTTTTTTTAAAAAAAATAATTTCTATCACAGAAATTATTTATAAATAAAAATGATCTTTTATTACTTTTCCATGTTTCATTTTGTCTGTGAGACAGTAATCAGTTAAAATTTCAATGAAATCAGTTTAAGGACACACAACAGGAACTACATATGACTTGTTAATGAGGTAATGTTCAGAAATATAAAGATCATATTTAACATTACTATCAATAAAAGATAAAACAATTCATTCTTCTTCTATGCAAATGGGTCATGGATCAACATTTGCTGGCCTTTCTATTGGGCCAGAATTCCTTCATATGCAGCGAATGAGTGAACTTCCATTGCACAAGATCATGTGTGTAGGATGGTCATCTTCTTCTCTTCCTCGAAACCATGCATTCGTGTGATTTTACCAATTTAAGTTTGGCCCTATAGGTTTTGTGGTATTCATTCTTTCAGATTCATTTCAATCTGTTTGTACCAATTTTGTTGGTTTGTCTTGTTTTTGTATGAATTTTATGAGTTAGTCTGAATCCTTTCTTTCCAGGTGTCTTATAAACTGTAATCTTCACATTCACATTGAATCTGTAATTTTGGAATTATTTTGGACACACTTCTGCATTATGTTATGGATAATGCACTCCATCTTTCATTCCTGGTCCTGGGATTTTCCCATTATTTTACATTCCTTTGCTTCCAGTTTGTATTGGAGATTGCATCGAACGTTTCAGATTTGATTACTGTTGTATAGTGTCAGACCTTACAATTCCAGGAGAGACTATTCCTGCTGTATTTTTTGTTATCTGAAATGCATTCTCCATTTTTTGAAGTTTTGATTCAATAGATTTCTTTTCTTTACAATTTTCGGCAATCCATTCATCTAAATATTTAAAATCTTTCCAACGATAGATATTGTTATTGTGTATTTTGAATTTAGCTTATGCAGTTTTGATATATATCATTCCCTCCCCAGAATGAAATTTGCAATTCGATTTTCACTGCTTGCTCTTGTAATAGCTTAAGTTGTTTTCGAACATTGGGAATGTCTTGAGCAATTAATGCCATGTCATCTGCAAATGGTAAACAATCTAAATCTATGTCTTTAAGTTTTGGTCCTAGTCTGTGAGTTGGTGCTCCTGCTTTTCTCCATTCTCTTATAATTTTTCCAAGTGCACAGCTGAAGAGCAATGGTGATAGCTTATCCTGTGTGTATTTGAAATTCTGAACTCAAATCTTCCAAGAACTTTACCTTGGATTTGGACTTCAGAGGTGTTTCTTTGATGATGTTTATTGCTTTTTGGATCTAATCCAAATTTTGTTAATACTTCAAAAACGGATTACCAGTCTGTCATATGACTTTTTTGAAGTTGATAAATGTGAAGACAATTTTGGTTTGATGTACTGTGCAAATATTTCATTGAGTTTTTCTGCTGAATGATTGTAATGATGGTTTACTATCAGAAGTTAGGTTGTTTGCACATGACCTAATGGTATTAAAAAAGGATCAAAATGGTAGAGCCCTGAACAGCGGCAGTGATCGGGACATGGTATCCAGCTGGATTGGTAAACATAGGATGAAGATAAATGCAAAGAAGAGTCAGCTTCTTAGATACTCAGATAAAAAACTAAAGGTTGATTATGATTATAAGGTGAAGAAAGACTTGCTTGTTGAAGACTTGAAATATCTTGGTTTAACATTTGATAACACATTGACTGGACAGGTAGTTGGAAAAGATTTCAAAATTCTGCACTTGCTCGAGAGTGATGAGGGGGAATAAAAGTAAAAGAATTGGATTACAAAACTTTGGTCAGACCATTGCTTGAATATGATTGTGTAGTATGGGATCCACATTTTGGGCACCAAATACAGGAGATGGGAGGGTGCTAGATTTGTCTTTGAAAATTACCACAGAACACAATTAGCAACCGATATGAAATAGAGCTGGAATGGGATTCATCGGAGGAGGCTGAAGAGAGTCGTGGGAGTGTACAGGGCGTATATTGGTGATGAGGCGTGGAAAGATATTGCTGTAAGAATTAAAAGTAATGCACAGAAGGGAAAAGATGACAATGACCAGAAGCTGGCACTCGATTTCAGACAAGAGGATGTGGGAAGATTTTCTTTCATCTTTATATATATAAAAATCTCGTGTCACGATGTTCGTCCGGGATGAACTCCGAAACTACATAACCGATTTAGATGAAATTTGGCTTAACGTGTGTGATTTGGTCCAACTTAAAAGATAGGATAGTTTTTATCTGGATTATAGACCTCAATATTTATTATTTGCGAAATAAATGTTCATTAAATGTTTGTCATAGGACAATGGTTTGTACTTATTTGTAAGCCACCAAGCCTAAGCGGTCTGCTGGCCCAGTGATTAGGGTGTCTTACTGGAGATAGAAAGGTCCCCGGTTCGAGTCCCTGTCTCGGTGAGGATTTTTATAGACACTTAACCCGGCATTAACACCCGGCGCAGCATGCTGTATGAGGTGAAATACGCCAAGACGGTACTATGGTTCGGATTCGACGTTAAAATGTACGTCCCCTTTACCAGGCAGGATGGGCGGGCTAGGTAAAGGCGGCTACGACAGGGGCAGAATGCCCAGCCAGTAGAAACCATGTCACCAGGTCATTACGACCACACGTAATTATTATTATATTTCCATAAGTTTCTAACAGATGGCGATGTGTTAACTTATCTATACAACACTTGGTTAGCTAGGTTGGGTAATCATCCAGTAGATCACGTTCTGTTTCAATTTATTTATGCTACAGTTTATTCCTAACAGATGGCGGTGTGTTAATTTATCGAACCATCCAGTAGATGGTGTTGTATTTCGATTTATTCATGCTACGGTCTATTCCACGCCATATGTGTGAGTTTCTTCCATTTTAATTGTGCTGTGTATTGTGTTATAATTATACTGTATTGTTGTTCATTGTTTTTGTGTCTTTATACCTAACGACAAAGTAATTACACACATGAATATAACATTGAAGAAAACGTTACGATAAATTCGAATCGTGTAAGCATTTCTCGCTAACTTATCATTTTTCTTCTTCTTTTTGTTATGGTCAGCTAGACTCCACGTGTCAATTTCAATTCCTCTCCTGTTGTTTTTTTCTTTCATCCTCCCCAGTACTCCTTCATTATTGCACTCCTCTCTACCTTTGAATCCTGCCATATTCAATGTCTGCTATCGAAAAAATTTTCTTTCCATACGGTTCACTGGTATTATTTCGTTTCAAATCTTTCTAAACCTCTCGAAAGCCTGGTGTCATCTATGCTATAAATATATCAAAAAATATCATTCTTCTTTTTCTGTTATTTTATTCAATGTTATTTTATATTTCCTCATTAGTTCTTAACTTCCATTTTACTGTATTTTTCAATGGACCCAAAAATTCCGGTTTCACCCCAGTATTATAGTGTCTTATTTTAAGGCTTTCAGAAAGGCACTTTTTGTTGTAATTCAAATATTTTTCAGTGAAATGTCGCCAAAGAATCTAACCTCGACAATGCGTGTAGCAGAGAGGCAAGACGCACGACGAAAGAGATCATCAATCAGCAACACAAATCGCGGCAAGTAAGGAAGTTCAGAGAATCAGGACAGCTGAGCATCGTATGCAAGAATCTCAAGAACAGCGTGATGAACGTCTGAGACAGAATATATCGAGATCAAGAGCGGTATGAGAACAGCACATAGCTACATTTAGAGAAAGAGAACGAGTGAGACAGTAAATCAGCCGTGCTTTAACATGTGTATCATTTGTTCGTCTTGCGTTCCAATATGCACCAGCCATTGATTACTCTGTACATTCAAAAACTGCAATCGGTGCAGTGAGCAAAATATGCCAGTATTATCAGGCGTTGAAATTCCGCGATGAAGCAGCCGGCATGTGTTGTGCATCAGGAAAAGATGTATTATTACCACTACCCAATCCGCCAGAACATTTACAATCAACGATTCGAAATTGTTTCTGCGCAAGACACGCAAATTCAATTCTTGCTTCCAGATGACGTCTTACATCTGATGGACGTCATTTTGAAACTAAATTCAAAATACAATGCCAGGTGTACCATAAGATTGGGTTGTTGATACCGATGCTAAACGATGACCCGAAGTTTCTCCCAATCTATTGGAAATTGTGAGGAACGCTTGAAAACTAGGTGCCAGTATAATTTCATCGAACAAGCAGAAGAGAGAGCAATTGTGGTATTGTTGGCAAATTGTTTGGAAAATAATAATCAACTTATTCAATTGTGTCGCCACAATTAAAAAATGACAACTATCAAATTGTCATCAAAGCTGACAAATTACCATCAGGAGAATACGCTGGCAGATTCAACGCGCCAGCCGTAGATGAAGTTGCAGTTTTTATGGTTGGTGACGTAGTTGATTAAAGTCACACGTCAAGATAGAACTGTTAGTATAATTTCGGATCTACACCGTTCGTATGACGCACTCCAGTATCCACTGATATTCTGGCAAGGGCAGAATGAATATCACATCAACATCAAACAGCGTGATCCAGTTGCTGGTAAATTTAATATTCAACTATTTAATTCGTTATTTTATTAGTACAGTAGACCCGCAGTATTCCGACCAGGGGCCGGATTATAGCGGGCCCACTATATTGATTTCTTATTCTTTTTTTCACTATTTAATTTATTATTTTTTAAGGTAATAAAAAAATAAAAAAGTTACTTCTATGAAGTACTACGCCCCCGATTGATGATTAGACGTAATTAGGATAACTATATCCTTCGATATCCTCAACTGTGCCTTCAATACGTCGTGGATATGTACGCCAAGGTTGAAAACAAGCATTTGCGATTTATTCGATACAACCAGGTTAAATTACGATCGGAGGAATACATCCTCTTACGAGATACTGTTATCGGCAATATTTATGAAAATTTAAACGCCAATGATATCTGTAATGCATTTAATTTACCTTCAAGCTACATCGGCAGTTCACGGAACATGCAGGAATATATACAAGATGCGATGACTTACGTACGTCATTATGGTCGTCCAGATTTGTTTATTACATTTACATGTAATCCGAATTGGGAGGAAATACAAACTTTCCTATTACCAGGCCATCAATCAATGCATCGTCATGATGTCACGGCACGTGTGTTCAAACAAAAATTAAAATCATTGATTGATTTAATCGTAAAATATCCAGTTTTCAGTAACACACGTTGCTATCTGTATTTGATTGAGCGGCAAAAGTGAGGTTTGCCTCATTCTCACATTTTGACTTGGCTTGAAGTTAAAATCCGTCCAGAAGAAATTGATCAAATAATTTCAGCCGAAATTCCGGACCCATTAATTGATCAAGAATTGTTTGATATTGTTACCAGTCACTCGGTCCACGGACCGTGCGGTGCTTTTAACATGATATCGCCATGCATGGAAGGTGGAAAATGTAAGAAGCGTTTTCCAAAGGAATATACGAAAGATACTATTACGGATATCGATGGTTATCCGTTGTATCGCGGCAGAAACGCTGAGAATGGTGGCCAAACATTTACAATGCGAATGTCAAATTCTAGAAACCAAGTTGAAATTGACAATCAGTGGGTGGTACCATACTCACCATTGCTTTCAAAAACGTATAAGGCTCATATTAACGTCGAGTTTTGCAGTTCTGTAAAATTCATTAAGTGCGTTTGTAAATATGTTAATAAAGGCAGTGATTTTGCCGTATTTGAAGTTCAAAATGTAAATAAAAATGACGAAATAACCCGATACCAAATAGGTAGATCCGTCAGCAGCAACGAAGCTATCTGGCATATTTTTAGTTTTCGCATCCATGAATAGACCCTTCCATCCAGCATCTTGCAATACATCTTGAAAACGATCAACGTGTATATTTCACCGAAGAAAATATTTTCCAAAGAATACTTGAGCCACCAAAAACGACAAACCACAAAACTGAATTTTTCACATTGTGTCAAAAATCTGATGTGTTCCGCCAATTCGCAAAAACATTATTATATACCGATGTTCCAAGCTATTTTTCGTGGAACAAATTAGGTAAAAAATGGTAGCCACGTAAACAAGGAGAACCACATCCTTCGATCGCAGGCATATTCAAAGCAAAGACTTTGCATCCAAAACAACGTGAATGTTTCTTTCAGCGTTTGTTATTGGTGAATGTTCCTGGACCAGCTTCTTTCGAATGTTTACGAACAGTTAATGGTCGAGTGTTCAATACATGTCGAGTGTTCACTACATGTCAAGATGCATGTCGCGAGTTCAGCTCCTGGTAGACGACAATTATTGGGACCTGATACTTGCTGATGCGGCGTTGACAGCCACGCCGAATAGTATTCGTCAAACTGTTTGCAATTATTTTGATAACATGTTATCCAACACAATCTTCGAGTTTGTGGGAAAAATATAAAAACAGAATGACTGAAAATATAACTGAAATTTCAGTTTATATAAATAAATAAAAAATACTTTTTTATAAATATCAATTTTTATATAATTTCAATTAAGTAATTTGTAATGAAATGTAAATTAAAATTTTTTATGATCGTTTGTCCTTAATTTCAACTCTCCGTAACTCTTTTCCAATTACATTTGAATTTCCAAATCGACTACAATGTTTTTGTCTTTATTAGTGAATATTAATTTTACTACTTGAGGAAGTTTAGAATAACGTTAATCCAACGTACTATAATTAGTAAGTCACAGCAACGCGTGACCGGGTCAGCTAGTAGGTTCATATGTTACCAGGAGAATTGATGAATAATTTACCAAAAACGTTGAAACAATTTAAAGTTGAAACTTGCAGATGGCAAAAGTAGATGGGTACAGGAAATGGGTGTGTAGGGAAATTGCCATTGAAGCATGTGCTCCATGACAGTTAAATTAAATGATAATCTGCTTTCGGCATGATCAGCCTTTTCTGAACCCACCTCAGTATTCACCAATTTTTGAATGAAGCTGAACTTCTGTATGGTTCAGGAGAACCTTTGACAGAATTTTGTAGGTTATATTAACAGTAACAAAATTCCTTAATTTTAAATTTTGTTCTCAGCACTATGAATAATAAACTTTCTAATAATGACACATTAAATAATTTCGATTCAATAGGAGTATAAAAAAAGATCAACTAATGATGGTTTTTTTTTGCAAAATATTTTTTTCCTTTTTTCTTAATAAATATATGGGTAACAACTGAAAGGAAAGATATGCCACTAGGCAATATTTACATGGAAAAGAAAGGGAAAATACACCCAACACTTGCCAAAGTTGAAGGGAGGAGGGCAGCAGCAACACAAAAAAACACACAACATCCAGGGGTCATGCACTCATATGTATAACAGCTCATTCTAAGTTCCTCTGGACCAAAAACTTAAAACACTACTAAACAATTATGAATTTAAATAATAAAATTAGAAGAAAACCTCTAAAAAAATTCACTACATAAATGTATTTCAGAATGGACAAATGCAATTAAAAATCAATTATAACATTTGAACACACTACTTTTATTACAAAAAATAACTGTTTAAAATATAGTTTGCTTGACCAGTAAAAAGTTATTAAAAAAATACTGGATTTAAAGTGGCCGTCAAATAGCAGATATTGCCAATGTTGAACATTACAAAAAAAAAAGAAGGAAGATTTCATTCCACATCACTAATATACTAAGTAAAATTACTGTCACAAAATAATTTAGAAGAAGAAATTGTAGATACATACCACCCTTGAAATCTTTTAATGCATCACGCAACACTGGTACAGTTTTAAGACATTGCACAGTTGCATTCATGTAGCACGTGTTTCCTAGATTTGTGAGGCCAGCAGGCAAGTCAAGCTGTAAGAATAATGCCATTTTTATTTTATTAAGGATTAACATTTAACCATAGTTTACAAGTGAAACTTAAGTTAACATAAATACATTTCAAATTCTGATAACTGCAATTTCCATATCATTTACATCATACCAAACAAAATTTCAAGCACCAGCTGTTAAATGTTATCCAGCATGTCATGCTATACGTTAAAAATATACCACTACTTCTTTCAAAATAAATGTCGTAAATAACTAATGACTCCATTCAAAACCAAATTTTCTATGCAAACACATTTTTCCACGCGGCATGGTAATGTATATAGGTAACAATGAAAGGAAATAAATGCCGCGAGGCAATATTTCCATGGAAAAGAAAGGGAAAATACACCCAACACTCACCAAAGTTGAAGGGAGGAGGGCAGTAGCAACACAAAACATACAAACAAGGGCATGCAGGGAAGAATAGGAAATAAAGGGTTCTGCTGCTAGGTAGTAGCCATGGGAGAGGTGTAGGCTCTCTTCTGCAGGGTCAATTAGGTACCAGGATACTAGGTCACAAGTTTTTTCAAACCTAATGCAACATTAGGCCAGGTAATAGAGAATATAGGTTCTTTAGTAGGAGTTTCACTAAGGATGATAGAGTAGTGATAGTAGGAGGTGCGGGAAATAGTATTGATAGAAACGCGAGTTATAGAATAGAGAGTGACCTGAGGAAGGTGGTGAAGGAGGCACAGCATACCAGGATGCAGCTCATGCAGGTCCTAAGTCGCCATGACCGGCCACAATTGAACTATGGTGTGAGGCGGGTTAATGTGGAAACGGAAGTGCTACTTTGGAAAGGCATTAGTTCTGTGTTGGGGGTTGCGCCTGTGAACACCATTGGTAGGTGGAGTTTCACTAGGCATGGCCTACACCTAAATAGAAGGGGGAAGGGAGTACTTTCTGAGTTGTTAGCTAAGCAGTGAGGGAGCCCATTTCCAGTGATGATGGGGTCAGGACTGTGCCTTTTTTAGGTTAGGGGCTGCTGGTGAAGGGACTAAAATAGATTATCAAAGTGAGACTGATTGCAGATTCACGATGGGGAAAGTAACAGATGTTAAAGAAATAGATGAAGGGGCTGAAACAATAACTGACTGTGGTAAAAGTGGGAAAGAGATAAATTCTGAAAATGTAAAGCCAGTAGTAATGGTAAACTGTAGAAGTATAATGAACAAAGTAATCGAATTTGCAAACTTAATAGAGATACACGAACCACAAGTAATAATTGGGGTAGAGAGTTGGTTAAAAGAAGAAGTACTAGACAGTGAGGTTTTTCCTGATGGTTACAGAGTGTACCACAGAGATAGAGGAGCAATTGGTGGAGGAGTTTTCATACTAGTTAACAAAAACTACCACAGTTCACTGGCGTTCATAGATCAAGACCATGAGTTACTTGGGGTAGATTTCTGGGGTAATAAAAAAGAAAAAAATAGAGTGTTGGCTGTTTACCGCAGTGGAAGAATGACAGAAGAGGATGAGGCTCTTGGGGAGAAAATTAAATTCATACTCATATTTCAGAGGTGAGAACAGAATGATCATCAGTGGGGATTTAAATTTACCAGGTGTAAACTGGGAAGGAAATAAGATAAATAACACAAGGGTACAAAGATTTGCAAATATCTTAATAAGGGAAGGAGGATTTACACAAGTGGTTGAGCAAAACACTAGGGGACAAAATATTTTCAATATATTTCTAATTAAGCCCGATGAAAACCTTTTGAGATATCAAGTAACTGAAGGAATAAGTGATCATGAAGCAGTTCTGATGGATATTAGAGGATTCAGTAAACCAGCAGCCAAAATTGAAGGGGGAAATAGGTACAGTTATAAAAAGGCACAGGTTTCAAATTTGAAGAGATTTCAGA
>JARYHS010009186.1:133296169-133374525 GCA_031002005.1 Vandiemenella viatica
CAGGGCGACATGTCCGGACTGTAGGGCGGATGGTCCAACGTTCTCCCACTTGAACTTGGCCAGTTCCATGTGTGCGACTCTGGAGACGTGTGGACGCGCGTTATCATGGAGCAGAACCACACCCTCCGTGAGGCAGCCCCGGTCTTTTGTTCTTGATGGACCTGCGTAGGCGTCAGAGTGTCTCACAGTACACATTCCCCACCTGTACGCCATCCTGTCCTCATACGGACTGCCGCATCATTTGGACGCCGCTTTTGATAAGAGACTCTGCTCTCTACTGCGCATGCGGGCGCCCGCGCATGCTCCGATCCCAGTCAGAGACTCCAATCGCATCACGAGATGTCTCGCAACGTTCTCCCATGGCGGAATATGCAAATATTTATCTGTTACGTTTTTACGTCGTTTCGTACCTTTTCATTTGATCACCCCTTGCCATAACCGGTATGTTCGCCATTGGCACGGATAACAGTGGCGACGCGTCTTGAGCAAATGAGGGCCTTGGTAGGTCGCTGGAGGGAGCTGGCACCCACAAGTCACCTAATTTCCGTAAAATAAGGGGAGGGGAGAGCGACGAGCTCTCACATCCCAGATATGTTCGATCGGGTTCAGATCTGGCGATTTGGGGGGCCAGCACATGTATAGCAACTCGTCACTTTAACACTCCTGGCTTTAAGACATGGCGCTTATGTTGAAAAATGCTACTGCCGTTGAGAAACATGGTCATCATGAGGGTTGTACGTGGTCTGCAATCGGTGTACGATACTTATTGGCCGATCGTACGCAAATATGCCGTGCAAGCGGTCAAAGTTGACTGAAGGATGAAAACATGGCCGAGCAGCTAGCGGCGAAGATCAAAGGCGCGGTCGCGACAGTTGTTTCAACAATGTGAAACAAAAGCATTGTTAGTAATGAGTCAGCGCATGCCGAACTAACAGTCGCGTTTGAAGCGCTTAAAGGTCATCGGGAGGCTTCCTGAATGTTTACCATTTGTCTCTTTCTAACGATATTTCTCGATTTTAGTCTTTATGATTTGAATAAATACATTTTTTTTTTGCACGTTACTTGAACTTACTGAATCTCTCGCGGGCCGGATTGAAGCTGGCGGCGGGCCGGATCCGGCCCGCGGGCCGGGGGTTGCCCATATACGCTCTAGGCCCATCACAATCTGCCCTAGATCAAACTCAGATAAATCGCGCGCCTTCCACATTCTAAGAACGAACAAAACGCTCACTGATACTATATGCACCGTGCGTGTGTCTGACTAGCAGTTCACTCCTCGCGTGGACGTGTTTATATCGATAGCAGGTATGCAGTCATAATGTTCTGGCTGATCAGTGTAGCACCGTAACAGTTATTTTGTAAGCCTTTCGCGTATAGGTAAAGATTGTGAAATATCGTTGTTATAAGCATACAGATAAAGGAGACTACATAAAAAAAAAAATCCTTCAAATTCAAAACCCATCGGCTTCAGGTTTTAAATGAGAGCTTTCGTAATCAGTCAAGTAAATTTCTGCGTTGCTAATGAGCGGATGACAGAGTGGCAGTAGCAGTGCGTTCAGTTTCTGTGGTGACTGGACCTAAAGTTTACAATAAGATCAAAACCACGGAGCATTCATACACACAAAGCAAGCCTTGCCGGAGTTGAATGTCATGTTAAGTTCCCGTAAAAACTCCGGAACATGAATCCAAGATCTGGAGTTTTCCAAGCTGACAACGTAGAAATAAACTACAGCACCACAGTAAGTAAAACAATGAAAATAAATATAATAAGAAAAGACATTTGTTAAACTAAGGGCCATTCAGATGTTCCCAATGTTATTTAGTAGGCCTCGGTAGCGTTGGGGCTAGAAGTCACCGGTTCGAGTCCGACCGAGGGCATGGGTGTTTATGTCGTGTCCATCCTGTTGTGTCTAGAGCCACTTGAAAAATAATATACAATGGAGAAACTGAAAACACTGGATGATTCGAAATTACACTTGAGCTCGCTGTATGGCCCCAGAGAAGCCAAATGCCATTTTAAAAAAATATGTATTTATTTCGTGTCAGAAATATGCATATTTACACAATACCAAGCTTCAAATTGTACCAAACCAAAACTCGGCAACTTCAAGTGCATTTCCTGAGGCCTCATGTAAGTCAACTTCCTTGCAAGAGGTTGGACACAGTCGACACTGGATCACATGATCAACAATCTGATCCTCTCCACAGTCTTACTTGATGTTATCGGCCTCAGCACCATCTCGCTAGGTTTATTTCGGATATGCCCACTCCTAATCTCAACCTATTCAGAGACTTCATATCGGCAATCCCTTGTCGTAGCCAGATGGTAAAGTTTCAATCTTCCACAGCCAGGGGGAAGTGGACACCTAGTTTCCCACAATTGTAACCTGGCTTTTGCAGTTGTAGCCGTAAGTTTCTTTTATGTTCTTTCATGATCCACTTTCTTCCTTTCTTCATTCGCTACTATTTCTCTTCGAACTGAAGGTGATGCTATTCCTTGCGAGGCGATGGAGCCATTCGACTGGAGTGAATTTTATGATTCTGCAGGTGTCGTTGAGAGCTACGTCCACCTGTTTGGCATGAGCTGAACTGTAGTATAATCTGCAGCCGAATAACACAGTGCTAAGGCAGAACTTCGGATTGTTTCAGGTTGGATACCCCATGGTGACCCAGCCAGTTTTCTAAGGACATTGTTCCTGGTGGAATCTTTCAGTTGGATCTCCAAATGTTGTGCTCGCAGCTATAATGAGGTATCACCATGGTGGTTAACGCGTACAACAAAATAGTAGCACTTAATTAAAATCGCTAGTACTTCAAACCAAACTAAAAGACGGGTGAGCGCTGCGCATAAATCATTACGCTGCCGGTACGGCTCAAAGCAACACGCTCAGCACTGCTATTTCACACGAGGGCCACGTCAGATTTCGGAGAACTACCTTTCCCGCTCGATGCGACGCGGTGCCCCTGCACGGCCGCTGCCCGCCAGACATGTCGTGAATGGCGTGATACTCGACGGCGCGGCGAACGAAAATCGATCAACTGGTCGCCCATTCACCGTTCGTGTCCTCAAGGACATCAAGTGTGTCATCAATCAATGGTAGCAATAAGCGTTACTTCATCTGTCAGGTGACACCACACTTCGGCTTTCCTTGATATTCCAAACAACGTGACTGTATTGACTGCGCTTCGTTTTATTATTGCAAGTTTCGACCAGTCACGGTAATAGCAAACATCTCTGCAAAATTAAGTTTGTATATTTACAGCAGAAATTTTTCAATGTCACGGGAGTTTTGCGTTCCACGTTATTTATAATGCAGTCATTTATTTACATTACCTGTAACTACAAAGACTGTAATGACGTTTAAATCAAATTAACGCAACACTGTAAATAGCTGTGAGTGATTCCGCATGTGACGGCAGTAGATGCAGATATTGTGTGTGGTCTTTCCACCTCAACAGGGGTTGGTAACTTGGGCCCATACGAGATTAGAATTTATTTCAGTTACTGTCTAGAATCATAACATGCAAAAAACCTTGAACAGTATTTATAGTAATGTTTAACACAAAGTTCGCTTGTTTCTTACATCGAGCCTTTGTATCGAAGGCTTCTTGACTGATGTCAACACATATGGGTGAAGGATGGAATGAGATTAGAAAAAGAACGGAAAATTAAACAAAAACAGAAGTAAGAGGAACAAAATGTTATACGTTCTTACTTTTACTACGAATTAAACTGTTCAATTGTAAGTAATAAGGCGCGAGCAAAAGCAAAAGTTGAAGAATCAACAGAATCAATCCAGCCTTAGCAACGATTTTTTGTTTTTTTTATCCTGCATAAGATAATTTAAAATATCTTTAATTTCTAGTCTGAATTTTCGTGTGTTATTAAACTCGCATATAAATTGCATTTTCTCACAAATGGGTTTTATAAATAATTTTAAGTCCTTCACTAGATCTGTTTTGACAAACCAGAATTATTGATTATATATAATGGCATTAATAACGATTTTTTGTAGTATTTTATCGCTAGTCATCAGCAATATCGTTAGAATAGACATAATTAGAATCTAAACAATTTGTTGCGTGCGGGTGATGATTACGTAGCAAATTGAGAAACTAAATGGATAGCTAATGTGGTGATCATGTTCCATCACTGAAAATGTCATTGCGTCAAAGTTTCAACCCTTAAACGGCTATCTAACATTCTAATATGAATACCAAAGCTCGAAACACTTTTCATATATTTCTGCAAATTTTCTCACGAATTTCTCAAGAACATCTTTTCCTTACATTGTTTGATCCTAGTTTTATCACGTACAACGGTTTTGAGATATTGTGCAATATTAATAATAGTTTATTCCATGACATGGCGATTATAATTTATTAAAGATAACCAATTTCCTTTTATCCCAGTCAGGTATCCAGGCGTTATTCTTCATTAAACTAGAACTATTACTTCTGAGAAGCCGATGAATATGTTTCAAACGTTGTCAATGATCCCGAGCTCAGAAAATTTACTTTCACTGTTTTCCAGTTGATAATTTAGCTAATGCAATAAAGACTTTTCAAGTTTTCAAATAGTTTTTTTTTTCCCAAGAGTTATATGTGAATTTAGAGCGACCACTACTCAAATAGTGTGTACGACGTCGATGACGACTTTTAGTTCGTATCCCCATTACTTCGTCATCGATGTTAAAATCTGTGACACTTTAGGTATTGTGAAAGCACGATAAATCATTAATTCCCAAAAAAATCATAGGGATAAGCTTCCATTTTCTTCCAAGAATAATTGAGACTGCTCAGCAAATGGTTTGACATGTGAGAAAACACATTACCGGCAGGATCAATAGGACAGGCCGCTCTGCTGCTATTGAGACTTGGATCTCCAGCTGCTGGCAATCACGAACAAGACAGCACGCTACGGCAGGTGGCGGGGAAGAGATCGTCACGCGATTCGGAGAAGAACCGGAGCCGAACTCGGCAAATAAAACACAACCTGCTTCCAGATTGCGACACGAGATAACTGAAGGACAGAAGAAGGTTTATCCTGAAAAGGCGAAGATTTAAGTCCGCAGTGTACAGTCTACAAACTGGTGACGAGGTGGCGACCCACCTTCCAATAAACAAAAGAACAACTTTTTATCTGACGCTCCATTTACACAGGACAGAGTGGTATGGTTAACAAAGAACAAAGCAATTCTTTTATCATCTTTGCTCATAGGACGGAATTTGTGTAACGCAGTTAGTAGTCTTCAAATAGAAAGTTAAGCCCTATAAGTTCTTTTGGTAAGCCGCAGAGATATTCCACTCGTCTTCGTGACGTCACAGAATTAAGATCTTTGGTTGGCTCGCGATTCGAATGGACCAATAGCGGCCAAGGACATATGACGTCACTGTCGCGGGCGATTAGAATGGTCCAATGGGGCGTGGATACTGACATCACATTTTCTGTCTCCCTCTAGCGGGGGAAATTCCCTGCCCCAGGTTACTTCAGGCCTTTCTGTATAAACATATATCCTACTCTGTCCGTGACTTTGTGTTTTTTTCAGTCACAGATACGTTAAGATGTATAGGAGTATAAAAACAGCTTGTAGCAGGTATCAGGAAATCCACAACGCCATATTTTACGGTCTGTGGTCTATAGTGAAAGTTCACAGCGTAGCAGATGTCATCAATCATCCACACCGCGACATCGCGATCGCCAGAACAACGTAACTGCTTCGTAGGGAGGGACTTGAGAGTCATGTTTCAACAGACTACTGAATTAAAGTTAACAGTAAGCCAAATACAACAGTTTATGTCAACACTGGAACAATTTATATTATTCTGAAGCTGCGCTGTCTCTCTTCCTTTATGATATTTAAATTATATACATATTCATTTGGATCGAGGCCATTGTAAAAAATAATTTTGAAATTTTTGCTTTTATTTTATAGCACCAAACGAAAATTAATGGGAAAACTTTGCCTCATTCTTCAGTATTTCAACGTTTTAGAGTGACTTCTAATCTGAAATCATTTGGAGATGGAGCAGAAAATTAAAATCTGTTTTCAACATCAATCTGTTAGTCTCGCTGCGGACCAGACTCTGTATACGTTAAACGCGTTGCTTATTTTTTTTCCAAGAAGAATTATGTACTAAAATTAAATACGTAATACACTAAATTGAGTTTGTTTAAATGTCATTTTTATAATACAAGATTCCGATTTTCTATATGATTTTGATTATAAATAATACTGGCTTCTTAACATTCTCTTAAACGGATTTTGGCTTTAAACTGGATTTCATAACATTATTAAATTAAATATGCAAGCCGACGAGGGCGAGCTTTTATATATCTTCGCGGGTAAAACTCAGACAAATAAAGTTTGCGCTCAAATAAACACTGTTAACGCTTCACTTTTAAAGTTCTTCTACAATGAGCCGTATCATATTAAGTGGTTTACGATCTATTGAGATAAATCAGAGAAGAGAGTATTTATAGTCACTAGGAGAAGATTGAGCAAGCATACCCAAAATTTCAGAGGTCGTGTTACTCTTCTTTTGATGACTCAATAAAAGAGCGACGGTTTTATAGTAACCAACCGCTAGGACTCTTTCTGAGGCGCAAAACCAAAGAAATGCATGTACGAGAAAGCGGCGATTAGGTTTGTAAATTTTTTGAATGAAATACAAGGTAAGAAAGGTATTAGTTCGATAGTGTACAGGGAATTAGAGAGGGTATCAAAGCTTTCACATAGTTAATTTATTTTTTCGACTAAACGTTACAAACTGGAGGTCTATAAAAGAATCATCAACAACTGGAAGACGTAATACTTTGAAGTCTCACCTACAAAAAAAATTCAAGTTTTTTTCTACTCTACGTGCCTTAATTTCATTTTGATTGATTGGTCAAGTCTTGCACACGACTAATTCGCCGATACGTTGCTCTCGCGTTGGTAAATGAGCTGACTGTTTTGCTCCAGGCGTTGGCCTCATCAGGACTGGTGATGCCATGACCCTGCCTGCTCGCTGCAGCCGCATTCCAGTGCCGTAATCTCCACTCCGCATACGAACAGCACCATCAGCACCCATATGCCGTTATCGACGTCTCTGGGGTAAACAGTCAGTGTCTCCTCCCAGCAACGTGGACAAGCATCGTCTGTCAAATAACAGGTCTTTCTACTCAAACCTGCGCATTTCAGTTTATATCCACAAATATCTGCTTTGAATATAATACTTGTGTATAGATCATGTGAACCAGTTTTTTTAAAAATAAAACATTTCTTTACGTTGGGGCTTTACGGCTCGTTCACGTAGAGGAGACAGAGTATTTTGGACAAAGCACGGGAAAGAAATAGCAGGTGGTTTTTTGAAGGAACCATCCTGGTATTCGCCTGGAGTGATTTTGTGAAACAATGGAAACGTTCCACAAATGTTTCTCTTATTTGCAAAAATATGGATTTGAAGCAAGAATTCTTGAGGCAACTAATTTAAGGCGGCAAAACTAACTACCTTATGAGTGAGTAAACAAAAAAATATATTGACGCAGCTTCAATAAAGATCTTACTTCCAACGCGAATCTGTATGGGATTCTGTTTATCAGCCGCAAATAAAATAGACTTGAGCGGTTCTTTCTTCAGCACGTAGTAAGGGGACCATTCACTAACACTGTTGATTTTATTATTATTATTATTTTAAATGAGAGCAACTCGACGCAGCACATTTTACAGATCGTATAGCAACCATTTATACGGAACTAGCATTTTATGCTCCTTCGCCCTTGCGGACATTGCTGTGCGTAGTAATGCGTTTGACTTTCGTTCCCTCCCCCCTCCATAGTAACATAATCGTTCGTAATTATTGCACAATTTCGTTACACTTTTTGGAGTGCGAATCTCTGATGAAGTGATTTTATCAACGTTTTATCAATGTATTATATTTCAGAAAATTAAAGAAATTCTGTAAATAACCACAGTTAAGTAGTCTTTAACAATATTAACAGAATCCAAAAAGTGGTATGTTTATTTGTGCTGTAACTGGTGTTTGGTGAAATATTCATTTGAGATACAATGTGACCTACTGCGCTTATCAGTTCTCGGTACTAACGAATTATCGTTTCTTGCTCCGTTTTTCGGTCAAGTAGAATAATAAATTGTACCGCAGAGTTTAAGCTAGACCATAAGCTTCCAGATAGTGAAAACCCAATCCAAATTAGTAAGGTACGTTTTTGTAATGCCTGGACAAAGGAAGAGAGAGATTTACAGATTTGTAATAGATAATAATAATAATAATTCCTTGTGGTCGGAATTACCTGGTGACAGGGTTTCTATTGGCATTCTGCAAATCTACCGGGTACAGGGGATCTACAAATTAACGCGGGATCCGAACCATGGAAGCGTTCTGGCATACTTCACATCACACAGCAAGCTGTGCCAGAGGTGAAGGCCGGGTTAAGCGCCTATCCCGCCGAGACAGGGATTCGAACCGGGGATCTTTCGATCCAGTCAGACACCTTAACCAATGAATCACCAGAGCGCTCATATAATAGATACACAGTTTTTTTTTTTTTAAGTCATCAGTCTCTCAACTGGTTTGATACAATCCTCCATCCCTTCCTATTTTGCGCTAGCCCTTTCGTCTCAACATACCCCTTAAAACCCACGTCCTCAATTATTTGTTTCATATATTCTAATCTCTTTCTTCCTCTGCAGTTCTTTCCTTCGACTGTTTCCCCCACTATCAAATTAACCAATTCTGCATGTCTCAAAATATGACCTACCATCCTGTCTCTTGTTTCTGTAAGCCTCTTCCACAAACTTCTTTCTTCGTCCATCATTTTCAAAACTCGTTCGTTTCGTATTTTATCCGTCCACTTAATTTTTAACATCCTTCTATAGCACCACATTTCAAATTCTTCAATTTTCCTTCTGTCTGGTATTCCATGCTTCGCTGCCATGAAGTGCGGTGCTCCACACATAAGAGAGTTCTTTCTGTGTCCTAGATCAATATTTGAAAATAAAAGATTTCTCTTTTTCATGAAGGCTCTTTTCGCTACTGCTATTCTGCTTTTATCATCATTCCTGCTTCGGCCATCAGTTGTAATTTTACTTCCTAAGCAGCAAAATTCACTAACTTTTGCTATCGCATCTGACCCTATTTTTATATTTAATCTACTAGTATTGGTATCATTTCATCTCTTTTGTCTTGCTTTGGTTTATATTTAGCCAAAATCTTCCTTCAGTATTTTGTTCATGATATTCCATAACTTCTCAATATCCTCAACCTGTTCTGCTAACAAGACAATGCCATCAGCAAATCGTAGCATACTGATTTTTTCTCCTTGAACATTAAATAAAACTTATGATAAGACAGACTAAAAACATCAAGCTTTCATTTTTTACATTCTTAAGGTCTCGGCTTGAACTATATATGAGGAGTTAAGTTGTGTGTCTTAACCACTATATCGCAATGTACAGATCCAGTCGCTAAAGCCAAATTGAATATTTAGTCTGATCTTAATAACCTAGTCATAGAGTTTCTATCCCCTGAGTAGTTCACCTCTGCAGTGGCTCCATAGCGCAACCCGGTGTTCATATTGCGTAAACGGTATCTATTCGTAAAAGAAGCTTTCTAGCCTGCTTTCCAAAGCCAGTACTGACAGAGTTGAAGGAGGATATTAGTCGGGGACCGTCGAGGCACCAGACTGCTCTCTAATGACCTCGATATACGGGTTGGCAGTGACTCGCCATGAGAACAGTTCCCATCCCTGTGGGAACGTCACGGTTACGAAGAGCAGTCTTCACACAACAGTTCTCCAATTAGGGACACCTTCTTATTATGAACGTGATCTACCAGTAGAGCGTTCAAGCAAAGTGTGCATCTTCACCCAACTCTTAACTTCTACACAGTCCTTACACTTAAGGCTGTTTTTCCACTAAGTCGCGGGCGGCAGCCGCGCTCGATGTCTATTAATTCAGTTAAGTCATTAACCATACCCACAGACGCTGCCGCGACTTGGAAGTCGTCGCGGCTGTAAAAGAACACGCGACTGGAGTAGCAGCGCGCGACTCAATACCCATGTAAAATAACTGCGCAATGCACACACTGTGCGACTAGCTGCGCGCGACTGACCGCCTTTCACGCACAAAATTATGCAAAATGCACGTAGCTTGCGATGTCTATAGACAAATCTATGTTTATGTTTAAAGCTCTGTGAAGTAAACGCCATTTACTGGCCTTTATGCCAAATGTACAACCGATGTATCGCCTTGCTCAACACAACCTGTAATTAAATACTCTCTTCTTTGTTGTTTAAGTTCGCTCACTATACATACGTGTAACTTTATCAGTTTGAAAGCATCATCGCCGACGAAAACGTTCTTTATTACTGAAATTGGCGTATTTCCTGGTATATTTAGTTCGTTCTTGCTAGGTTTCTTAATAGAGTGTACCATCTCTAAATTTAGATGCGGCACTGCATTCTACGTAAGCTCAAACATCACTGCAAGTAACAAAGGATGTATCCAAAAACTATGCTTTCATTATCTTTTTTTTACGCCATTTATTTCTTGGACGTGCATTTTGAAAATGAACTGGTTTGTAGAATACAGTCGCGCACGCGGTCGCTACAAAACTAGCCGCTAGCGACTTGCAGACCCAATGAAAAATATGAATTCTACCACAACTACTGTCCGTCATTTCCAGTTACAAATACCACAGACCTTACCATTTCACAAAGTTCTTCCATAAAGAGCGCAAATGAACGTATTAAAATATCAGGAGTGTCAATTTAACCATAATGGACAAGAAAAACAGCTAGAATTGCACAGACTGGGGACATTTTAACTGAAAGCTTTAAGAACAATGATTAATGTTTTTTTCAACGTAGCACTATATGGCGCAAAAAACCTGAGAAAACGGGAAAGATAAAAAGATTAGACATTCTTTTGTCCGGAATATGACGGTGGATAAAAATCAACTGGATGGAAAGAATAATTATGAATTTGTGTTATAAGGACAATACTTTCAAGATACTTTTCAAGCTAATATGAAGAAAGTTTGGCATGAAATTTTGATAAGACATTGAGATAATACAGTGGGTGTATTCGAGACCATACAGAATGTCGAAGGTTTCAGATGATGGATGACGTTAAAACATAAAATAATTAACATAATGCGAAGAGGCTGGTGGAACGCAGAGAGGAATAATCAAGATGTTTGATAGCTGGAAGGTATGTCAAATCAGAGGAAAACCAGGTTTTCTCTTGCAGTTAATCACATTCATAAACACTTCTGTCTCCGTTTATTACTTTACTCAGGGGTATTCCGTGGTTTCCCCAAATCACTCCAGGAGGTATCCTTTACAACGCCATGGCTGACTGCCTTCCCGGTTCCTTGCTCTCCCATCCTTTCTCGCCCCTAATGACCTCGATATCGACGAGGCGCACAGCCATTAGTAGAAAATAAAGAAGACGCGGGATCAAATCCCCGTCCGGTCATCCATATTTCTGTTCGCCATGGTTTACCGAAATGAAGCCAGGTGAATGCCAGTGTGATTCCTTCACAAGGCCACATCCGAATTCTTTCCGGTTCTTTGATCGCCATCCTCTTCCACCTCTAACGATCTCGACGTCAACAAGGAGTAAAGCACAAGGGATAAAAAATACTAAAAAGACCTATCTAGCTTTCTTCGTTCTGAAACCTTCAAACTGAGGAACCACCAGACTTCAAAGAATTTATACAAGTAATGTCTTTTTTTTTGCTTTCAATTATCTCGCGACGAATTTCAGTGCTTCTATTTACCGAGACTGGAGAGAGTAAGACTATTCGATTCTGGCATTTTGAAGCACCTGATTACAAATCGCAGTACAGGTTTTAAGGTTACCGCTTTCACTGATTTCCTGTGATGCCTCATTAATACTGGCATTATCGATCCCTTTCTCAGTGAAGTAAACCCCGCAGACAGTTAATTTTTGTTTTTGCCTACGCCTCGTCGACGTTGATGTTATTAGAGGCGGAAAAGGACAATAATGTTGATCATCTTTCTAGGAAAGAGAAAAGCGGTTGCCATGGAGATAATTATCCCTACATTTCATGTGTCGATGACGATGTCGAGGTCACAAGACTCGCGAAAGGGAAGGAATTCGGCCATAGCCTATTGAAGAGTCATTCTCAAGGAATGATTTGGGGAAACCATGGAAAACCCAAATCTGGATGCCCGGACGGGGATTCGAACCCGCGTTCTCCCGAATGCGAGGCCAGAACGTTAACTGCTCACCCACCACGCTCAGTGTTTAAAAATAAAATGAGTCTATAAACAGAAAGCAAATCCAGTTAAAACAAAAAAAAAGCATTAACCAAAATGGATTAAAATTTGAGGTGTATATGGCAACATCTGTAGTCACGACCGGAAAAGAATATAGCTACCAAAGAGTTTAATTAATGATGTCCTTACAATTAGACTACATGGAGGTAGTTAAGAGAAAAGCCCCTCACTGAAGAATATATTCTGTTTTCATCCTGCGAAGTTGAACGGCACCCTCTATGAATTACGATTTATATTCTGCCTAACTATCAGAAGCCTGCATCACAATGATTACATGAACAAGAAATCAATGTCGACCAACAGTGAAAATTAGTCGATGTTCAATTCGGAATGGTAACTAGGGCTCAACGTGCGTGTGAAGACATCTTAATAATCAACATGACCAAGACTTGTTGTCGAGATATTCTTGGTGACATGATGTGGTGGGCGATAAAATAGACAGCAGTTTTACCTTACTTATCCCTTACAGGCAATTAACAAACTACCCACACGATGAGGACTTTTTAGCCATGCTACGTACTTCCTCATTGACACTGTTCCCGGTGCTCTTGATAACCCAAACTCAGCTGATCTATTTGAGAAGATCACAGGCAAATTCTACTTTTTTTTAACAATTTCACTCCTTCCAGGCTTCACCTGGGAGGCGGGTTGCTGGATGGTCTCGACTCTCGAGGACCTCAGCCGAATAACCTAAAGGGGAGGGAGAGGGGATGGAAGACGGCCGGGGCCTTGTAGGGGAACCATCCCAGCATTCACCCTGAGTGACTGAGGAAAACCCCAGTCATGATGGCCGAGCGAGGTTTGACCCCCGTCCTCCAGAATGGCAGGTATAGTGTGAATTCGCACTACTCGCGCCTCGGTGACCATTTAAAACTTGGTAATCTATATGAAAAACAGACGAATAATTACAAAATAAAATGCTACCCACTTTGAAACAAAAGCTCGCTGGTTGCCTCAACGTTGGTGATCACTAACTTCACTTAAATATTTTTATAGCATATAATTTTTTTCTGATTTCAAGTATCGTTATATTATCTTTCTCGATCATATTTAACTGAAGTAATAGCTACGAAATGCTGACGTACAGAGGAAACATGTTCAGTAACCGCGGAGCTGATATAGTCGATCTTGTAGGTACTTGCAAGAAACTTGTTTGCAGCGGTTCACTGGCCGCTACAACTCAACTGGAAGAAATAATTTGTATAAGCTAACCGAAGCCAAAGTACAAAAAGTAACTCGTATTTTGTAACTGTCAATACAGCGAGCTTCCTGACTTTACCTTCAACGTTAAACCACAAAGCTTCCTTTGTAAACAGGCTTGTTGAAGTATTCTCCGCAGAACAACTAACGTTATTCAGTTGGCGCCGCGCAGGTGTTGATTTTTTTAGTAGCGTAGCGTTTGTTCTTAAGTAAACCTACTTTCGCAACGCGGAAAAGGTGTCGCAAATATAAACACGTAACCTGGCAATGCTGACAAACAGAATTCTTTGACTTTTGGATCAGAAGAGATTACAGTTACCCAGAATAAAAACAACACGAAGCTAGGAAAAATAAAGTTAGTTTCGAATAAAATTTGTGTAAAGACCCATCTCATCCACATTTACGGCACACTTTGTTTTAATCTGCTTATAAAGCAAGCACAGATAGAGGGAACTGAAGGTGTACTCATTCTTCAATTATCTGTAAGTGTGAACAGAATTGAAGGGAGGCGAAATTATAATACCTGCTATAGAATTGTGACCAAACTTGTAGAAAGGTAGTCCCTACAGAAACAGCGAAATCGAGGCACTCTGTTAATGAACGTCCTAGGCGTTAGAAGACTAAAGTACCAAAATACAGTACTGTACTTTAGAACAAGATCACATTCTCTTTTTTGATGGATACTGGCATTAGCGTCATGATGAGAAGTAATGTGTTCAAGCTAACAAAACAACTTAACCTCAATCATACTGAATCACTTAGGAATTCAAAGAGTGCTATTAACCTTTCAAATTTACCAATTTTATTTTTTCTAACAAAGCCTAGCATGTTCTTAATGAAATTACTATGAAATCTGCGTTTTTTTTCTTGTTTTTTTTTAACTGCTTAACGTCTCTTAACAGCGAGGTCTTTAGAGACGGGAAAGGATGGGGGGCAAGGAATGGGAAGGAATTCTGCCATGGCCTTTTGAAGGAAGCATCCCGGCATTCGCCTGGAGTGATTTGCGGAAACCATGGAAAACCCAAATCTGGATGCCCGGACGGGGATTCGAACCGCCGTCCTCCCGAATGCGAGGCCAGAACGCTATCCGTTACACCACCACGCTCGGTAAATCTGTGTTTGCAAATAGTTACAGAGATCTATCTTGTTCATTCTAGCAAACGACTCGTATAATCGTAATTTCTCATGGAAAATTTGTTTACGTAAAAGATCGCAGCAGGCTACGAATATTCGACAACTCTTAACTTGCAACAAAGAAGAAAGTGAACAGTTGAAGAGCAATGGCGGCGGAATTATTTATTATTACTATCATCGTCATCAAATTTAATTGAGATGGGCATTAATCCCAGTCCCCTTCATACGCATTTTTTATAAAATTATTTTATTGTTTGAAGTATACTGTTCAGCACATTTCTCACTCGGAACTAGTTTGGTGCAATTCTCCGTCTATTTCCATTCTGAGCTAATCTCTTCATCCCTGATTTCACCCACCCATTGTACGTACACCCCTTTTCTGTCTTACATGCTGTAATCTCTTCCTTAATATACAGCACTTCCATTAATCAACCGATAGTTTCATTTAGTAACATTATTTCAGAGGCTCTTATAATAAAAAACTACTCATTTCGAACTTAATCATCAAACTACACATTCAGCATCCTCCTGCAGAACTACATTTCGTAGGCTTCATTATGTTTCTCCAATTTTATTGAAATACAAACTTCACTTTAAAGCGCTATGTTTCCCTCATGTAGTGCTAGGAAGTTCTGTGTGTGACCTGTATTAATAAATTATACTTTTTATTTGAAGTAGGCTGTTTTATGTGGTAGTGTTCCGTAGGTTTGTTGTCCAAATTAGTTCCTGCACCTCGCATTCCGGAGGACGCGGGTTCGAATCCCCGTCCGGCTATCCATATTTGGGTTTTCCATGGTTTCCCAAAATCAGTCCAGGTAAATTTCGGGATACTTACTTTAAAAAGACCATGCCCGAATTCCTTCCGTTCCTTGCCCCCAGTCCTTTTCCGTCTCTAATAACATCGACGTCGACGAGACGTAAAAACATAACCAATTCTGTTACTTGGTCTATTAGTATCATCTTATTTTCTGTACTTTACAAAAGTTCCCATATATTGTTCATATTTAGTCCAAATTATCCGAATATTCACTGATTTGGCCTATTACCATCACATAGATAATAATCTTCAGTAGTGTTGTCATGCCAACTGGAAGTGCTCCTGTGAGAGAAATAATTCGAGTTCCTCGTACACACAATTCAACTTAAGAAATACTGCATCGATGAGACTTTGCACGCATGTTGGTAATGTTGGATGTAAATTGCCGGCCGCATTACAATTGTATGAACATCGGACTCTTAAAGCTGTTCTGTGAAGAACCACTTCTGGAGACAAGGAAATGAGGCCGAGTGCCAAAAACTTGGCGACAAAGTTTCAAGGAAGACATTACGACAGATAATGACCGACGCAGTTACACAATTGTGTTTTACACTGGACATAATGATGATGACCAACCATCCAGTTATTTCTCGATATCCTAATTTTCTACAGGTAACGGGAATAGTTTTTGAGAATAAATGACACTTTTTATATACAGTTTTCCTGTAGGGAGAAGTGTGTAACAGGATTCACAAAGTGGTAGAAGTGTTATAGGAAAGCAACGAATAAATGTGCTTCACTCGTACTACATAAACGAGGAGTTCAAGTCCTGAGGAACAAGTATCGAAAAGTGATACTTCGTAAAAAGAAAGGAACCGGGGTAATTATACAGAACTTGTTTTTCAAGACTCGCAATCTTGATGTTTGATTTCAGTATTGAAGGGGGTATCAAAATTTTATGCTTCAAATCATCTTAGTGAACGCCAGGATAATATTCTGATTCACAGGACTCTAGTTCCTTTATGAATCTGAAGGATAAATCATTCGTCCATAATGGTTTGGGGTTCCACCATTCGCAAAATCCAAAACCATCGCACAGGATGGGTTGGGTGAACAGTAACAGTTACCCTGGCGTTTTGGAGGACGTAGGTTCAACCCTCGGTTCCATAATTCTAGTTTTCCACGATTACTCTAAATGTTTCCAGGAGAATACGGGGATCGTATTGTCAATAGCCCATCACCGAATTTCTTCCCGTTGATTTTTCAACAACCCTCCACCGCTTCTAACGAAGTCGTCATTGGCGACCCACTAAGACCCACAGGAAAAAAGGAATCTATTCCATTGCGACAGAGGCTTCTGCAACACACACCTGTAGGTCCGCACATACTAATGACGTTTCTCATTAATCATTCGCGGAGTCATCTCACTGAGGAAGATACTTCACGTCACCTGTCGCAAGTACTGAAGAAGACTACCTGTTTACGTACGTGACTCCAGTAACGTGTGCGTTGACTATGCGGCAAGTGGCATTTAACACGAGCCACGACCTGTTCGAAGGTCGAGAGTTCACTATACGACCCCTGCCTGAACTCCGTGTCCCGCTACGAGAGGTGGATATCAGCGGGAGGCAAGCAGTAACTTGCCGATTCTATTTTATCGTTGCTTTTTTACTTAGTCTTGTGTTCCTGAACAAACCATTCCGAAGAGGAGGAGGAAGTAAAGTCTGGCTATAAAAATCTTATATATAATATATATATAGACGTGTGTTTTCCTATATTTTACTTTTCAGACACCACTACCTGGCACTGATTACTGGTCTTTGTGTGTGGAAGTAATATGTCGTGTACAACGTTGGCTGAATGTCGATAGCTGTGGGGATGTGGGAGATATGATGGTTAAAAGTAGTCGATGCAGGGCATTTTCGTATTTCGACCAAAGATATGTGTCTTCGTATATCACTCTGCTGCCACAACTACATAGCATAGACCATTGGTGTTTGTGTGTGTTGGTGGTATCATGTCTCCTATCGTGTACTATGGTAGTTATATGTCGGTAGCTATGGGGGTGTGGGAGATATGGTAGTTGAAAGTGGTCGACCCGCGGCACTTTCATATTTCTACCAAAAACGTATGTGTCATGGTGTATCAGTTTTCAGCCAAAACTATCTAGCGTAGATCACTGGTGTTTGTGTGTGGTAGTAGCACAGAGTCACCCGTCGATCACAACGTAGGCTGAATTTCGGTAACTGTGGTAGTGTGGGAGATATGGTGTTTGAGATTGGTCGATCAAGGATATTTTCGTATTTCGACCAAAGACATTTGTGTCCGCATATTTTACTTTGCTGCCTGAACTACATAGCGCAGATGACTGGCGTTTGTGTGTGGGAGTAGCATCCAGTCTCCCATCGTGCACTGGGATGATTAGATGTTGGTAGCTGTCGATCCAAATTCTTTACAAACACGAACGAAGTCGTGGGTACCAGCTAGTAACACCATAAAAGCTTTTTAGACGCACCACTGGTGACATGGATCAGGGAGCGTCCTCTTCATGGTTTAAATTGTCATCGAAATCCTTTAAATTTCATCAGTTGTTAGCAGTGTTACTCAACAAAACAAACTCTTTAAGCACAAGTACGCTAGAAAATAATAAAATTCTGGTTGATTAAAATTCAGTCTAGGACTAGTCTATATAAATAAAAATTAAATGATATTAGTAATCCAAATATAGTTTTTAGAGAAATAAAAATGGGAATAGTTACCCGAAAAACTGAAAGTGCTTTTTCATTGCCGGATTTTAAAAAAAAAAAAAAAAAAAAAAAAACAAGTTCATAACAGTCCGAATGAGGTTTTCAGAGACTACCTGTTTACGTACGTGACTCTCCATTAAAGTGTGCGTTGACTCTACGCGGCAAGTGGCATTTAACACGAGCCACGACCCGTTCGAAGGTCGAGAGTTCACTATACGACTCCTGAACCCCGTGTCCCGTTACGAGAAGTGGTTTCATTGGAAACATTGTCCGGAAAATTGGAATACTCGGGAAAAACTGAAAGTGCTTTTTTTTTTATGTACCGATTTGGCCAATAGCTAGCGAGCTAGTGAGCGAGCTTGAAAAATTATAGTATAGATATATTTCAAAACACATTAAGTGTGTGAAAAGAGTAATAGCGGCAGTCGTTACTGTTCGATGGTGCTTGTTAGCTGCCGTTTGATTTAGGTAGGTGGCGAAGACAAAGAGGCAGCCGTCCTTGGCGAGCTTCCATTAGAGCCGCTAGCAGGTGTCCGAACCACACGCCAGCCATATGCCGGCCCGGGGCACCGACACCTCCACCCGCTAAGGCCTGTCGTAAGCAAAAAACACTCTGAACTGCTTGTCACTAGTAGAAAGTCTGTAGAGGTGCAAATTTCACACTCCTTGTGGCTCAGAAAATTCAAGAGCTGGACTTTTTATATATATATATATATATATATATATATATATATAGCTTTCAATTATCTCGGGACGAATTTCAGTGCTTCTATTTACTGAGACTGGAGCGATTAAGACTATTCGATTCTGGCATTTTGATGCACCCGATTACAAATCGCAGTGCAGACATTAAGGTTACCGCTTTCACTGATTTATTGTCACGCCTCATTAATACTGGATTTCCTGTGATGCCTCACTAATACTGGCATTATAGATCCCTTTCTCAGGGAAGTAAACCCCGCAGACAGTAAATTTTTGTTTTTGCCTACGCCTCGTCGAAGTTGATGTCATTAGAGGTGGAAAATTATAATAATGTTGATCACCTTTCTAGGAAGGAGATATTTTTTTTAAAATTGCTTAACGTCTGTTAATAGCGAGGTCTTTAGAGACAGGAAAGGATGGGGGGGGCAAGGAATGGGAAGGAATTCGGCCATGGCCTTTTGAAGGAAGCATCACGGCATTCACCTGGAGTGATTTGGGAAAACCATGGAAAACCCAAATCTGGATGCCCGGACGGGGATTCGAACCGCCGTCCTCCCGAATGCGAGGCCAGAACGCTAACCGTTACACCACCACTCTCGGTAGTAAAGAAAAAAGCTGTTGCCATGGAGATAATTATCCCTACATGGCAACTGTCTTGGGAAAGGAAGACACGCAGTTAAATTTACCCCAATGTGAATGTGTTTAAACGTTGTCAGTACCAAAGCAATAATTCGGTATCGGTACTGTAATTCTGGGTTTTTCCCAGGAGCCAGAAACAATAAAGGCTATTTTTGTGATATATCTGTTAGAAATTAGATTTAACTCTGTAAAATAATGAAAATACACGTAACTAAACGTAGACATTGTACCTGTCGGTGGCGTTTAAGAGTAACGAACGGAGAGATGCATTTCCTCAAATTACCTTGGCACCCGAGTGGATGTAGGGTGGTCAGAAAAAAGCCAATAACAATAGTCAGACTGCCTTAGAGAAAGAAGTCCCAGTCAATCCGAGCACGTTCCGTCTTAATCAAAACCCAATAAACTTACCGAAAAAATTTAATGGAATTCGAACTACGGTAGGTTTTTAGTCTACTTCACTTACATAAAGTATTTTACCAGGAATTTAGGAGAGATTAAGGCTATATAAAAATCCAGGCACAAAGCTTGGTTTGTGAGGGGTAACGTTCGCAGCAATAGAGAGGACCCGCGTTCGATTCCTAGTTCTGATACTCTGATTTCGATTTTATTTGGTTTTCCGAATTCACTCCACACTAATGCCCTTATGCTTATATCATATGTGATTTCATTCCAATTCCTGATAATACTGCTACGGCTCTAATGATCTCGCCATCGACGAACCGTAAAGCCCAAATGATAAAATCAAACCCAGGCACTACCAGTATTCGAACTGGGATACTTTCGATTTCCTCGCAGTTTCTCATTGAGCAACCAAACCGCGAGCCAGTTACACCAGCGTAAAGACGGGGAACTGCCAGCGCTAACTGTAAATTATTCAAATGAGCGCGGTTTCACGATCACCTCGTAACATGTTACAAAATGACAATTCTATCATTAAAGCAATTACAGTAGCAAAACTTGAGAGCTATTCGTTGAAGGTAATTACGTTTAAGTAGAAAGAAGAGCAAAGCGATACAGAAGTAAAGGAAAGTTTGCGGTCCACTGCGAACGAAAGCTTTTTCTTTGGCACGCTGACATAACAGATGGCTTTCTAGCAGCGTGTCTCTTGCTCTTTTTGTCCTGTGATTACTAATTAATTTTTTCTATACCTAAAGCCAAGTTTTGACACTGTTTCAGGAGAAACTGAGTCTAAATCGCGAAAGAAATTACTAGTGTAAACAATAGGGACACACCTGCAGCCGCAGGAAAACGCACGCTCGTGGAATCAGCATTAGTCGAATGTAGAATGGGTAAAACAAATGATCTAATTGCATTTTATAGTGAGCAAATTTTTGGAGCCTGACCAATGGGTCACTCCATCACGGAAATCCTGAGACTTTCACGAGCCACTGTATCAAGGAAGTACCGTGACCACGTCGATTCAGGTAAAACCATCTATAACGGGACAGAGTGTGGATTAGAGCTGTAAAAGTAACAATGTATTCGTTACTGAGTAACGGGTTCGTCGCCTGACTCGAAGTACCGAATCGTTACTCACAAATTCATTTCGTTACTCGCATGTTTTCTTACTCGCCTTTGTCATATATATACGAACACGTTCCAGCTCCCACAGGTAACTAATTTTGACGACGTAAAGACTAATTTTGTAGTTTTTATTTTGTTTAACATTAAAATTTACAATTTGTAAATAGAAAATTGTTATTGATAATTTGATAGATACTGTTTTTTCATTGATAGTTCATTAGTAAGGTTTATTGATTTCAAACATTTGTGAAATTTGTTTGTTTTAAGAGTTGATACCTTCTACTTTATTTTATAGTGTAATTTACAATATAAAAGAGTTGTCTAATAGTTTTTGACATACATCTCTGCACATGTTATAGTATTTAATAAAATTGCAACGGAGCGTACTCTCCGGTGGCAATTTCCCTACACACTCATCTTCCCCCCTATCCTGCATCATCCTACATTTACCCACAACAAATTTTAACTTTAAATTCTTTCAACGTTTTTGGTAAATTATTCATAATTTTTCGTGGCAACATATTCCAATCCCTGACACCCTTACCTAAAAAAGAGAATCTTCCTACACCCTTGTGCCTTAAATCGAGTGCAGGATTGTTCTCATGGTCATCTTTTCCCTTCCAAGCATTACTTTTAATTCTTACACCAATATCTTTCCATGCCTCATCAATATACGCCTTAACACTCCCATGGTCCTCTTCAATCTCCTCCTGTCTTCCAATGAATCCCATTCCAGCACTTTTATCGTATCTGTTACTGATTGCGTTCTGTGATAATTTCTAGAAACAAATTTAACAAGACTTTTTTTTTTTGCAGTTACAGTATTTCATAAACAAAGAACCAGGTACAATGACTTTATTCCTTAGTTATTGTATTATTACCGCAGGATTCATGTCATCAATCATCAATGCGGTTCTGGCTTTGATGCTGAATGTTTGTTGTAGCCGCGACGCAACAACAATTAATCTAATCGGATGTTTGTCTTTTACCTTTGTTAATGGTTTAAAAGTTTTGAATATTGATATTTTTAAAATAATACAATTAGCGTGGGAGTCAATAGCATTCTGCCTGCTGGCCCGATTTGATGGTATGTCCACATTTATTTTAACAAACCTGTCACAAAAGATGAAGAATTTACAAAAATAAAGGAAAACCGTAAAGGAAGACAGTGGCGAAACCTCCTATTTAAAAACGATATACTTTGATGAGATTATAATGGTTTTGAGTAGGCTACTTTAAAAAATAATCGTCATTAGTTATTGAAAGAGCAAACAGGGATTTGTTTTGAAATCAGATTATTCTTTCGTATATAATATTCATTACAGTAAATCAAGGGTACATTCACAGGTTTTCCGTAAGATCCATGTGCTAATTACTTGACTTTAAGTTTTATCCAAATGAACAACTTACCTACTTATTTACCAAATAAACAATTCACTTAACCTCTTCAGTCCCGAGGTATCATATATGATACCTCCAGAAATTATTTTTTTCTCGGGCCTCTGCATAGCTGAACCATTCCTTCCTCCAGCTGAACCTTTTCTGGCCTGTGGTATCATCTACGATACACATCGCGCTTCTCACAGCTCATTCGTTCGATCTTCTGCCGAGTGTCACAAGGTGGCAGCACTGTTTTGAAACTTGGGATTCTGCATCTGCTCAGCATGTCTCGTCGAAATAAAGGTAGAGTCATATTTTTTTTCCATTTACAAGTGTTTTCACGTGCTTTAATAACTTATTAAATCTGTACAGACATTTCCCAGTTAAAATCAAACTATAAATTAATGTTATAACGAATTTAAAAACTTTAAACTTTTAGGTATCATATATGATACCTTGGGACTCAATGCCTACTTTATAGGTATCATATATGATACCTTGGGACTCAATGCCTACTTTTTTTTACATCAGTGGAAGCGTAATTAAATATTGTTTTCACTTGATTTCCAGGCTTGACTGATGAAAACATCACTGAGCTGGTCAGTAGAATTAATCAAGATTATTCTGGCATGGAGTTTGATGAATCTGATGACGCAAACAGATCAAAGTGCCTCTTGTTCAAATTCGACAAACAAAAGAGTTCTGGAGGCATTCAGATGAGTAAGAATAAGTAGGTTACCTAAGTAATTACTTTTTTCCCACTTGATAGTTTATTTAGAATAATTATTTGTCACTTTTAGTTTTCAGATCGGTGACAACTCCAGATCAAAGTGAAGAAAGTGCTTTAGAAAAGGAAGCCCTGCCTCTTGTTCAAATTCGACAAACAAATGAGTTCTGGAGGCATACAAATGGGTAAGAATAAGTATGTTACCAAAGTAATTACTTTTTTCCCACTTGATAGTTTATTTAGAATAATTATTTGTCAATTTTAGTTTTCAGATTGGTGACGCCTCCAGTGAACTCAAACCGCACATTGTTGGCAGCAGCTCAGTAGTCACAGGTGAACTCACTACTGACAGGAATTGCTTTAACAAATTTTACAAAAAATAAAATTAAATTAAATTGAGACAAATAATATTAACAGTGATCCATGTTCTAATATCAAGAAAAGAAAAACTACTTTGAATATTTTTATTGTTGTAATTTTGTTTAAATATTTTGAATTGTTTACTTCACAATTGTTGAAAATTTTTATATTACTTTTTATATTACATTTGTATGTTGGCCTATCTACAGACCTACAACAAATCTGAAGATTATGTGTGTTGTTTATGACTTATTTATTTGTAATAAAATAGCATAAAGCAGTAAAGTTGTGTATATAATTTACCTGCTTGAGTCCCAAGGTATCATATATGATACCATCTATAAAAAATTAATTATTGTTTCAAAAAATTTTTTCATGGTCATTCGTTGTTAACTAGCATTAACACAAAGTAAATAACACAATAGTAGTTCACTTGCACTTTTATTATGAGCTCGGGACTGAAGAGGTTAAACTTTTCCAAGTACGCACGAAGTCGTCCCGTATGCGATGCGATACGAAGCTTCATGCTATTGATCGATTGTACCGAAAGTAACGAGTAACGATTCGAAAGTAACCGGTATTGATTGGTTTAGTAACGAATACATACGGGTACATAATTTCTCGTTACTTTTACAGCTCTAGTGTGAATGAGCAGATTCATCATCAGCTATATATATCCTGTTCAACCCGAACTGGAGGCTGTAGGTCATGTTCGTCTGGCCCTGCTCCTTACCTCACCACCGCCTCCCTTTCTTCCTCTGCGAGCTGACCACTGAATTTCCCCTTCGCATATAGGAGCAAGGGCAGCGGAGTGGGGATGAAACAGACTGACCTTGAGCCGCCTCTGTTAACTCGACGGGCTATAACTCATAGTAACAACAGACAGACGAACCGCATTGCAACAGTTCAATGGGCAATTTAACGCTGATACACAACACTTTGTAAGCAGTGACATCATCCAGAATCATCTTATCGCTAAAGCTAGCTTCCCAGGGCGTGTGGTTTTGTAGGCCGCGCCATGCAGCCGAACTGTACGGATGAGCACGCGCCACCAGCTAACCCTCGCCACCTCGTAGCCTCCTCCCTGCTACGTTACCTAGTGTCATTTCAGCTATCCCATCGTTTGATCTTTACCGACTGAGCGATCGATAGACGCGCGCCAACCCTGCCAGCACAGGCGGGACCCCCACGGCCCGCTGTTGACTGCTGGACCGGCCTGGCCTGCAAATGCACGCGTCGTGGGAAGTCACCTTGGGGTTTTTTTTTTTTATTTTTTTTTTTTACTTAGTGCTTTACGCCTTGTCGACGGCTATGGTCATTATAAGCGGGATGGGACTGGGGACAAGGAACGGTAACGAATTTGGCCATGGCCTTTTTGAAGGATGCATCCCGGCATTCGCCTGGAGTGATTTGGGGAAATCAAATCTGGATACCCGGATGGGGATTCGAATCCGCATCCTCCCGAATGCGAGGCCAGAACGTTAACCGTTCACCCACCACGCTCGGTCCACCTTAAGGAGTACATAAGGGAACGTCTCTCGAGAATAACTCTTCCGACGACGTGTAGTAGGGCGCAAAGATTAACACATGCACGGGAACATCGCCATTGGATCCTAGATCTGCGTAAAAATATTGCCTCGACTGATAAGTCGATATTCACCTTGATAAATAACGATAGCTGGTACGATGCAAACACTATGTAACGATGGCCCCTTCTTGCTAGCAAGCTGCTCTTCAAGATGATGGAGACGGCATTCTGGGACGTATGTGGACATAAATAAGACCGCTAATACGCGTGACATCGTCCCTAACAGTTACCGGGATATCCTTCACGACCATGAGCTCCTGTTTGTTCATTTGCAAGATCCGTCTGGACTCTACTACCTTCATCAAGACAATGCATCCCGCTATCTCTTCCGAAATGTAGCAAAATCGTTGATTGCGTGAAATTGCTTCCCTGGCAATCTCATCGAAGAAATCTGTTATATTCGAGCCTCCGATAATTTCCATATGCTTAGCGAAGATGTATTGATTTTATTGAAGTATCGTAATATATTAAAAAAAAGAATAAATAAACACCAAAGTAAAAACAACTACATTAGCAGAATCAAAAGAGTAGAAAAGTAGCGTGATCTTTGGTTTCTTTTAAAGCACAAAAATATTTATGTAAATTAAATATTAGGTACTCTTATCACGTTTAATACTGCATCTGTTTTAATGTTCTACATTGGAGAAAACTGAATAAATAAATAAGAGAAGTCAAAAAATAAAACAATACAAAGAGTAGTAGAATCATCTTTGAAAGCAATTCTTAAAAACAGAGCTTATCTGAAATACAGAGTGATCTGTGGCGCCTATGTGTCCCATATCGAAATTAACATTTATTGCTCCGTTCCCCGGTCACAAATTTATAGTCGTTAAGATTTCAAACTGTGCAAACCCCATCGAAATTCTTGTGTGATGGCCTAGAAAATCCGTCAACACTATATCGGAGGACGGCACAAAAAAATTAGTACGGACAGCGAACCGGTGACGGATAACTAGCGAAGTCTTTTCGTTCTCAGCCACACTGCTTGGTGTCATCTCAGTACTCTGTTCAGGCTGCGCACTTAATATGCAGCATGCGTGTTTTGCGCCCGTGGAGATCAAAATCTTAATCTGACACAACTGGTTCGCTAGTAATTGCTATCAGACATCGCAATAACAACCTAGCCGTTTATCGACTTCGTGTCATCGCAGCAACAGAGGTGAAACAAAAAACTTTTAACATTTTGCTAATTATAACGCTTCAAGTAATTAATGAAAGGAACTCAATGTAAATACATCAGTAACAGCCCATAATTTAAATTTTCTTTTTGTGTTAATTTTGATCAGATGGGACAGTAGTAATAGTATAGGTGAAACTTCAATCTACATCTACATACGTACTCTGCAATTCACAAAATTGTGGGTGGTAGAGGTTGCTCAGCACCAAAGCTAATTTCTTTGTTGTGCATTCCAATCCCGAATGGTACGAGGGAAAAAAGAATTCATATAAGAATCATTGCGGCACCTTATTTCTCTAATCTTATTTTTCCTGTCATTCCGGCTCAAATAGGTTGGTGGACGAAGTATTTCACTACACTGTGAAAGTGGGAGTACACATGTTTACCAATAAGTTTAAACGAAACGTGCGTCGTCTATCTACTAGAGACTCCCAGCATAGTCTACTAATCAGTTCTGTGACGCTTTCATAAGGACTGTAGCAAGCGGTCACGAATCGAGCGGCTCTTCTCTGTACTTTCTCTATACTTTCGATCAACCCCTTACGAAACGGATCCCAAATGGCACAACAATAGTCCAAATGTGGGCGCACAAGAGATTTGTACGCTATCTCCTTTGTTTGTTCATTACAATTTTTCAAGATTCGACCTATGAATCGCAGCGTAGAATTAGCTCTACCTACTAACGAATTAATGTGTATGTCCCATTTCATGTTCCTTTGTACTGTTATTCCCAAATATTTAATAGAATCAACCATATCAATAACTGAATTGTTTAACTCTTATTTCTGAAAAATTGGATTGTTTTTGTTAGTTATGCTCATTGTCTTGCACTTTTTACAATTTAGCGTAAGTTGCCACTCAGCGCACCATGCCAAAGTAATATCCAGATCACGCTGAATTTCTAAGCAATCGGCCAAATTCCTTACTTCCCTATAAATAACCGCATCATCAACAAACAATCTAAAAAGGCTTTTAACTTTGTCTCCGAGATCGTTTATAAAAATTAAGAAAAGAAGTGGTCCTATTCCACTTCCTTGAGGTACACCGGATGTAACATCTAGATTAGAAGAGCTTTCTCCTTCAACGACGACATACTGTGACCGACCAGTTAGAAAATCCTTGATCCATTCACAAAGCTGATCCGATATACCGTACGCTCGAAGCTTCGCTAAAAGGTGGTTGTGTGGCATAGAATCAAAGGCTTTCTGAAAATCTAAAAAAATTGCATTTACTTGTGAACCTGCATCAATAACTTTCATTACGTCGTATATGGAGAGATTTCTGCGTGGCCATTTTTCCTGAAACGCGGTAGAACTAGCATTTGACAAGTGCGTTTCAGGATTCAAAGGATTGAAAACGAGGTCGCTAGGAGTAAGTTTCGCCTACTTTTGTGTCAGATGGAGTAAATCTGTAGCATGAATGTTGGTAATATAGTGCGCCAAATACGATCCATCGGTCATTCCTGGGCAATTTTCATTTCCCGTGGGGGTAACTCAATAAAACAGCCCATCATACGGCCGTGCTTACTCAAGTACAATGTTAGTGCGGTCGATAGTAACTAACTTCAAAGGAGTACAAACAGTATCTAAGTTCAGCATCGTGGAAAAGTAGTCACAAAAGCTAAGCGCCTGACACTACCTACAAATATAATAGTAACTAAACGCATTAGCTATCTTTATACAGTTGGCCGGGGGCGGATCCAGGATTTTGTTTTTTTTTGGGGGGGAGGGGGCTTGAGCGGACTTTGGTTTGAGGGGGGGCTTGGGTTGAGTGGATTTTGACTGGAGGGCTTGCCTTCAGTGGATTTTGGCGTTGGGGGGCGGGGGGGGGGGGCTTCAGACGGGCAAACAGCAGTCTTTATAGTCTCCTCGGGCCTCAAATCCGTAGAGCAAAAAAAAAAAAAAATTGCTCCAAAATTGCAATGTCGAAGGTGGACCTAGATAATTTGGGGGGGGCTTGAGCCCCCTGGCCCCCCCCCCCGTGCAGTTGGCTGCGAAAGGCGAATTCTGTTTTGTTGAATGTCATTCACACAAAAACAACTGGACGGAATTTCATACGGCTTCAAAAATTATGAAGCCCAAATACCAGGATTCAAATGAGGTATAACTTATTTTCGTGCGGCATTAAAAAGCTAGGAAATAAATAAAAACGTACATAAAATTCCCTCGAATAACTAGCGGAGTGAATCCATTTGTGAAACAACGTTCCGGCGGTCTTAGACTCTGCCACCATGATCACGTGACTGCTGCTAGTGGGTGATGCGGCTGCTTGTATACCGTGCGGAGTCAATGGTCTCAGAGCATATGACCGCCGAAATGTCGTGTTTTACAAACGGACTCACTCAGTTTGTTATACAAGAAAATTTTACCTATAAACGTACAACGCCGAGAAAAAAAATCTAGTCTTACGTAAAGGAAAACTTGTCTGTTACTGTACCTGCGGTTTCACTGAACTCGATTTTCGCAAGAACTGCTGGTCAGATGTTGAGAGGACTTCGAACAATTTTCAGCCAATTGTCTCAAGAGTAAAATATGGTATGTTTGATTTTAATGTGACGTAAAAGAGCTGATAAATAAAAATAAACATGTCCGCAAATTAGTATCCATTGCAAAGTTACTTCTGAAACAGAGAGTGCTTTGTGAGCGGTAATGCTCTGGCCTCGCATTCGGGAAGACGCGGGTTAGAATCCCCGTCCGGTCATCCAGATATGGGTTTTCCATAGTTTCCCCAAATCATTCCAGGCGAATCGTTCCTTCAAAAGCTCATACCCGAATTTCTTCCCGTTCCGTGCCTAAGTCCTTTCCCTCCTTTAATGGCCACGACGTTGACGAAGCGTAAAGCCAGAAGCAAATTATAAAGTCACAGGAAATAGTTTGCTGGTAATAACACGAGGGTACACTGCAAGATGCTCATAGTCCGAACACTTTTTCTGATATTGTTGGCATGCACTGTTTGCGTGTTAGTTTACCACAGAATATCAGGGGGTTAAAACTGAATGAAACAGACTTTACTCTGTGTTATGGCACGGCGAGAATTTTGACTAACAAAAAGAATGTTACTGTTTAGTAATTATCAGTCAAAAGTGAAACTTCACAGACTCGTCCTTGCAGCTGGACAGAGCACAGGATCGCTGGTTTAGTAAGTTCCAAATCATTTTTTGCACTAAGGTTAATTAAAGATGGACTCATAAGTAAACTGCAGCTGTGTACTATAAATCAACCGCATAAGCGAAAGGAAAGATCTGTTGGAATGAAGAACTTGAGCATCCCACGAGAGCTGCTACTCGGGTTCATTGAACTGGTTGCCACTGCGTCATATGAATATGACGTGTAAGAAGGAATTTAATTTTAACCTCTTTCATCGACCCAGCAAATCGAAGAGGCCAACAAGGTTCATTCCGATGTGCTGGTCAGGGCACGAAGAGGTCAACTGTCAATACACTACTTCTAGCAGAACAACGCAGAAATCGATCTTTTATCCAAGCTGCAGTATATGAGAACAGAACCCGAAGCCCTCGTAAATCCTTCGTAGAAATCATTAAACTAGAAGATCATTCCCGTTAAACAGCATCCCCGAGCGTAATCTGTAGCTATGAGGAAGATTACTCCAATACAGCAACCTCCCAGGGAACACATCTCAGCAAAGTTCCACCTTTGAAGAAGGCTGAATCATGTCAGTCGAAACGTCTGCATTTTATTCACCTGGACAACATAGAAACTAATTCCAGGGAGCTGTTAATTGGTGTGTTATCTGTTGCTTCTGTAGTATGGAATATTCACCGAGCTTGGTGCGTTAGCGGTAACGCTCTAGAATCTCATTCGGGAGGACGAAGGTTCGAATCCAGATTTCGGTCAACCATGATTTCCCGAAATCACACCAGGCGGATTCCGGGATGGTTACTTCAAAAGCCCATGGCCGAATACCCCCTCTATTCATTCCCCCCAGTTCTGTTCCACCTCTGAATACCTCAACGTCGACTGAAAAATCATAGAGGGAAAAAAATGAAAGCGTTCGTATGTGTTACATTTTCATGTGGCTGATTGTAATATATATGTGTTCAGTGGATGAGAGATGAAAGACACTAAAGGGGCTCAAGCGTAATGATATACCAAAAATTTCGAGTCCTTTCACTCCATATGCACTGTGGAGTGGTTTTGGATTGAAACCAGGATTTTGGTTCACAATCTAAAGAAATTTGTTCACGGAGCTGCCTTTGCTCTCGGTACTCACTCAAATCAGTTTCGTCGTGGTTAATAATTTTCAAATGATCGTTTTCTCAACTTTTAATAGTACACCTTAGCAACAGTTGAAAACTGAACCTCTAATGTACTAAAACTGATTGAAAGTTCAGAGTTAATCGTCATTTTTTTGTTGCTATGGTTGTCACGAACAAATGAGCAAACGCTGTCCAGATGTGTCGGCCACCTTTACGGAGCGAATATGGAATACTGCCAATGCCCATATTAGAGATCGTCGGTTATTGACCCCCAATGATCAACACCAGGAATGCTGCAAAGGCAGTTCTATCCCAGGGTCATACGTAAATTAGTACCAGCTCCGTTATTTGTGACACTGTAGGCTTGCAAGAAACTACGGCAACTATATTTACATCTCGATGATTTTTTTATAATTAATGTCGCAGACGACTATCCTTCATTTCAACGAGCCTCGGAGTGACTCATCACATCCCATCATGCTATTTATATCTCTCATTCACATGCTGTACTACATATGTTGCCTATTCTCGGACAATAAAATTTAAGTATGATAACTTACAAGCAAGTAGCGTGATGTAAGAACTTGCTTTCTACCTGAAGATTTACTACAGCATTTTAGCCGTACCCTCTTAACATTTGAAGATATTATTTATTAAACTAAAATTGACTACAATATTTGCAATCGGTTTGTGCGTTATCTTAACTCTACCAGATTCACAATTCCAGTCGAACCTACTGCTTTATTGAATGTTTGGCCCACTTCAAGTTACAAAAATTTATACACAATTCCACTTCATTAGGCGAGCAATTCAATGTCCACATCGTATACTGAACATTTTGTTATTAGACCAAACGCGTGCTACTAAAATCAGTTCAATACTCAAGATCACGCTTGTAACAGTTCAATACATATACGCACTTAGAAGCTAGAATATTGCACATTGAACAACAGGAGACACTATTCAATACTAAGAGATCTCAAAAACAGTTAATGCTACAATGTAACCACATGGCACAAGGCTACTAGACCTAAATTAGCCATTAATGCAGCCTAAAGAATCTCATCCTGGCTAGTATATTTGCAGAAAAACTCCGGCAGACGGCATAATCTTGATGTCTTGCCCCCGTCTGCAACGAGCCTAATTAGCGAAACTAACGGTCAACCAACACTTGTTCTTCAAACATGATGAGTAACGATAGATACTAACAAGTTAACAACCATTATGACTGACTGAAGAAATACATTAGTTTTTGTAGCCTTGGTTAGCGAGAACATGCTGTTTGTTGTTTCACTGTTGGCTTAAGCATGACAGCGGGGTACCAACCCCTTTCTAATGGCCAGTGGTTTTGTAGGCATCACGCACCACATGCTATCCCTCGCCACCTCGCAGGCTCTTTCCCTCCACGTTGCCTGGTGTCATTTTAGCTAGCCGGGCGTTTGATGTTTACCGACTGGCCGACGAACAGAGATGCGCCATCGCTGCCTGCAGAGGCGGGTCTCTCCACACGGCCCGCTGTTCACTGCTAGACCGGCGCGGCCGGTAAATGCACAGATCGTGGGAAGTCACCTTAAGAAAACTACCTTCTCTATGTGTACCGGCCCATGAAAGGTCCCACTGTGGCGTAATTGTTCTTATCTGATGTTGGCACTAACCTCAGTCCCACACTAATTTCTGAAGGTGAAGAGGTTGTTTGGAGCAATACGACTATTTCTACACTTAAACAAATTAAATAGTTACAAATTAATAAACCTCACCTACCCAGGAGCAGACATAGACTCCGACCATAATTTGATAGTAATGAAGTGCAGGCTGAAATTCAAGCGAATAAGGAAGCAGCATAAGCAGAATAGACTGGAAGTGAATAAACTGAAAGAATCTAGCACAAGAGAAAAATTTGCAGAAATGGTAGACTTAGGTCTAAGAATTAACTGTGAAAGGAGCTCAATCGAGGACGAATGGAATGCATTAAAGACCGAAATAATGAAAGCTGGCAAAGAAACCTTAGGCTTTAGGGAACAAGCTGCCCGAAAACCTTGGATCACAGAAGAAATTTTGCAGCTGATCGATCAGAGGAGAAGGTACAAAAATGCTCAGGATGAAGCAGGAAAAGAGCAGTACAGGCAATTTAGAAATCAAATAAATAGGAAATGCAAAATAGCAAAAGAAAAATGGCTACAAGAAAAGTGTGAAGAAGTAGAAAAGGAAATGGTTGCAGGAAAAGTAGATGTTGCATATAGAAAGATCAAACAGAATTTTGGAGAAATGAAGAAAAGAGGTATGAACATTAAAGCTGCCGATGGGAAACCTCTTTTAAGCTCAGAAGATAGAGCTAACAGATGGAAGGAATACATTGAGAAACTGTATGTTGGGGACGACTTGAGCAATAGTGTATTGGAAAAGGAAGGCGATGTCGTCATGGATGACTTAGGAGATCCTGTTTTGAGGATAGAATTTAATAAAGCTCTGAATGACTTGAAAGCAAATAAGGCAGTTGGAATTGATGAGATCCCTGCAGAACTTCTTAAATCTCTAGGAGAGGAAGGAATCGAAAGATTATTCAAGCTGATATCAAAAAGTTATGAAACAGGAGAAATTCCAACTGATTTTAATAAAAATATCATCTTCACACTTCCAAAGAAAGCACAAGCTGACAAATGTGAGAATTATCGCACAATTAGTCTAACATCACATGCTTCAAAATTGCTGACCAGAATAATATACAGAAGGATGGAAAGGGTAGTAGAAGAGATAGTAGGTGAAGATCAGTTTGGGTTTAGGAAAAATCGCGGTACAAGGGAAGCAATTCTGTCTTTAAGATTAATACTTGAAGGGCGGATCAAGAAAAACAAAGATACTTTTATGGCATTTGTTGATTTAGAAAAAGCTTTTGATAATGTTAGGTGGGACAAGATGTTCAAAATTCTAAAGAAGTCAGGTCTAAAGTATCGAGATAGAAGAATCCTCTATAAACTATATAAGAATCAAGTGGCTGTGATAAAAGTAGAGAATCACGAGAGACATGCATCAGTTAAAAAGGGTGTGAGACAAGGTTGTAGTCTATCCCCGTTAATATTCAACTTGTATGTAGAAGAAGCAATGAAGAAAGTCAAAGAAAAATTTCCATGTGGCATGTATGCTACGATTTGCTGACGACATTGTCTTATTAGCAGAGAGGGCTGAGGATATTGAGAAGTTATTGAATGGCATGAACAAAATACTGAAGGAAGATTTTGGACTGAATATAAATCAAAGTAAAACAAAAGTAATGAAATGTAGCAGAAATGACACCAATACTAGCAGATTAAATATAAAAATAGGATCTGATGCAATAGGAGAAGTGAGTGAGTTCTGTTACTTGGGAAGCAAAATTACAACCGATGGCCGAAGCAGGAATGATGTTAAAAGCAGAATAGCACTAGCAAAAAGAGCCTTCATGAAAAAGAGAAACCTTTTAGTTTCAAATATTGATCTAGGAATTAGAAAGAACTTCTTAAAACTCTATGTGTGGAGCACAGCACTTTACGGTAGCGAAACATGGACTTTAGGAATACCGGAAAGAAAGAAACTTGAAGCATTTGAAATGTGGTGCTACAGAAGAATGCTGAAAATTAGGTGGACAGACAAAGTAAGAAATGAACGAGTTTTAGAAATGATGGGTGAGAAAAGAAGTTTATGGAAGAAGCTTACAGGTAGAAGAGACAGGCTGGTAGGTCATATTTTGAGACATGCTGGATTGGTTAATTTGTTAGTGGAGGGAACAGTTGAAGGTAAGAACTGCAGAGGTAGACAGAGATTAGAATATATGAAGCAGATAATTGAGGACGTGGATTGTAAGGGGTATGTAGAAATGAAGAGGTTAGCACAGGATAGGAAGGGATGGAGGATTGCATCAAACCAGTCTAAAGACTGACGACAGCAAAAAAAAAAAAAAAAAAAAATGCACATAAAACTAGAAAAAATTAATATTCATTATCATTAGTTTGTTCTAATTTTATAGCATTATGCAACGGAAATGAACAATCAAAAAATATGTAACAGACTACTGTGGTATTTTCTTTCTAGGCAAACAACTTACTAATATTTTTGCAAAACGAAGGTGCATTTTTCGTGGTGACTTCTGCATTGCATAATTTTCAGATTACCTTGTATATATGCAATACACAATAATCTCGCTCACATGGACACGAAGCACGGAGCAAATTCAAATAAAGACCAATTAGACAACAAAGTTAAAACTGAAAAGTAAAATATGAAATTCGAATTATGTTCAGGGGAGAAGCTGGCAAACATGAATATTTCACTGAACTAAGTTTAACGTAATCCAGGTTACTTAGTTAAAAAAAAAAAAAAATAACGTTTTTTGGTAGCAAACTACAATTTCTAACTGTTCGTCCAGCTTATCACTATTACTCGTGTCTACTAAGAAGCTAAACAGTTTCATTATGGTTTGGTGGTGAGCGGTCTAGTAGCACAGTTGGTTAAGGCGTGTGACTGGGGAACGGAAGGTTTCCAGTGATAATCCCGGTCTCGAGTGGAATATTTACGGCCTTAAAAACTGACTCTGGCAAAGTTATGCTTTGCCACGTGAAGTACGCTAGGACGCTCAATGGTTCGGATTCCACAAAAAACTGTAGTTCCCAATACCCGGTAGGACTACCAGGTTAGGTTAGAGTAGCCACGACAGAAGCGCACGCGCGGAAAACCGAAACTCTGTTAACCGGCGGCCGAACTACCCTTCCGGGTCTCCCGACCAACAATGCCGTAAGTCCCTTTTTTATCGTTTGGTATTGGACATAACTTTATTCTGTATGAGCTCCACAGTATGTTCTAGATAGATAGATAGCAGTTGCTTATGAATGTTAAAACGAGGGGAAAGTGTATCTCACCATACTCCAGCACGCCCAGCACCAAACTGCTGAAACAATTTCAAATAAAGAGGAATTGCAAAACTGCAATTATAAAGATTTGTGACGAGCATCTTTGCTCTTATTGATTGAAATGTTTGTTCTACTGTTATGATTAAGTGGAATCATCTGGCGGAAGATTCGGGATTTTAACACTTCATTGACATAATACACTTAACTCCAATTTTGACGGCCGTGTGAAATCCTTTTAAACAATCATTAACAACTCAAAAACTGCTGGTGTTCGCTTTCCCCAGCGTAATTCCAAATTATTACGAGAGAGTTGCTCAGATCGGGAACTTTTAGTGGTGGTGGTTAATAAGAGTATATTACACGCCACCCGCTCACAGGTGATGAACGCGGTGGCCAGAAGAAATCATTCTGCCATTAGCCAATGCCGAGTGGTATCCAATGACCCTACGTGAATTATGAAGAAAAATACATGGCTCATAATTATTCACTTACCTTAATGGCCACCTCGAGCTCTTCTTCGCGCATGGCTATTCCAATGGCGTCCTCTCAGCTCATTGCTGCATCTGAAACAAAATTGGTTCCTCCTGTTATGATTATCACACAGGAATGTAGAATTAAATGTACTATGGTTTATTAACAGGAAATGTGTGTTAGCTGCTCAACCAAACTTAAAGATCCGGAATTTACGTTTTATGTGCAGGGATGGGAACTAGATCAAAATAGAAATTAATACTTATATACTAGGTGATAATGAACACATGGTGCTCTTTGCAGATGATATCAGCATATCGTTGAAAGACCCATCAGCACAAAACCTCGAAAACACAGCAAATGATGCTATAAAGAAAATTAACAGGTGGTTTAATGCCAACAAACTAATACTTAATGTAGAAAAGACACAGTTACTTCAGTTTGTTACAAAAAATAAAACAAAGGACAGCTATAATGTGATATCAGAAGGAAAAGCAATCAATGAAAGTAATTTCACAAAATTCCTGGGTGTATGTATAGATAACAAATTGAACTGGAAACAGCATATTCAACAACTTCTTAAAAAACTGAATTCTGCAACATTTTCACTTGGGGTAATATCTAGAATAGCTAATATAGAAACCAGAAAGTTAGTATATTTTGCATATTTTCATTCCATGCTCACTTATGGCATCTCAATCTGGGGAAACTTGTCACAAGCACAGAGGGTATTTAAATTGCAAAAACGTGCTATAAGAACTATTTGTGGAGCAAGCCCACAGACGTCGTGCAGAAATCTATTTAAAAACCTGGGTGTACTAACAATGCCAGCACAGTATGTATACTCCGTACTATCATTTGTAGTGGAAAATCCTGAACACTTCAATCTTAATGCTGACATACATAGCCATAATACTAGGAATAAATATAATATTCACAAGGATTACAAATCACTGTCAATTGTACAGAAAGGGTTAACATTTACTGGAGCTTCCTTATTCAATGTCTTACCAACAGAAATTAAATGTTATCTACAAAAACCCAACTACTTTAAGTCCAAACTGAAAGAGTTTCTGCTTCAGAATCCATTTTACTCTGTAAAAGAATTTTCTTCTTGGAATTTGGTAACTAAGAATGACTGATAAAATAGTATATATGGTGTATGTAAGGGAAAGGTGACAATGTTGTCCACAATTACTAAAATGATATATGGTTTTTCTTTCTGTTGAAACTTTTGACAAATGAAGTAATTACACTGTTTACAAAATTTAACTCATATATAGTAACTAACATGGGATAGCATGCACTCAAAAGCTGCTGTAAAAATTATGATACTAACAGGTTTTTAAGTAATTGACTGCTTATGAGTTGTGGTACCTGGTTGGTAAGAAAATAACTGGTTGTTAGATGCTGGTAACAAGTTTATACACTGTTCCACATAATAAGTATTAACTAACTCGGGATTGTATTTGTAGATTACAGGAAATATTGGTTATACTAATGGGTCATAACTAACTTCTTGTCAATATATAATATTATCAATTATATAGTAATATTGACATTACTAATAAGTGTATGTACTGTTCCACATCCCCGAGATTATTCTCACATGGGATCAAATTGAACATATCTATCTATCTATTAATACTTATATAATAAAACTGATATAAAGAATGGCTATACCCTGTTCACTCCGAACTGGCGCCTCAAGGACATGTTCTCCTGGCCCCACTACACTCCTCACTACCCCCTCCCTTCCTATCTCACGCTGCGCCCAGGTAGAGAACTGACAATTTTCTCGTTGGCGTGTAGGGGTAAGGGCAGCGGAGTGGGGTACAGCACACTGACCTTGAGCATCGTAAAGCTGGCTTCCCACGGCCCGCGCATTTCTCGGCCAGGCCGGTCAAGCTACAAAGAGTTGGCCGTGGGAAGCGACTCGCCTGTGCTCGCAGGGACGTCGTGCCTCTATCAGCCGCCCAGTCTGTAACGATCAAACGCCCGGGTAGCTGAAATGACACTAGGCAAGGTGCTGGGGAGGTAGGGAAGGTTAGCCTGTGGTACGTGTTGATCCGTATAGTTCGGCTGATGTGGCGCGTCCTACAAAACCACGCGCCGTGGTAACCCACCTTAACCGAACGGGCTATAGCAGCAACATGCAGACCATGACAGAATAACAATCGAGGACAGCAAGATATTATCAAGCAAATTGTAGTAGAATAGAATCAGTGACTGATATGGTAAATCAGCTGGACTGGGAGTCATTGCAAGGCATGAAGCGGTTAATGAGAGAGGTGGATGTTACTGGCCACAAGTCTGGATACACATGGAGAAAATAATTCATGGTAGTGAGAGGGAAAAATGCCAGAGTCGTAAATTGATTGTTGATTTCAGGCATAAAGGAATTGAAAATTTTTCATTAGTAAGAACGTGGAATAAACTGTTATGAAAGGTGATACTACATATTCGGTAGTCTGCAGACAGAATCTGCATCCATGGTATTATAGGCAGAGAATCTTTCATACCTAACTTTTAGAGAATACCTGATAAATGTCTAATGAGATAAAAAAGTTACTTAGGAAATTGGTGGACGTTCGCATCTGATTGCAAAACGACTAGAAAAGTAATTTTGACAATTACTAATTTTTAACAGAACTAAATTTCCGTCTCTAAAGACCACGTTGTTAAAAAGGGACGTTAAACTGTTACAAAAAAAAAAAAGAACTAAATCAAATTTTAGATTTTCTACGGTGTCAGTCCTGTGTGAAGTTAAAACCACTCTCTCTCTTTCACTAGCGGCATAATATTTTGATTAAACAGGGAACCCTGAAATGAATTTCCATTCACTTGGTTCATAACATTGTCGCACTTACATTTGAGAGAAATAGGAACGAAGTGTATTTTGTACAACCTAGCTTGCAAGGCTAGCTGTAGTTCGTTGAACCGGATCCTAATTGACTTGAAGATTCTCGATCGCCCACGCGTACACCTACCACAGCGATCGTTGGCTTCTCGCGACGCAATCTCCATGTAAGCAAAAACATCTCGCTGGATGCAGACCACACCCGACACCAAACCAGCTACGGCTCTAGCACCTGCTATTCAGAATCCATGGAAACATATCTGGTATCTGGCTTAAAATCTGAATTGAGATCTCAACATGGAAGGACAAATCTAGTTTTAACCTTTTTTTTAGCTTCTAGTTTTACACCTCGTTGACGCCGAATTAATTAAAGGCGGGACAGGACTGGAGGCAAGGAAAGATTGAGAATTCGGCCACGACCTTTTTAAAGGAACCATCCCGGCATTCACCTGGATTGAATGGGGAAATTGAGGAAAACCAAAATCTGGACGGACGGGGATTCGAAATGTGAGACAGAGCGTTATCAACTCGGTAAAAAAAAAAGGTTCGTCACGCTGCAATTTATCTCAGAAGTTATCGATTGCTTGATACCGAACAAGATGGGTGAGCAGTAACGTTCTGGCCTCGCATTCTGGAGGTCTCAGGTTCGATTTCTGGTCCGGTCATTCAGATTTCGGTTTTCGATGGTTTCCCCAAATCACTCCAATCGAATTATAGATTAAGTAGCGTACACTTAACGGTAGCAATGTTATAGAGTTCTCCTAGAAATACTGCCTGCAACAGGTTGCGATCAGTTTCAGCAGGCCCAGACATGATATCGACATCACTAGAAACGGAAGCGTACTCGGGACAAGGAAAGGGAAGGAATTCGGCCATGGTGGTCGTTTTACGCATTGTCGAGGTAGAGATCATTAGAGGCGAGAAGGGACAGGGGCTAGGAACGGGAAGAAATTCGGCCAAGGCCTTTTGAGCAGACAATCCCGGCATTCGCCTGGAGTGGTTTGGGGCATATTGGAAAACCCAGATCTGCATGGCAGGATTGGAACCTACGTCTACTCAAATGCCAGGCCCGGCCGTTACCTCTCATCCATCGATCTCTGTTACACAAACAGCGTGGGCACATGTACAAATTCTTAGATTCAATTCCACGATGCTTGAAAACTATTTCTGCTGCCCATGGAGGGTATACAAGATAATGTTGTTTTTTTTTTTTTTTTGTCCCCTTTTTTGTTTTTTTTTTTTTTTTTGTCCCCTTCCGGGAAAGAGCTACAGTTTCTACTAAACATTTTATTAATTATATGGTCGTATGAAAAATATGTGGTACAAATTTTATTAAAATGGCTAGATTCAGACAGGTGTTTTTGTTTTAGGAGCACTTCATTAAAACATAATACATTCATATAAAATTAAATTCTGACTGCATTGAATGATTTTATTTCCATCTAAGTTACTATTCAGAGTTATTCAATTTTTTTTTCGAATTTTCGGATTAATCTCTAATGTCTTGTATCGAAAAACTGGGTTACTTTCGTACACTTTTTGGACTTTTTTAGAGAATTCAGAAAAAATGATCAATTTAAGGAAATAAAGAGTTATTTGGTTAGATCTGTCCTTCCTCTTTCGAATAATGGTATTGCAAACTAATTAATACCATTTTTAACCCAGAAATTTTCCTCCATTTATGTACAAAAGTTGCCCTGTGAAGTGGGGAAACTTTGGGACAAGTCATTTTTCTGGTTAAAATCAATAGGAAAAGTGGTTGGTGCCAAAGTTAAGAGTAAACGCACTTTATTTGTCTCAAATTACACACATTTTCAGCTATTGTGTTTTGTGTTTCTTTCTGAAAAGGCTTCGGCAGATGTATTTTCACCCGCTCTTCTGGCTATCACTTTGACAAAATTGGGTGACTTCAGAGATCATTTGGATGATGTGCCCCATTAAGGATTTATCAATAAATATTTCAAATGTGTGTATTTAACTTGATCTACAATGTATGTATTTCGCATTCTCAAACTTAAAAAAAAAAAATTTCATGAAGTATTTTTTTTTTTACCATTGTTAAAAAAATTAGCTATCTAATGCCACCACCTTAGAGCCCTATCGGATATAATAAGTACTAAGTTCAAATAAAATTTAGAGCTATTTCCGATTTGATTCTTCATTGATCTTACAATTTCATCAAATCAAAAATTTGTAGGGGCTGAAAGGGAGCAATCCTATTAACATACCTAAATTAGCTTTTTTTTGGTACTGAAAACTGTACCTTTCTCCTTGATTATGAATCGCCATTTAGAGAAAATATAATATGCCTCATAAGTTATTGGTAAACTATCAGTTCAATTGCTTTTATACTGTCCCAAAGTTGCCCTGCGGAAGCCGGACATTACAAAACATTACCAAAATTTGTAGATAATATTTTTTTTATTATTGTCTAAAACAATAGCAAAGACAATGTATTTCTTATTGTGGCTACCTGTATTTTCACGTCTGCTGCTAGTTTTTTCATTGCTATATGAAAGTTTGCAGAACAACAGAGCTCTTTGAAAATAGTCTCAAAATTAAAAATGGCTGCCTCTCATAAAATTTTGTGGACAAAGTTCTGAAAAACTGCTGGTATAAGGCAGCTAAAATTAACACTTCGAATAACCATAGCAAAAATATTATATTTTGCAACTGGCAGCTGCAGGAGATTTCAAACTCCTGAAAAATGCGGTGTCCCAAAAATGCCCCTGCTGTCCCTAAGTATCCCCGGTTTACGGTATGTGAAATTAAGTATTCCAATATTATTTGTTATTTATGTCTTGTAAGTCAGATTTGTTATTTTTGAATATGGCATTCTACTATTGTAAATTGTATTCTGCTCTGGAGACGTCATGTAACGAGTGAAATTGTCGAAAACACGCTACTGAACAATTAAAGTATAACGCGTATTGTCAACTGTGAGCGGATATAGCGTAAATGACACACAATTAACGATAATTTCTCAAACGTCGGGAGAAGCTAATGCGAAACATGAAGACGGTTGATTAATTTTTTAAATAATTTCTGATTCATGCCAAACCAAACACTTGTTTCATTTTACCATTGAGTCATAATTATTTACTATTTACAGGTCGCTGAGTATCTTGTTAATAGACTTTAGGCTAAATACCGAGATAAGCGTTTCGTCTTTAGTTAATTGCACCTATCAATATCGGCATCACAAGACTGACGTAGTAATTATCCCGCACATTTCCAAAGTGAATTAATGTGTCGCCATAATCGATGTGGTAATGTACTACATCTGCTATTTTAAATGCCGTCTACGGCGTATTGATCAGGCTGCTAGCTAATTTTAGACAGTTTTCCGAACTCATTTATTAGAATGTGACATGATACCTAACTCCAGATTCTCAAGTACGGATTTAATTTTACAAGACAGTAAATATTAATGCAAAGCTGACTGTTGTCAGTCAGATGAAGATACTTTCCTCCCTTAGAGTGGATAATATTTGATGATTTCTAAGCCAAAAGACATTTAATTCATAGAAAAAACAGTCAAAATCAATAAGACCCGAAGCTGCACTCGCATCAGGAGTTATGAAAAGTAAGTTTACCGTTTTATTAGAAACGCCTTACGTTAGGGGTCCATTACGTGGGGTATTTTTTAGGAAATCCGCCCCCCTCCCCCTACCCTATGGTAAGGTGAGATCTTGAGGGGTGTTTTTGGTCTCCTGTTCTCACGGGTGGTTGGACCCCCCTAACGCGGGGGTTGCGTGTTTTGTAGATCTTTTCTGTTTAGCTCTAGTGTTCTTCCAGCAATTAAAAAAGGTTAGGTTAAATGAGATTTCGTCGACCCCCATTTCACCTCACGTAATTAATGGACGCCCCCTTCGCGAATCGGAAAAGTCTGTATAAGAATATTATCGCAGAAACTGAAAGATTTGCTGGTAACTTTGTAATTTTATACAAGTCAGAAAATGACTTAGTTACCATGCATACGTACCGTCTTAAAAACAGAATGTAAAATGAACAATAAATGGCGCAGCATAAATTAGAGGTTAGAGCAAGAAGCCTTGAAGCGAGTTGGAGGAGGTGTAAAGGAGGGCTACTAGATTTGTCTGGAAATTACCGCAGAACAGAATCAGTAACCGATTATGATAAACGAACTGGAATGGGATTCATTGGAAGACAGGAGGAGGGTGAAGAGGGTAATGGGAGTGTGCAGAGCGTGTACTGCCGATGAGCTTTGGAAAGATATTGGTGTAGATAGGAAAAGTAGTGCATGGAAGGGAAAAGATGACCACAAGCTGGCACTCGATTTCAGGCACAAGGGTGTGGGAAGATTTTCTTTCGTAGGTAAGGGGTTAGGGATTTGGAATAAGTTACCAAGAGAAATGATGAATAATTTACCAAAAACATTGAAAGAATTTAAAGCTGAAATTTGTAGAGGAGGGCAAAAGTAGGTGGGTACAGGAAAGAAGAAAAATGGGTGTGTAGGGAAATTGCTACCGGAGCCTGTGCTCCAACTCAATTAAAAATAAATTAAAACATTAAATTAAAGGATGAAATAAAACAGTGTAGTTAGAAGCATACAGATTATCAATATTGTTGTTGTTGCTTTTTGCTTATGGCTTTACGCCTTGTCTACGTCGAGGTCATTATAAGTGGGAAAAGGCCAGGAGGCAAGGAATGGGAAGAAATTCAGTCATGGTCCTTTCGCATGTAGTGATTTATGAAAATAATGAAAAATCGAAATCTGAACGGCCGGATGGGGATTCGAACCTGCGTCCTTCCAAGTGAGAATTATATATACACTAGCAGTTACCCGCGACTTCGTCCGCGTGGAAGAGTGTTGTAATATAAGATTTTGTTGAGAGGTCTGGTCGCTCAGTGGTTAGGGCGTCCAACTGGACATGGAAAAGTCCCCAGCTTGAATCCCAGTCTCGCAGAGGGTTTTCATAGGTCCTTAGCTCGACCTTCACCTCTGGCACAGATTGTTGTGTGATGTGAAGTGTGCCAGAATGCTCACGTGGTTCTGATTCCACGTTGAACTTAGGTCCTCTATGCCCAGTAGGATTACTGCGTTAGGTTAAGTGGCTACGAAAGGGGCTGATAGCGTAGACGTAATGAAGCCTTGCCACCAGGTCAATATGACCATACAATTAATTTTAGAGCTATTTTTATTGGTGATGGTAGTAATAAATACTGCAATAAAATAACAAAAATGTATTTGTTCCAAACAACTTCATCGAACTTTTAAAACAATAAAATATTCTGTATGTTAGTAGTATTTTCAGTTTAATACATATTGTAGGATTTGTTATTTTCTGAAAAAACATGTAAATTTTTTGCACTCGGTACCCGCGAGCAGGCAACATATAGTTGACCAAAGGAAAAGCAGTGAGTATCCAAGTGTACTCCCACCAATTTCAACGTTTGACCTTGCGATTTATTAACTGTCATTGAAAATGAAATTTTTAATGGGAACTGTAATGTTTTAAATTCAAAGGGAATATTACTGGGAATAATTGGGATACGCGGAATTATAACGGCTTCCCCTTTAGATGCACCGGTAAGAATTGTCGCCTTCACAATGTTTCTTCCTAGTTCTGTGATGTGTAATCTGGTGCCATTACAATAACTTGAGGGGAAGGGGGGGGGGGTCGAGATTACGCATCAGGAGACCTCGAGTGCCAACCTTAAGCTCGAGTTTATGGGACGATAGCCCAGATAACTCGAAGGAATTTGAAAACTCGACGGGGTAGGTAGCAGCTTCGTCAGTTAACCTTACTGTATCTATGGAAGAGTGTGTTGTCACTTCCCCGACTATTTCCTCTAATATATATATATATATATATATTTGCTCCAGAATCATTTTTCGGGGTAAGTATTGTCTTCTCACATAACCAGTTTTCGTCATTGATAATATTTAGTTGAATGCTCGGGAAAACATTAGAAATGAGCTCACGTTTGTTCAGGTGTTTCAGCAACTCGTTGCAATGCCAAATATGTGGCATATTGTTATTGCCGTCTTTTTGTTTGCTTCGGTGTTTCAGAAGCTTTTGAGATCGACTGCCAATCCGCTTGCTCTTAGCAAGCACCGAGCTCGCGATTTTCCCGGTGTGATCTTCCAGACACCAAGCGTTCATTTTGGAGTTGTCGCCCAACTTGTGACTGCTCCGGCAATTCAGCATCTCCAGAAGCCGCAATACGTGCTAAGTGCTCAACCCTGTGCAACTCTGCTAGAGGATTTGTTCCTGGGTTTTGGCTTTTTCACAGCCGTAGTTTTCTTACATTTCATTGAGAGATTTGAATTTCTTTTTCCCGGCATCTCTTAAAATTACTAATTTCAAGACTTGCGAATAAAAATTAATATAGTTTTAATTAATGGAAACTCAAAACGTCAAATTATGATGGAAGCGACTAAACATCCATAAAATTTACTAACATTCAAAGAGCAAATAAATACCTAAGTGGCCCAAGGACGTTGATCTCGTTAAAAAATTGCGAAACTAAAAAGGTATATTTTTTTTTAAGTGAACTTAATTTGTTCTCTGAATATTAATTTTGTTTTGAAGATATGTGGGTTCCATCAATTAATTCTGTTTTAAATCAGAAATTTAGGTATTATAGTAATAATTGATTCTTTTATTCATAATGTTCAGTGTTAATGTTCGTTTCTCTATCTGTGAAAACAGTTGACTGCATGTAGATCAGTATACTATAGTATGTTCGTTTCGATCCATTAATTCTTCTCTGAAATATAAATTACAATGTTAAAGTAGTAATAGATTCTTTATTCATAATAGGTTTCTGAATCTGCAAACAGAATTGAATGTCTACCGGCAAATCACCACTCTGCTTTTCTGACTCTCCACTATCTGAATAAAACATTTATAAATTTCAAAAATTTACTTCGTGCAATGTGTTCTGCTAAATCATCCAGGCTTATTATATATCTTTTGATACAATATCATTATAAAGCGATACATGACGTCACTAAAATGGTGCTCGTGAAAGAAGCTTAAACTATTAATAATGTTTCAGTTCTCATTTTGGTCCAGGCTGCATTTCAACAAAGTGAAAAACTCCGCTAATAATACCGCTAGAAAATCAAAGCTTCTATCACTCGCGCATTAATACATTAGAAACGTGAATTATTATTTCAGATCGCAGGAAAATAAATACTGGATACATATGAAACTTCATTCATTATTGCAGTTACATAATTAAAAAATTTATACTAAAATGCTTGTAAATTACAGTGTACAACGGAAAGTTCATAATTCTCTACAACTCTAAGACAATTTTTGTTAATATTGTTGGTCAAGCTTACATCGCGATAAGGTGACTGTTACTGCTCGTGATTTAGTAAGGCGTATAATGAAATTAATTGTGATAGTAATTTATGCTACACTAATTAGGAATCTTGATATAGAAAAATCTGTTACTATTCGAAATACAGTTCCAATGCATTTAATGTGTTGAGGTGTGTTCATAACGTTTGATTTTGTAGCGGCAATATTAGCAGAGATAGTGGTTAGGTTGAAATGCTTCCTGGACCAGAATGTTTTTGTTACAGTATAAGGCAGAAGTCATTTAGTTATTATTAGTAATAAATAAGCAGCTTTCATAAGCTCCGTGTAAATGAGGTGTATCGCGTTGTAAACGACTTGCAATATTGCTTCATGAAACATTAAGTCTCTACGATAGGCGATTGAATACATTCGTTTTAAGTGAAGGATTTACTGGAGTAGTTTACGTGGCGATACATAACGTCACAACGTGACATAGTGCTTATGATATTTGCTTAAATAACTGATAACTAAATTTCTCATGCCATTGGCTGTGACAAAAACATTCAGTTTTCATTATGGTCCAGGCTGAATATCAATGTAACCACAATATTATTGGCGCTACAAATTCAAAATCTCAGCCACACGCGCATTGAAACAATTATTTTATCCTAAGTTAGCATCGTCGTGTATCGCGACGTAAACTTGAACCGGATTTATTAGATATTTGTAGAAATTGAACAGTAAGTAAAAAGCACTGTTTCCTAAATCATAGTCTACTATTTGTACTGATTTATACAAAAAAATTTGAACAAAAAAGGGTTTGTTAATAATTTGTAATATTACAGAGAATGTATAGTGGAAAAAAAGAAGACACACAGGAAATAAATTAAACCGAGATAGAATGGAATCCGTAACATTTTTATAAATACGACATTTCGAGCACCGCCATTTTACACTTTTAGTAAATCGACTTTCGTGCTGGTATAATCATAGCATTTTACGTTGTTTTTTTCCAAGCTCTGATTTTTCACATTTAGTATATTACGATCGAAATTATGGTGCAATATTTGAGATGTCATACTAACGCAAATGAAAAAAATCTCTTTACGAACTTAACAACAGTACCTACCTTTTTTAATTTAAGGTTAAGTACATATTTATAATTCCTGCTTCCAAACTATTGTTTGTCAAATGCATCAGTTTTATGGCTTTTAAACTAAACACAAACTTGCATATGTAAGAAGGTTTTCACTTCTATGTCTGAAAAGCAGTGTTTGCGATTTATGTAAAAAGCAAAGAGTAAACGTTGCACGGCTGTCTACGAAGTAGGAAACTCTTTGTTGCTTCCGAATTGATATTAATGGCAATTTCTAAAAGAACTATGCGTTTTTGCGGGATAAAATCTATCCTATAACACTTCGCACGCAATTAACTGACTTCATGCCAAATTTCATTTAAATATGTTGAGTTATTAAGGCGTGATTGACTGCAGACGTACATCCAAACACACATCCGAACTTTCTCGTTTTCTCATTTATAGATATATAGATATCCGGGAAAGCGCAGGTAATTAAGTTATTTTACCAAAAAGAAAAATTTGATAACATAAGTAATATTGAATATTAGAAAGTCATTCCTGGAAATGATTGAAAAGTCATTTCTGATTGAAATGCACCTTTGTATTCCATCAAAACACTGATAATAAGCAGCACGAGGAGGAAGAGAATTTAAGCTTTTTTTTCTATAACATTTAACCCTTTCGGTCATACAGTAAGCCACGTTGTTTTTGTTATGTACATTCTCTTAAGCGTTCTTATCGTTTCATCACAATTTTTACTGACCGCACAGTATGAACACATGAAGAAAGCACCCATGTCCCCTGAGCAACGGAGGCCTTTTAGAATACAGCATTACAGAGCCAAATGAGGAATGAGAAGATCGAATTAATAACATCAGCACTGTGGCAAAATTCGATAAAATAAGAAACAGGTCGATACGCTTCATGTTCGGATAACATGTAATTAACCCTTTAGTGTTACAAGGTAATACAGGAAGTATAAACTATAAAGGGAGACCAGTGTAGGAGTGTAGTAGATTCGCGAGGATTAAGGGTGCAGATGAAGGGGCTATCACAGGTAAGGTAGAGTGTAGATTGTAGCGAAACACTTTACACTGCTTATGTTAAACAACTTTCTTCGCATCAAAATGAGTACCTAGAATATATATAAATTTTAAAATGTCTGTAAAAACTTGCAAATTTTAGTACTTTACAGTAATTATTCTTATTCATCCGTTCTCGAATCACCTAATTCAAAATTTTGTTATTGACTAGTGCAGAGAGGACAGCACTCTCACTGGTCCTGCGACTTCGAGAAAATCTACCAAACCTGGTTAACAATCAGGCCTGGCAACCGGAAGCAAGCGAGTTCGATTCCCGGTCTAGCTATCTTGATATTCGGTTGGTTTTGCACGTTTTCCAAAAATCACCCGGTGAATTCCATTACTTTTCCTTAAAAAGGCCATCGCCGAATTCCTTCTCGTTCCTTGAGTAAATATTCTTCCGTCTCTAATGACATCGACAAACTGTAAAGCATCCCTTCCCCCAAAAAAGGAGGATGTTTCTTTGTTGCAAACCGAGCGTATCGCTGAAGATAACAGACTTACTATCAAAGAGAGCGAGTGTAAATAATTGCGGGAAGTTACAGTAAATCGAGTTTCCAGAATTATTTTATGGCGAAATCGTCGTGGAAGATAGAATTTGTCTGTAAAATGCTGTTAAAACAATTCCACTCAAGAGGCATCGGAGAAGTATCTATCAAGAATTTAAAAATCTAGTACAACAACGCATTTTGTGGACGCTTAAAAGGTTTTCTTCCAGAAATTCATTATTCGTGTGCAACAGTAGCATTGATTCTAGGAGAATTTCATTTACTTAATACGTGAAGACAGATTAATGGCATTTATTTGTTCAATAGTGATTGTGGCTTCGCTATCTGTATTAGGAACTAAACTTCTCTTCGTCAATATGTAGCGGTCATAGCAAGCAGAAGTAACATATGTGAGACTAAGTGAATTCGACGATGATCTTATTTAATTCCTTCCTGCAGTGTGATAGTTTTAATACAGGGCGTTCGCCGGGAAACGCAACCCACTGTTAGCGCTACAAGGAAGAAACTGCTCGCGGCGAGCGAGCGGTCAGCTCCCGGCATTGTTCGACCGTCGGCCGCGGACTATTTCATAAACTTGTATGTGCTAAGCATTTAAATGTGACGTAATTCATTAGCTTACCTTATAAAAGATGCTGGAAGTGTTGACACTCTTGTGTAATGCACATTTCACATCTTCTGAACATATTTCGAGACACACGCTGCCCTAACTGACTTAATGATTTTTTGGGTGACTGTTCTAGTCGAAAAGCGATATCGTAAATTTTCTCCTCTGTGAGAATACGGTTGACCGACAGTCTCTTTTTGTTAAAAAATGAACCCGTTTCTCTTACTTTTTTAACCAGACGCAGAATTGTTGATTTAGCTGGCAGTAAAGCGCCAGGAAATTCGCGACGAAATTTTCTGCGACACTTTTTAAACGACTTCTTCTTCACATATGTATCGCAGAGAAATATTCTTTGTTGCAAACTGTAACGAACCATAATTTTACTCACACTCAAACACGGTACAGATTAGTAAGAGTATGAAGCCCCAAACCAGCCAAACCGCAAAGAAACGTTTATTCACAACACTGATTAATAAGAGACTGAAGTCACAAACTAGCTACAATGCAAAGAAACCGTTCTTAACAATGTAAGGGTCACTGCACTGCACTGTTGGGGCAGCGGAGGTGTTAAACAGTGCGGTGATTCACGGTGCCGGTTGGCGGAAACTGCTGGGGGGACTGACCGAGCAAGTTGCCGACGGCAACAGACTGGGAGGGTTGCGTTTTCCGGCGAACGCCCTGTATAAAGGAAACCACCATGGCGCACAGCAATCAACCTTACTGAGTGAGTCCACTTTCAACATCAAGTTGTGTATAACTCAACGGTAACAATATTCAGTAGCCAATCCACGTCTAGTTCAGTTCGGTTACAAGGATTCGATCTTCCCAGACAGGGAGAATTATCAGTCGGATTTGAACAGGATGAAGCAGATGCGGCTACTTATTAGGCAAATGGGGTTGGGTCAATTCTACAAATTGTGACTGTGTAACCACCTTGCAGACAATCCACCACGTTGTTTCTGACTGTCCTAGAGCCTGCAAAGGAACAATAGCGGAAATACATCATGCGTCCATCAGTGCAATTGATTGGGTAAAAACAGAGATATAAAATTGTACAAGCTTGCGATATGAACATCTGTCCTCATCTTTTGTATATTCTGTTAAATATAAAACGATAAGTACATAAACAAGTTATTAACAGTATAAATAATAATGAAGCTAGTGGAGAAGATAGCATAACAGCAACTATTAAAATCGTCCCAATCAAAAATCATTCAGGAACTACAGATAATTTTTGAAGGTATTTGGAGAACAGAGAAGATTCCAGATGAATGGAAAATGGCATTAATGCATCCACTGCATAAAAAAGACGACAAACAAAATGTTGATAACTATAGAGCAGTATCCCTATTGCATGTTGCTTATAAAGTACAGTATTCTCAAATCTCTTGCTGAGCAGAGTAGAGACAACACTTGACAAGCAATTGGTTGAGTATCAGGGTGGATTTCGAAAAGGTAGATCTTGCTCAGAACAAGTATTCAATCTAAAATCCATAATTCGTCATCGAGTATTAAACTCCAAGGACATAATAGTAATATTTATAGATTTTAAAAAGGCTCTTGACTGTTGATATGGAAACTTTATATAAAACAATTCGTGAATTTGGAGAGATCAAAATTGGCAAACCTAATACTTGAAACTCTTACACACACAATTTCAAAAGTGAAATGTACGAGCGAAATATCAAAACCTATCGAGATAAATACAGGTATGCGGCAAAGTGATGGTTTGTCAACCATTTTGTTCAACTGTGTCTTAGAGAAAATTGTAAGAATTTGGAATAGTAAATTGAAGGGACACAAAGTTACACCAATAATTTAAAAAAAAAAAAAAAAAGAACGAAGGTGTTGAAACTAATTGCCTGGCATTTGTTGACGATTTCGCTATACTTTCAGAGGACAATACAAATGCGAAAACACAGCTCAATCTCTTGAAAGCAGTAGCCAACAAAACAAGGTTGAGAATTTTTGTAGAAAAAACTAAATTTATTACAAACATTAAAAACGTTCCTATATTTTAGACGACAGATATTGGATGAATAGAGAGTAAATCAATTTAAATATCTGCGTGAAATAATTCAAGAAATTCAAGATAAATTCGTCATGAAGAAAGGATACACAGGATGTAAAGAGAATATGGTATCATAAAAAAATTTATAACAAAAAGTGCTTGTCTAAAAATCTTAAAATAAGGCACTAAAATTCGGTCATGTAACCAGAATGTCTATATGCTAGTGAATTCTTAATGTTGAACTATAGATTGGATAAACTGGAATTACTAGAAAGAAGAATCATGAGAAAAATCTTTGGTCCTGTTAAAACTATGGAAATTAAGAAGTAATAAGGAAATATACCAGAACATAGAAGATATGACACAATCAATAATGAAAAGCAGATTCCTGTTTTTTGGACATATCTACATAATGAATGATTACAGACTAATGGAAAAGATATTCAATTATCTTTGGGGGGGGGGGGGGGGAGGAAACCAACAACTAGCTAGATTCAAGAGTGGATGTAGTCTTCTCGGGAGACTAGCCGAGTAAGTAAGATGTTTCCACACGATATTTCGGCGATCTCAGACTCCGTCGCCATCTTCTGGTGAAGATGGCGACGGAGTCTGAGATCGCCGAAATATCGTGTGGAAACATCTTACTTACTCGGCTAGTCTCCCGAGAAGACTACATCCATTCTCAACGCCGAGAAAGACTTCGTTCCTATATAGATTCAGAAGGTTAAGAAAGATTTGGAAAGAAATAAGAGAAGAGGAAATTATGGAAAGAGAGGTCTTTATAAAGAATGTATTAAGTTTGGAAGGATTCCAAGGCAGAAGAGGAAAGAAATTTGCACCGTATTGGTCTGAGGAGAGAAGGGAGAAACATAGTGAAATTATGAAGGAATATGAGATCGAACGGAAGAAAAAAAAAACAAGAAATGATGAAGAATTGAAATTGGAACGTGGTCCCAGCAGGTCTTATCGGAAAGAAGAATAAGGAATAGATAAATCTTTTTTATCTGCTGTATTATTCACTGAACTGTTTCCATTGTCGCCAGTTGACTGCGAAATTGTCTATGATTAACGTTAACCTTCCGAAAGTTGCTCAGACTTATGAGAAACAGCAAGCGAGTTAGTAAAGTAGAACCTTGAAACAGTAAGCTAGTGTTGCGTGTGGTCTACGCTGAACCGCTGGCAGGGCGAGGGGAATGTGGCACAGCGGGTCCATACGAGGAGCGCTCCGAACCAGGTCGCTAACATTCCCGCGGTCGCTGCGGCCAGACAGCATCACTGGGTGTCTCAACCTTCAGCTCAAGGTTCACACGCGCGTTGTGAAGACAAAAATATTTATGAAACTTTCTCACAGCACTAATCATCAGAAAACTCTTTTCGTTCCTCCCATCGAACAGAAAGCGTTTAATATAGCTATCACGTGACTTTCGCGAAGTAGGGAAACAAACACGCACTATCCATTTGTCTTAAGTTTTCGTTTCAGAAATTTCCCGCAGAAGAAATATAAACTAGTTACTGGGAGATCTAATTATACTTCCATTTCTTCTAAATAGACTAAATTACATTTATGTTAATATGGTATGTACGATAACTGGCTCTGCAGGTACGAACTTACACCAGTACATACCGAATAAAATTCTCTCAGGTACAGAGGTTGGACAAAATAATATGAACACCACGCGATATAGTACAGGTTGTTGCATGTTGGCACCACTCCTTCCGTGTGAATACTGCGATGCGCATGTACGGCGTAGTTGACGTGGCAAGTCTTGTAGATTATGTGTCAGTGTATTATACGCTTTGTTCTGTGATGGTTATAACAAGAGATCGGTGAAATGCGTGATCTCTCAGAATTCGAAAGAGGGTTAATTGTTGGAGCTGGTTTAGCGGGAGTGTCTGTGACAAAAACAACTGAACTGTTTAACATCTCACGAGCGACAGTATCCACGGAATGAAAGCATACACAAAACATGGTAAAACATCGTCGGCGAAGAGGAATAGTGGACGAAAACCAAAGTTAACCGACAGAGACCGACGAACATTAAAAAGGATTGTGACCAGACAACACAAAACTACCGCAGCAAAAGTGACAGCAGAACTCAACACACACCTGAGTAATACTGTTTCGACAAAAACACTTTGGTGCGGGCTCCACGAAACTAACATTCATGGGAGGGCTGCAATTGCAAAACCCCTTACAACGGCTACCAACGGCAATCATCGTTCACATCGTTTCCTACTAACGACTAGGTTTATGTATGAAGAACACCAAAAGAAGCCCCTACAGTCAAGCTTGGGGGAGATTCCGTTATGATTTGGGTGACTTTATCGTGGTATTCAGCTGGTCCTCTTATTCGCATCACTGGCCGGATGACTGCAAATGAATATCTCGACATCCTCAGTAATGAAGTTCTTACTATGACTAGAATATTGTTGCCAATCACTGCCATTTTCCAAGATGATAGTGCGCCCATACACAAAGCCAGAAAGGTTCGTTCCTAGTTCGAGAAGCATCAGAATATCATCAAACATCTTCCCTGGCCAGCACAATCGCCAGACCTCAATATAATTGAACAATTGTGGGGAGTTTTGGAGCAGAGAGTAAGGAGCAGATTTCCACCTCCAACAACATTGAAGTAATTGGTGAATGTTTTGCTACAAGACTGGGACAACATTCCGTTGGAAACTATTCAGACACTCTACAAATTTATCCCGCGAAGAATTGCAGCTGTTCTACAATCAAAAGGTTGCCCCACACCATATTAATAAATCAATAGCACGTAAACGTCAGGTGTTCGTATTATTTTGTCCAACCCCTGTAACTAGCCGAGTGAGTCCATCGATAAAAAAAATACATTTCGGCGGCCAAATCTCTGGAAGACTGGGAGTAAGGAATGCGAAGGAATTCAGCCATGTCATTTTTGAAGGAACCGTCCCGGCATTGGCTTAGAATTATTTGGGGAAACCAAAGAAAACCCAAATCTGTATGAGGATTCGAACTTATGTCCTCCAGAACGTTACCGCTCACCCAACAAGCGCGGTGCCCAATGGAAGACTAAAACATGACATATAAACGATCACGTAGAAAACCGCAATGCATTCTTACTGTGAAGAGTACCTGAGAATGATAGCAGGAAGTTTGGAAAAAGCCGAGAAAAATGGGCCATCGATATAAAATTTTGTAAAATGCTTGACTACAATTATTCGGAAGATGAACTGGGTTCTGACTTCTGACCATGATCTCATTGAACATATGCAGGCTTTGTCATTGAAGGCAATACAGCCAAAAGACGCAGATGCTTTAGGTAACATTTGGCTCCGTAATCTCCATTTTGAACAGGAATTTAAGCACGCGAAAAGTTGCCGTAAAATGTCTGCTGTAACTCCTAACGACGGAACATAAACCATCTCGTAAGAATCGGAAGGCATGCTGGTATCGAAAGTGGTTGGTAGCGGTAAGGCTCTGGCCTCGCATTCGGGAGGATGCTGGCTCTATTCCCCGTCCAGGCATACAGATTTGGGTTTTCTATGGTTTCCCAAAAACACTCCATGCGAATGCCGGGATGCTTCGTTCAAAAGGCCATGGACGAATTCCTTCCTGTTGCTTGTCCACAGTCCTTTACCACCACTAATGACCTCGACGTCGACGAGGCGTAAAGCCGTAAGCATAACAGAAAAACTTGCTGGACTTCGTGTATTACGGTCACTATTTCCTGAACACTGAGGTGGTTCCCGACATAAAACGAGTCCTATTTAAGCACAGAGAAGACCCTACGAATCATAACAAGTTACCCGTACTCGATTCGCAAAGAGCTCTTTCTGACGTGATTTTTACATTGGTGGGAAATATGTATGAAGTAAATACAGTCTCGAGTATAGGATTTTACACTGTTTCCAGTTTCACGCTTTTAACTAAATGATTTCATCCCGAAACGGAGTCTACACGCAACCTATGAAGCCTGTCTTCATGTCTTGTTCCAGTCACGATATTCCTTCCAGGAGGAAATCTTTTTTTCCCTTTCTTTCTTCTTTTTCGCTTGGGGCATCTTAGGCTGTGATTTTAGGATTATAAATGGAAAGTTAATGGTAAGAACAAGAAACGGAGGAATAAATTTTACATTAGCCTGAGCATTGGTCGAAAATTATTTCAATTTTTTTTTGGGAAATTAAAATCTATATGACCGATAAGGATACTCACTTCTCCACCATGCTCCCTTCAGGATGCAGAAATGGAGTCCAACTCAGATACATGTAACAAACCAGAAGCTGTAGACCACACAGAAAATGGTTTAAAGGCCATTGAAATTTTGGCTTGACAGGGATAACAGATTGTACAGGGGACACCTGGTTTCGTTTATTAAGATATTAAGTTCGTGAACGAACAACATGAAAAGTAGTTGGTCTAGTGATCTGTCAACCATCAATACGAACGTTGAGAACTTTCCTTTGGTATTAAGTAAAAAATTCAGAAGACGAATAAATTAAGCATTATTTGTATTATAACAGGTTCATCAACAAGTACTACAGTGGTTTACTGTGTCAACATCGGAATCGTATACGTATTCAGCAAGCGGTCTGGTGGCTCAGTGGTTAAGGCATATGACTGGAGACCGATCGGTTTCCGGTTAGAATAAGTGTCTCAGCGGGGATTTTCAAAGACCCTTAACCCGATCTTTACCCCTCGCACAACTTGCTGTGTGATGTGAAGTTCGTCAGTACCTTCTGTGATGCAGATTTGAAGTTAAACTGCAGTTCCTCTATACCCTGCAGTATTACCGGGTTAGGTTAAGGTGGCTACAATAGAGGGCGGAACGCACTGCGAATAGAGAACCTGTCACCAGATCATTACGACCACATGAGCCTTCTTAATAGCATTAATATTGTATCTATGACACTGCGCACATAGAGTTCTTGGTGCTGTAAGAGATCAGTTTATTCACTGCTAAAGTGTGTATAACTTTTCATGAAGTATAGAGCAAGGCAAGTTTGGTAGGGGTATCGGGTGCCGCTGCGCTAACAGGAAATGCTAGTTCCCGAAGTTTAGATTACGGGCAGTGGGTGGGATGGCCTGAAGACATCAATAAGTAACTGCTACGCAATGGTCTTTCTCCGACCAGAACAGTTTACCATCAGCATCAGTGTTCTAGAACATTCTCCAATGAGCTTGCGTGAAGTCCTCCCCCACCAATGACATAATACTAGCATCATGATTCAAGCATTTTGTTTGTTCGTAATTGGAACTTTGCAAGATGGAGGTAATTGAAACAGGCTGTTAACATCGCTGGAGAATAGTCAAAACCCCTGCCTGCCGTATAGCCTTCCAGGTCACTCCAGACATGGAAACCACAGACATCGTGTCGTGACTACCGCCATAGTGCTGTTATAATAATGTTAAAGATTCATACTTATTATATCAGTAACTTAAATGGATTTAAATGAAACTACTCTCACAGGAATCAGATTCGAGTCCAGGATCTATTATGTAGTACCTTCGTAAAACTTTCGAGCAGCCCAGATAATTTGCTGCACGCTTGTTTCTACAACAGTCAGTAAGAAACAGACATGCAGTTGTTGTTCCGATAAATAGCACCCTAAAACATGAAGTTGTGATGCAATATCGACATTCGAACCTTATACGACTTCTTCACTTCCTTTACACTGTCGCCTATATACTGCAAAATTATAATTTATTTAACAATTGAATAACAATACAAACAAACATATCAATAAAATTAAAAAATGTTGCAGAAGGGTTGAATACAAATAAGAAGTGCTGAGTAAAATGGCTGTCCCACACGAGGTCCACTAACAGTGATCTAAAGGCCTCGCATTCGGGAGGACGCGGGTTCGAATCCCCATCCGAGCATCCAGATTTGGGCTTTCCATGGTTTCCCCAAATCACTCCAGGCGAATGCCGGGATGCATCCTTTAAAAAGGCCATGGCCGAATTCCTTCCCGTTCCTTGTCCCCAATCCCATCCCGCCTCTAATGACCTTAGCCGTCGACGAGGAGTTAAGCTGTAAGTTAAAAAAAAAACAAAAAAACCTAAAATATGCTAGCTCAAAAATCTCTGCAAAGGTCTCATTGTTTTTAGTTTTTTTTTTAAAATTCAACAGTGTTGCTTATCGCTTAGTTTTATTTAAATATCTATTGTAACTATAGGCAAGTATAAGATGGCCCGCAGGCTAACTCAGAATCGAAATTGTGGTCCGTCTCCCAAAATCGGTTGTTCTTGGTGACCCATGTATGAAGTCTTCAATTGTTCTTTGGAAGGTTCTGTGAGGGCATTCGAAAACTATTTGAGTGATGATTTGATATTCAGCTCCTCATTCCCTATTAAATATCACAACAGCCATTATTTCTCCGGATGCTTCGTTTGTTATTGAATTAGCCACACCCGTTTGCAGTAAAATATTTTGCTGTGACAAAGGAGGATAACAGGATTTTAATTTGCGACACTTGTCCTTTCTATATATTAATGAATGGCTAGATTCAAATTCTGCTGAAGTTCCCCCTCCCCCCTGAAATTTGCAAAGCTAGCTCTCCTAGTCGTGGTACACTCTGGGTAATGCTGACTAGCAAAATTAACTGCGCCAGTAATATGTAGTCTAGACAGGATACAGATCTCATTCATCAAACAGATGTCTAGCACATATTATAGCCTCTTACAGATCAGACAAGTTCTCATATTTCCACTTAGAGATTGTAGGCTGTATGTTCTGCAGAAAGTTATCGTAAGGGAAATGACATTGGCAGATACCAGTCGATTTTTTTGTTTCAAACAAAGACTCGGAAAGAACTTCGTAAAACTGAACATGTTACGCGCAGCACTTCAAGAAATAGTATCTTGGACTTTTGGAATACCAAAGTGAATGAGCGGTAACGTTCTGGCCTCAGATTCGGGATGATGCGGGTTCGAATCACCCGTCCGGCAATTTAGATTTGGAGTTCTCATGGTTTCCCTAAACAACTCCAGGGGAATGCCAGGATAGTTCCTTAAAAGGCCATGGCCGAATTCCTTCCTCCAGTCTTTTCTCGCCTCTAATGACCTCGACGAGGCATAAAGCCATAAGCAAAAAACCAGACAAAAAGAAAATTTGGATGCGTGGTGCTTTAGTGAAATGTGTGGAAAAATGAGTTATGGGGTGACGAAATCAGAATTGAAGATAGCATGGTAAGCAGGGGCGGATCCAGGATTTTGGTTTGGGGGGGGGGGGCTTGAGAGGACTTTGGTTTGGGGGGGGGCATGATTTGAATGAAATTTGGTTCAGAGGGCTTGCCTTCAGTGGATTTTCCAAAATTACAGTGTCGGGGGTGGACCTAGATACTTTTGGGGGGGGGGGCTTGAGCCCCCTAGCCCCCCCCCCCCCTGGATCCGCCCCTGATGGTAAGTTATATAAGAATGAAATAATTCCCAGAGTATTTATTGCCCTCGGATAAAAAGCGGAATGATCATGGTTTTTCCACACGATATTTTGGCGATCATATGTTCCGTCGCCATCTTCTGAAGAATTAAGTATGGTTGGTTGTATTCTAAAATATTGGCAGATTGTTAATACAAGTAACAGTTAAAGATAAGTACTGTAAAGGGAAAAGACGTTGCGGTTTATGAAGCAGATAACTGAGCAAGTAGGTTGAAATTGATATATCAAGTCGCTCACGACAAATCGCTGTGATTTCGTAATCTTGCTAAATCAGTACCTCACGGCTACTTGCCGGACGAAATTGCTTCGAAGATAACCGTAATGATTTTCATAAATGAGGTATGTAACTTTATAGTACAAGATCGCGAACGTAGCTAAGTTTTCATTAGAAACTTTTTTTAGTTTCTGTCACACCTCTTTTTTTCTTCCTCTCCAAAGAAGCAATGAAAAAAGTTTGTATTAAGGAGGCGTTTTGAAAACTGGGTCGAGTTTTAAATACCTTGACAAATAACGAATCAAACTAATTTACAGCAGACAATTTTTTTAAAACATAAACGCAATAGTTTATTGAATACTATTCAATTAGTTAACGGGGAATCAGTTTCAAACTAGAACAAAATCAAGGATCGTTCCACCTTACTCGAGCGCTATATAGAGTATGGATTACATCGACGTGACCACGATTAGTAAATTATAAATCGCTGCACAGACCCGCTCAAAACAGCTGAGAGACAGAAAACTGCTTAACTGAAACTTTATTTCTTCCAGCTATACTTCGTTTAAGATAACTATTTCTCATAAAACTAAGATCGTGTGAAACTTTGAACTCCAAATATGACACAACTGGCCAATCACATACGTAGAAGTGAAATACCCACATCCTCAAACACATGATCAACGTAAATGTAGTCATAGGCTTGATGATAATAGCTTGAATTTCCTGGTAATGCTGCATAAAATGAGCTTCCTTCTGTCTTTCCGCAACTTTCTTCGGAGTTAATTCGTTGTCGGATGCGAAAAAATGAAACAATAAGGCAATAACTCTGAGGCCTGACAGCTGAAAGCTCAATGCAAGAACGATCTTACCGAGCGTGGTGGGTGAAAGGTTAACGTTCTGGCCTCGCATTCGGGAGGACGCGGGTTCGAATCCCAGTCCGGTCATCCAGATTTGGGTTTTCCATGGTTTCCCGAAATCACTCCAGACGAATGCCGGGATGTTTCCATCAAAAGGCCATGGCCGAATTCCTTAGCGTTCCTTGTCTCCCATCCCATCCCGCCTCTAATGACCGCGCGTAAACGAGGCGTAAAGCCCAAACAACAAAAAAAATAAAAAAATAGAAGAACGATCTAAGAAACAGAGCCCAGAAAACCGAGCTATTATTAACATAAATATAACAGAAAATAAAAATTACGATTTAATTCAAGAACTAGTTTCGTAAATTCTTGGCAATAAACAAAATATAATATGAATAATCGCAACAAAATTGTTTAGGTAGTAGCTATCACAGGCTACAGATAGTTCAGACTCCTGGTTTCCAAGTTTCGAAGGGTACGCAATGTCTGAGAACTTTATAACACTCGGTTATGATGACGCAGTGGTGTTTGCCCGTTGGGCCACCTGTGTTGGGGTGGCGCCCTTCACCTGGCCTTTTTCCGGTCACGTGTCGTTTCCTCCCGAGGCAGTAACTGACCGCACGTGGCATTTCTCAAGAAAGAAAACTAACAGCAAGGGGAGATTGCTATCATACCGTGTCGAATTCCCACGTAATTCTGTGAGGGAGTGGACATTCATGACGTACTTGACGAAATACATCTTTTTGTTGTTGTTGTTGTAAATTCATGGTGCGTACATTCAAAGAACGAATTCAGCTGATTTCTACATAGATTATCTGCAATTTACACAATCTGCCCGTATAAGAGTCAATTCGATAGAATACAAATTTGAAAGGGTTACTTTTGTATTACACGATTTTTCGCTTTCTTTTTTAGTGTTTGGGACAACTCTTTCAGCCAACCTCTTGAAAATTTATTTCAGTTTCTGATTATTTTTCCTATAAATGAAATCATGTGCTTGTTTACGGGCTCGTCATATCTTCCCCTACAGTAACAGCTAGTTTGAGTCCACACAATATGGTACTTACATAGTAACTAGGTTTTTTCACCAGATTGCTCTCAGAAGGAATAGATTAAATCCCAAATCTTTCCGCATCGCTAAGGATTGAGGACAAACAGCAATGCTGATTGCTTAAGGGGTTAATGACGTGAGGTGAAATAGGGGGGGGGGGAGGTCCGGCGAAATCTCACGAAGCCTCACCAAGAGGGAGGGAGGGGGGGGGGGGGTCAACGGAAATCTCACGTGAGGTTTTGAAATTCTTGTAGAATTGTAGAGCTAAAAAAAGTCTACAAATGATGCGAAATTCGATTTTAGGGGGGGAGGGTATTTTGGTCCAAACACCGACCTTAGGGGGTTATCACCGCCCTTCGGAGCATGATACCTGTGGAAACAAAAGGTCTCAAAAAGTTGCGAGGCCGATTGGTAGGGGGGGGGGGGTCTCCCTCAAAATCTCACGTTATTTTAGAGGGGGGGGGGGGATCGTCCGATCAAATCTCACGAAGTCTCACCAGAGGAGGGTCTGGAATTCCGAAAAAAACACCTTGCGTCATTAATGGACGCCCCATTAATGTAGCAACTAGAGATGTCTTATAATCAAAGGAGAATGAAATGCCTCGAAAATTATTTTGAAATGATTGTAATGGGAACTAGGACACAATTTTGGTGTACCAAGGATCCGTTACGCCGTTCCAAACGTCATGAATGAAACAATTTTAATTTTATTTTATTTTTGAAGTGAAAACTTCTATGGGCCATTTTTGGATGGAGGTAAATCTATGAGATCGCATCACCGATTTGCTATCACGTGTTGCGTGCATGATAAGCGGGTTGAACACATTTCGTATGGGTAAAATCTTGAGTTCGCGTCACAAACATGCAACGTAGCAATATACCTGTAGCTATAAGTATGATGCGTTGCGCTTGGACAGCAGTGAAAGTATAATCTATACTTGTATCTAATACATAAAAACGAATGTCTTATAAACGTTCCTATATCATTTATCCGATTGCGATGAAACTTCGGTGAGTTATATTGTGTGCGTGCCTGGGAAAGTTTCTGGCCAAAAAAATAAAATAAATAAACCACTCCCTCTACCCCTATACACCCATCAACTTTTTCAAATGATTTTTATACAAACCAACAGTTTTCATACGATTTTGTTAGTACCTAGCACACGTATACTTCACACCAAGGCGGTCTGGTAGCTCAGCGGTTAAGGTGTTCACTTTCTGAAGTTTCTCTCTCCGGTCGCGGGTTAAAATCCCGTGGTGAGTAGGAATTTTTAGGAGTTGTATTTGATTGTATGAGCTACGCCGGGACGTTTCGTGGTTCTGATTTCACGTTAAATTTTAGGCCGTGAGGAAAGGAATTGGCCTTCCTGCCTCTGACAATAGTTTTAAATACATCTCCTTAGGGTTGTGGACAAAGTTACGTTTTTTAAGTGAAAACTTCTTTAGGTGAGTTGGGTGATTTTTGGATGGATAAAATCATATGTGTTCGCGTAACCGACATGCTAATGTTAACAGTATATCTGTAGCTGTGAGGATAACGAGCTGAGCTTGAACAGTGGCTTAGTTGGATGAAGCGCATGACTGGGGCACGGAAAGTCCTCAGTTCGGATCTCGGCTGGAATTTTTTATTTTTGATTTTTAATCTCTGCAATACATCATGCAGTGATTATTTCACAGTGGCTTAGGAGTTATCTTACTAACGTGGTAAAACGAATTTCTAGTTGTTCGATGATACTTGTGCCGCGGATTAAAATAAAAAATTCTTTAAAGTGTTATAATAATTTTAGATTTATGTGTTGAATTTTGAAACTATGGTTACTAATGAAAAATAACTGTTTATCAGCTTATATTATCGAAATTTTGGATTGAAAAATTTGCAAAAAAAGTCCTAAATTTTGCAGTTCGAACCTAAACATGCAAATTAACTTTTATTTAAAATTTAGAGTTTAAGCATACACTATCAAAATTTCAGGCAGAAAACATAAGCCTATTATATGCTTTTTTAGAATATAATGAAATGATTGATAGTATTGTTGAAATTAATGATAATGTGATCGAAATAATGAAAATAATGTAGAAAATTAAGTTCATTGAAATTCATGTAAATACAAATACTATTTAAAAATGGTATAAATGTATATTAATTATTATGTCAAGTTGTATGTATATTTTGTGTATACGGATGAGAAAAACAATGTTAATGATTTTAATATACAAATTTTGAAATTTTAATTTTTTATTTTACAATTAATTTGAAAATGGAAAAAAAACACTGTTATCTCGTACTTTTAAGTTTTCACTTTTCACTTCTGACGGCAGTCCACCAATGACGACTTTTTTTTCGCTTCTGGTTTTACGCCTCGTCGACGTTGAGTTTATTAGACTCCGTTTGAGAGAAACATACTAGCATTCACCTGCAGCGATTTCGGGAAACGATGAAAACCGAAATCTGGATCGCCGGCTGGGGATTCTCCAGAATGCGAAGCCAAAGCGTTACGGCGCACGGCTGACAAAATCCATTTGGCAACGTGTCTAAAGTCTAAATCAGGGGTGGCCAACCCGCGGCCCGCCTTGAATATTTTTCTGGCCCGCGAGATTCATCACACTTTTACAAAATATATTTATTTTATAATGGCCAAAGTAGCGAAAACCAATGTATTAAAAAAATACATTATTTGTGTATCCTTATTTTCAAAATTTATTTCATTTATATATATACTTTTTTATATATATCACTTTTAGTGTTATATATATTTATTACAATGTGCGTTTAGTATCATTTTTATTGTATTATCTATGTTTACATACAAGAATAGTAGTAAACACAATAGTAATAACTCGTTATATTTCAATTTTTTGCTAAAAAAATATGTCTATTGTGGGGATAAATCTAATATGGGGATATATAATTTAATATGCAGCCCGCGGAGTTATGATGCATTTCCGCAATCATTTGGGTGGGCCACCCCTGGTCTTAATGATTTATCAGCCAAAATCCTCTTCCCAAATTTTTTTATCGCAATCTGGTTGAATATAATTTAACGAATTGTATTCCTCTACTGTTTATCCTTGGCAACAGTAAAATCAAACTTTTTACATATAACTCAGTTGTAATTGCGGATATCAGACGTCGACCACCTATCAAGGTTAACTGTAGTCTCTTGAAAATTTTAAATTAACCTGACAGCAAAAACGCACAGCAGCGTCTTGGACCAGGCCAAAACTATGAACAAAAAGACAAGAATAGTTTTACTTCAATACTAATCGACACAAACCAAGAAACTGTGGAATTGCATTAGTTCCCCTTCAATAGGCCTACAGCCAATCAGAATTCCGTTTTACCGGTGAATGGCGAAATGATTATTTCATAAACACCAGTAAATTTCGTCATCCAGGTCATAAATATTTTTTTATTAAAATGCATAATAATGTTTAAGTTCTTACGCTGACATTATGAACAACGTAATTTTTGCGTGTAGAATGAAAGACGAATGCGAAATCGATCAGCAATTCGTGATATGGAGGCAGGGGCGGATCCAGGGGGGGGCGGGGGCTAGGAGTCTCAAGCCCCCCCAAAAGTATCTTGGTCCACCCCTGACATCGTAGTTTTGAGACTTTTTTTTTTAAGCTCTACGGATTTGAGGCCCGAGGAGGCTATAAATACCTTTTTCCCGACTCAAGCCCCCTACCCCCCCCCCCCAAAGCCAAAATCCACTGAAAGCAAGCCCTCTGAACCAAAATTCACTCAAGCCAAGCCCCCCCCCCCAAAAAAAAAACAAAATCCTGGATCCGCCCATGTATGGAGGTTTGCAGTTGCAGAAAACAATGGTCTCGGCAAGTAGTTGAGGCCGAAGTTTCAATCTTCCGGAGAAAAATGCCGTGTTCGCAGATACGTGTTTGGATTGGAAGACATTTTCGATGCAAATTCAAGACGGAATGAGACCCTGCACGACAGCAAGAATCTTTCTGAATTATCTGCTACAAAATGGACTTCGCTCAAGACATATCGAACAATATTTCTATGCAGCTTATCATGGAAATTCAGTTGCGCTTTGTGGCTTTTCATGAATATCGTCATTTTTGCGTCGGTGCCAAGATGTACGTACAGGAAAGATATTGGATGAACTATGCAGCGGTTATGGAGTCATGAAAAAGCAGTAAGAGCTGGAATACCACAGCAGACGATAACTGTCAGTTGCACGAGTATCCCGTAAACCTAGACACAGCAGAGACAGAAGAGTAGGCCTACATTTGTCTGTCATACTCCTTAACGATAGGTGATATCAGTATGAAGAAACTAGTTTATTCTCACTCCACAGTGTCATATTCAATAATCTTCCGGGGCAATTTAATTCATAGAAATAAAGTATTCAACCCAGAGGCAAGTACTAAGAATTACGTGTGTTGTTAGTAATGGAATTTCCTGCAGACAGCTGCTAGGAATTTTAACATTTGTGGCTGAGAATATATACACACATTAATCTAAATATGGCGGCCACTTTATGTCTCTTGGAACATCAGGCCTGAACATACTGCTGCAAATTAATCGGCTGCTGCATAATACCTTGCTTTTCGTTGTCAACTCTCCTGTCACAGCGCCAACACTATTTTTAACTTCTCTTGATATTGGGGCATATCTGTGACGAATTTATGTTTTGAAAATATTACGCTCGGAATAGTTTTCCTCATTTAGTCACACATTATATTTGTACACTATTAATAGTAGAAAATCCAGTCGCAAAGTTCGTTTTCCATACGTGCGTCGAAATCTCCGAAGCTCGCAATCACCCGTTACATTCAACTTAAATGGCAAGTAGAGTTATCGATAGCAGAGAGCTGTCTTCTTACCACTACTGTATATATTTGCTTGTTTAATCTTGGTAGCATGATGTTCATTTTGATCACTGGATGGAGATTTCTGGAAATTCTGGAAACATTTCGAGGTTTTCCAAAAACTAATTGCAGAAACCATTAAAACCTTTAATACGTGATTCAGTTTTCGATATGACAAAGGTAAACCCAAATGTACAAATGATTACCTCATATGCGCTTCCATATGGTACAAAGCGTTATTGGGACAAATATCGCTCGATTTTAGTAATAACATCAAGCTAAAAATATTAAGCACAACATCCAAAATATTTATGTTAGAATATATTTTCCAATTCCCGTCAGTATAAATATAATGGGAACTTCGCTTATCTAGAATTTTATACCGCTTCTGGGCTTCTCCCTGCCAATGTTGAAATAATTGCTATTTTGCTCTTCTTTTTTTTCATTTTGTGTGACTTCTTTTAGTTTTCCACTTTGTACAATTGCACCTTCAAATTAAGTAAGATTCCACCTGAATTACCTCTATTCCAAAAATAAACGTAGTCCTAAATACAATGTGGTTAGGATATTCCTAACTGCAACAAGCTATTTTATACCAGAATCCATATATGGTATGTTTCTTAGTATTATATAATCTAATTAATATAGCTGTTACACTTTATTACTCTTTTCAAACTACGATAAGCGAAATCAAAGATAGATCTTAGGTTTCTATGGATTTGTTTAGAGTATTTGGTAATGGTAATACCGGACTGCACAACCAACTAAAACTACTCTATTCCTCGCTAATGCTTCTAGAGTCTAGACAAAGGTAATGTAGCAATTTTACAAGACAGCCAACGCAGTATACTATGGGTTCCCAAAGATTTTCTCACCACAAAAAATAAAAATAAATAAATAAAATTATAAAAAATCCCGCGCCCCTCACTCCGCAACAATTTTACTGTTAAAAAAATAAAAGCTAACTTCTCAGTACCAATAATGACAGTATGTAATGCTAGAATAAAGGTTGTCAATGCTTAAGAGGCGGTGAAGAAGAGACATAGTACTTCCAACGGTGTAGAGCTAGGGTACTTGGGTGGGGAAGCAGCATCACCCTCCCTCTCCTCCCCCGACATTTCTTCGCAACTCAAAGTTTGGAAACCTAAACAGTAGCCAAAACGAACTATAAACATGGGAGTTTTTCGAATTTAAACTGTTACCGTTTGCACGGATTTGATGCACGAATTGAATCAACCGATCCACTTTTCGGTTAAATATTACAGTATTTAGTGTAAAAAACTAATTTTACTTAATTTGAAAAACAAATACTGGACAAACAACATACTTTTCACTCTTATTACGTCGGCATGAGCGCATAAGAAAACAGCATCACCAGCACTGTAAGTCTCAAAATAACGGAAAATTTTAACCCTAATAATGGGTTGTTTGTGAAGTGTGGAATCATAAGTTAAATGGCCTGTTCTTATCCAATTATGCCGATGGGATTTAAGATATTTCAGTTCGTATTTACACAAGTATTATAAATGTAAAAGTAACTCTGTTTGATACGTTCTCACAACTAAACGGCTAAACCGAGCTTGATGAAATCAGATAATGAAATACTATATATCATTTGGAAGGGCACAGGAAATGATTTTCGAGATAAATAACACAGTTTAGCATGAAATTTTGAAAACTAACCGAACGGTGACAGACAAACCGATAATTTATTTTAATGTTATATCGGTTGCCCAGGCTTTGTTTCTCTCGCAGTCAGTTTATGTAAGACCTGTTTATAAATTTCATGTACAGACTCAATTACTCATGCGCAACCTCAATGCACCGCGTCTGTGCAACGGCACTCGCCTGAAAAAACTCAATTGGGACAGACGAAATAAAAGCTGTAATCATGACTGGAATGGCAAATAGTTCATTTCTCGAATCCCAATAATTCCGACAGACCTACCATTCCAGTTTAAAAGACTACAGTCCCCACTAAAACTAGCCTTTGCGATGACTGTCAATAAAACCCATGGACAGAAACTTGAAAGTAGTAGGGGGTACCCTTCGAAGAGGCATGTTTTTCCCATGGGCAGTTATATGCAACTAACTCATGGGTTTCCAACCCTCAAATGCTATATATAATTCTTAAGTAAAACCAAACACCTTGACCAGGAAATGGTATCATATAAGATGATCCCAGAAAGTGACATAATTTTAAACCACAAACAAAAATCTGCTGGAGGAACTGCGGTAGGTAGTCTCCCACAGATACTCCCCTTCCTCTCTCTCTCTCTCTCCTTAGTTGGTTACTATTTTCAAACATGTTGCAAATTGGTTCTACTCACAAAAAAAGATTCGGTGGTATGATGATGACTTCTCCGTCTTATTATCCTGACTTTGAGCTTTTTTAGACACCTTTTACGTAACTTAAAGCTTTCTATATCAATTCCAGCAATAAAAATCTTAGTACACGCGTACGAAGTCATGGCTAACAGGTAGTGCTTGTCATAAAGGGAATCCGAAGACTCAAAGACGAGCTACAACAATAAAGCAGCAGAAACTGCGATACGGTGCCCAACTGTCTAGCGAAGAAGACTTAATCTCTGGATCTGTGTTAGAGAGCAGCAATTTTCAACATGTAGTCCGCAGATATAATATTATGATTCTTATGGTTAAAAAGTATTAGGCATTTTTAATATATAATTTTAATTGTTCCCTACAAATTCCATGTTTCCGTAGGAATTAAAAATACGCTTTTAGATTTACTATCTTATAACAATACAATAGGTCCCAAACGTTAATAATTTAAACGTAGGCAAAACATGAGGTCCATATAAATTAGCGGACTGTAAAATTATTTTTTTAAGATTTTACTGATCTTCAGGTTGAAAAAGGTTGCTATAGAATTAAGTGAAACAACAAAACAAAAGCGGGGTTTCTGAAACTACTTTACATAACCATCGCTTATTTTTTTAGGTTTTAATATTACACAAAATCAATCCCAGACAATGTAGATGCAGTTTTATTGATCGTCATTCTGTATATAAAACTACAAATCATTTCAACAATGTAACAAGGTGAACAGAAATTGTCTATATAGCACCTGATTGGAAGAACATCCGCTGAAAGATTTAAAGCTAAAATAACACAAATGTGTCTGAAAGAAATATCGGGATAAAGTGTTCAAAATTGGAGTTACTTCACTTAATGACGGTGAATAAAATTCTTCTAATGTTGAAAAACTGTAATGAATAATCATGGAACATTTTCATCAAACAAAGGATTCTTTACATTCGCATTAAAAAACTCAAACTGAAGAAAATACAAGAGTTAATAGGAGCTTAAAGAGTATTAACATTATTAATGAAAATATAAGAATTTTATATCGGATTCGAGTGACAGTAAACAGAGATTCACTGACTAAATTATTACTTACCTTCTTTACTTTTTACTGCAAACGCCGTTCGTTTCACCGACTGCGCGTTGTACACATCACAAATTAATGAACTGCTTACGATCTGTTAGTGTTCTAAAAATATCGAATAAAATACCGTCAAATAAAGACAGTCACAGAACCCTGAACACTCCTTCTCCGACTACTTCCACCTCCCACGGCTCACGCTTTACTGTTCCTCGGACGTTTACTTACTACAGAGTACAGATAGTTAACAGTAGCTTGTAGTTAAGTGTTTGGCCGCCAGAGATCACTACGATCCCAACCAACAAAGCAATTAAGAATTGAAATACTTTGGAAGATGTCCGATATTTAATATCCTTGCGTTAATGTTATCATTGATCTTTGGAATGTTTAGTTCAGTCATCTTTGAAAGTGACTGACGAATTTTGTGTTATGGTGTCTGTTTCGAAACGGGATGATGAGTGACTAGAGGTTATCATTTCTTTGTTTTGTTTCAGTCTGTCTTTAAAAGACTATAGATATCAAACTATATTACAGAAGACTGATCTACAAATTTACAATGCCCTGTTATAAAGGTATGTTGAACATTTTAATAGCGAAGGTAAATGGAAAGAGCTGTCTTTGCCAAGATGCAGTAGATTTAACTTAGAGGAGGTATTAAGTAATAGGATTTAAGTGTTTATGAGTAGAATTTCGATCTAGAATTGTATTATATCTTTACTGAAAGGTGCGGCTTTTATCATTGATGTGCATACAGTTAAAATAATTGAAACCTTCATAGCTTTTGATATTTGTAATATCTTCATTTGTATTTTATCGCAAGATTGCTGTTCACCAACTGGTAACATTTTCAAGAATGAAGCAACCGGCTTTTTATTTTCTAAATAACAAGACTTATCACATTGAATTGATTCCAAAAGTTTTGTATCAGTTCATCAGTTATTATTAAAGCTCAGTGGCAATTTCCCTATATACCTGCTTACTACTCATAAATATTTTTATTTTAAAACATTTACAGATAGAAGTTTACTGTTAATTACTTCCTTATTTAATTTATTGCATTGCCTCAATCCTCTGCCTACAAATTAAAACCTTCCTTCCCCTTATGCCTGAAATCGAAAGCTAAATTATTACATGGTCATCTCTTCCCTTCCACATACTGCTTCAAAATCTTATACCAATATTTTTCCAGGCTTTGTCACCAGTTTGTCTTGTACATACCCACAATTCTCTTCACCCGGTGCAGTGGCTCCCAAGTCAACTCTTTTATAGATTGTTACTGAGTACATCTTTTGATGCCATGATGGATTTATTGAGATTACTGGAAATCTTGTTTCAGTGAGGAACTAGCATCATAATACTGAAATAGTCAACTGCAAGACACAGGAATTCTACAATAACCGTGGCACTGAAATTTGATGATGGATTCTTATGTAACACTACAAAACAAATTGAAAGTAAAGAGTAAAAATTTTTGATATCTCTCCTAGTTCTCGATCTCAAGATATCATATCTCAAAAATTGACATGATTAGGTTGAAATGCGGTCTGGACCAGAAGAAAAAATTCGCCAGAGCCAAATTGATGATGAATTCGTATGTAACTCGATGAGAGGGATTAAAAAGAAGGAATATTTTTTTATATCTCACTTAGTTCTCGAGATATTTGCTGTTTTGATTCAGAGTGACTTGGGATTGTTTGTAGTTTGGAATATATAATTTAAGTAGTGTTATATAATGCAATTTCTCAGTGAATCATTCTGGAAGTAGGCTGTGATGGGTAATATCTAGATCGCGATACCGCTGCAAGCACTTACAGCCTTGCGATGTAAACACTTCCGGTTGGCGCGAGTATGACGTCACTACGAAGCTGAATGTGATGTATACTTTCCGCTCGCAGCTTTAAATGTCACTAACGGGACCTTCCACGGAAAGTAGTCCATCAGTAATACGTCTCATATCGAGAAATCCTTAATTTTGCACCAGTAGTACAGGAATAAATTCATTAGTGATGAGGTTTTGAAGCAGGCTGGACCACACTGAAACATAATTATCGAACACGTTATTGCGGATACCTAATGTCGTATCTATCGTTGTTTACATCTTAATGCAGCCTGGACCATACTGAAACGTAACCGTCGCACACGATATTGCTGAAACCCAATTTCCAAATCGTATCTATCATTGTTAGTATGGTCCAGGCTGCGTTTCAACCTAAACGCAAACGGTTATTGACGAAATCTTGTTTTTATAAATATTTTATTTCGTATGAATGATTTTAATAGCAATTTCAGCCACGCGATGAAATATAGAAGAACGGAATCAAATACAAATCAAAGGAATTGTGACTAATAATGTTAACGCTAATGAACGATATCAATTATTAGTTTGGAATGTTGTACATATTATAATAATATTAGTAATTGTTCAAGTAATAATTTTCTTTAACTTTTTTAATCCACAATTTTTTTAAATTATTAGTAGTATTGGTTACGTTCTTTGGCCTAACGTGAATTTCTCAAATCGTTCGAAGGCTGAACACGTCAAACACGGAAACACAGTGACGTCATACTCTCTCCATCGGGAAGTGTTTACATCGGGAGGATGTAAGTGATTGCAGCGGTATCGCGATCTAGATATTACCCGGCTGTGATAAAGCCAGGACAGCTGTGCTATATTTCATTCATCAAATAAAGTAGAAATTGTCAGCTATTGATATATTATGGCAATGTGGTAATGCTTCTCTTTTTCCCCACTGTAAATTTCAATTTGTTGTGATTTCCCATCAGTGTAAAACTTCTGATTCTTCCATATATGAAGGTTCCATGCAAAATATGCCACAATGCATGCATTCAGTTGCTACCGGTACCAAAATAAAGTGTTAATTCACTAGTTATCTGGATAGTCTACCAGATATTTTCTTACAGGTTGCATTGAGACACCATAAAATTTTTCTTCTTTTTTCTTTGGGAGTATACTCGTTTTCTTTTTGGATACTGATGAACATCAAATTTTTGAGACTTAAATATTAAATGTTAACGATGTTTCTTTTTTTTTTTTTTTATCTGAGTTTTATGCAACAACACACTTCATATGTTTCAAGATACATTCTTTATATGGAAAGGACAGTTAAAATACACCCAGCACTCACCTAAGTTGAAGGGAGGATGGCAGCACCAACACAAAAAATACAATACTTCAGGTTAAAACCATTTGTAAAGTTAAAGAAGTAAGTGGCTGAGCTTGCGCAAGCCTTGCATCCGATGCAGCCACTCACAGAATGAAATTAACAGTCGGAGATGATGGGGGGAGCAACGGTAATATAACCGCAAGTATAAATCACAAGAAAGATTAAAATGGAAAATAATAATCATTGAAAAAATAATAGAAAGATGTAATAAATAAATAAATTTAAAACTTTTGAAATAAGGTCTTTAAATACATACGAATATATTGTGCTGGCTAGCGATGGGTGTACAGGGTGAGGATGGAAGATGTTAATAGGAATTAAGGCCTGGAGGATGTCTAGTCTGCAGGATGTGTTGATATGCCAATTCTCTTCAGATTTGGGGGAGTGTCTTGAAAATACTCTAATGGCTCTGTGAAGCAGTTAAGGAGCGTGCATAAACCACATAGCTCCATTTTGGCCCTCTGTGAACACCCCCCCCCCCCCCCCCATGTAGCACGTAGCTTTTTTCCCTTTTGATTCCAGAAGACATTTTGTGCTTTTTTTCTCATGTCAGACTATTGTAAATTACATATGTAGATAATTGACTGAGGGAAATAAATATTCACATGCTGTTGTGTGTTCTGTACCTCATTTTAACTATGAGAAATGTTACAAAAGGAAAATTACGTGGCCTGGCTCGCAACCTCCCCTCCCCCCACGAAGCTCAGCGTAGCCTTCCAACCAACCCCCCCCCCCCTGGACCGAGCCACGTAGTTTGTGCACGCTCCCTTATTAAGATTGCATGTGTGGTGAGTACTGGCATGGTGTGAGCAACTGGAAGGTCCAGGTTTTGGGAGTAAACTGTTTGTCTGTGACCATTCATTCTGATGGATACTGAGTTTGAGGTAAGGCCAATGTAGGAAATTTACAGTGGTATATAGATTACATATTTATGATCTGGGCCCACGGTGAAAATCTACTTCTTGAACTCACTGAATAACATCTCCTCCCTAAACTTCACCTGGTCCTACTCTGACTGACATCACTTTCTGGATGTGGACATCTCTGTACAGATTGGTCACTTACACACCGCTGTGCACGTAAAGTCCACTAACCTGCAACAATATCTCCATTTTGATAGCTGCCATCCATATCACACAAAAGTTCCATACAGCGTAGCCATTTGAAGCAAACGTATCTGCTCTGATCACAAATCCTTTACTCTCTACTCCAACAACCTGATCCGGGCACTCATAAACTGCAATTATCCTCCAGAACTGGTTCAAAAACAGCTATCAAGAGTCAGGAACTGGCCACCACACTGACACAAGCAACCCAAAACCAACCAGAACCCGGTTTTTCTCACCCAGTTTTTCCTGGCCTGGAATCACTAAACCAATTTCTTCGTTTGGGCTATGACTTCTCAGGTTCTTTCCTGAAATGAGCCACACCCTTCCCACTATCCTTCTTACAACACCCCGTGTCACGTTCAGCAGACCGCCTAATCTAAAAAACATGCTTGTACATAAATATCAACCCTCTGATGCTCCTAAACCACCGTTTGGATCCTTCCCTTGTAAGATACCCCGTTGCAAAACCTGCAGTATGCCTCCACCTACCACAAGCTCAGCCACTTACTTCTTTTAACTGGACAAAGGGTTTTAACCTGAAATATTGTATTTTTAGTGTTTGTGTGTTGTTTTGTGTTGGTGCTGCCATCCTCCCTTCAACTTTGATGAGTGCTGGATGTATTTTATATATCCTTTTCATATAAATATTGCCTCATGGCAGTTCTTCCCTTTCATTGTTACCTACATAATACATTCTTTATTAGATTCTATTCATATAAGTGTTTTTATCATGCAGGGAATCAAGTACCAATTAACAATTATTAAAATGGGGCATTGCCTGGTTTTCAGAGTGTGTTGTAAGGTGAATTCCCACATCTGAAGTTTGGGTGGGACATGATTTCAGAGTATACTCTGATGGCTCTGACTGAGAGAGTTATTGAAATCACGAGAGTTATGGGACCTCGCATCAGCAGTAAGGATATAGTTTAGATTTCAGTTGTAAAACTGTTTCTCTCTGACCATTCATTCTGATGGATAACTGATTTGTGGTGAGGCATATTAAAGAACTGTGGCAGTGGAGGTAGGTGAGCTAATATACAAGGTGAGAAAAAGTTAGGTGGCCCAAATAATGTGATGCAAGGTGTCTTTGGAAGCATAATGGGGGAAATAAGGCAGTTCTAGGAAGAAGAATCTGGTTCAGAGATTCCAGACCAGGAGAGAACTTTGTTAGAAAGGCAGTATTATGGTTTTGGTTATTATTATTATTCCGCAATTCATTAAAAGTGGGTGGCAGTCCATTTTTGGCTCATGATATTTGGTTATGTACCAATTTCAGGCGATAATTATGTGACATAAGGGCTTAAGTCAGGCTATTGATGTAAAAGTTAACGAATTACAGATCAGAGTAGATGTGGTTGCCTTTGATTTCTAGGCAGTAGGAAGGGGATGTTTTGTGTGATATAAGTAGCAGTACAAAAGTGTAGATATTATTGTCAGTTTGTGTATTTGGATGTGAATAGAGGAGTGTAAGTACCCATTAAGCATGGAGATTTCTATCTCAGGGAAAGTAGTATGGGTTTGAGAGTATAACAATGTGAAGTTAATGAAGTCAAGATGGTGGGTCAGATCAATGAAGTCATAGGAATGTCAACTATATATTTGAACCACACTGTGGGCTTAAAGATAATCTTTTGAACATTAGATTCATCCTATCTGCACAGGAATTGGTTAGCATATGAGGATGTCGTTCCAGTGCCCATAGCAGCACCTCATGTGGAAGTGGAACATGAACAAATTTTTGGATAATATAAAGTGGGCCAGTGGAATAAGGAATTCAGTGTAAGGTAGAGGTGTGGTGGACGAGTGAAACACTTTGCTCTCACATTCAGCAGAACACGGGTTCGAATCCTTGTCCTGTCATCCAGGTTTGGGTTTTCCATCGTTTCTCCAAATCACCCTAAGCAAATGTCGAGATTGTTCCTCCAAAAAGGTCATGGCCAAATTCTTTGCCCCTAGTCTTTTCCTGCATATAATAACCTCGACGGGGCTTAAAGTCATAAAAAAAACTAGGTTGTGTTTGTTTTTATCAAGGCCTTTCTCTGTTCGTCTGACTGAGTGATTAATCTACTTTCCCCTATTCTTCTTTATTTTCAGTGCTTTCCAACATTTTCATTGTAACTATTACTGTAAAATGTTGTATGGTGATTTCTAATATTCGTCATAAATCACATAACACTCTAACTCAACAGTGTGTAAATAACATTGGAGTAATAACTCATTTATTTACTTGGTTTTATCCATGAATTTTTTACTCCGGAGATTGAATGTAGAATATTCTTTGTCAGAAATGGTTTTTTCCGTAATGTTTATTTCATTATGTTCATTTGTGTCTTTGTTTACTTTTCCTTTTTAGTAAAAGTGAAGTGGGGCAAGGAGACTTTTCAGGATGTTGAAGTTAATACCGATGAAGATCCATTAGTATTCAAAGCACAGCTTTTTGCCTTAACTGGTGTTCAACCAGAAAGACAGAAAGTTATGTTGAAAGGAACCACACTTAAGGATTCAGACTGGGGCAATATGAAACTTCGAGATGTAAGTCATCATAATGGAAATATAAAGTATTGTTTTTATTAATATTGTAATTTTTTCCAATTTTACCATAAATGCATAGCTAATGTTGTTAATTCCTAAAAAAAAGAGTATGTATTGGTATTGTCCATATTCTTGTGGTGATTAGTGAGGATGATGATAATATTGCCATGTTCAAAGTGGAACACGGGATTGTAATTACAATGTTAACTCGGGTAATATCTTACAACCACTTACTGCCTCGCGTTGTAAACACTTCCGGATCTAGTGTGTATGACGTCACTACACGTGACATGTTCAGCCTTCGGTAGATTTGTGAATATACATGAGGCCATAGAACGTAACGTAACCAATAGTAATAATAATTTAAAAAAATTGCAGATTGAAAATGTTAAAGAAAATTATTACTTGTGCAATTAATAATATTATTAAAATATCAACAACATTCCTTACTGATAATTGATGTCATTGGTTAGTAACGTTGCCATAATTATTAGTCACAATTCCATTGAGTTGTATTTGATTCCATTCTTCTATATTTCCTTGCGTGGCTGAAATTGATATTATAATCGTTCATACAACAGAAAATATTTATAAAAAGAAAAGATTTTATCAAACCGTTTGAGTTTAGGTTGAAACTCAGCCTGGACCATACTAACAGAGATAGATGCGATTTGGAAATTGCGTATCAGCAATATCATGTGCGATGACTATGTTTCACTATGTTCCCGGCTGATTAAGGTGTAAACGACAGTAACAGCAATAGGTATGACATAGAAATTGGGTATCCTCAATAAGGTATTCAATAGTTACATTTCAGTGTGGTCCAGGCTGCATCAAAACCTCATCGCTAATAAATATATTCCTGTACTACTGGTGCAAAATTAATTCTTTCACAATGTGAGACGTATTAGTGATGGACTAGTTTCTGTGGAAGGCCCCATTACTGACATTTACATCTGTGTGTGGGACATATACGTCACATTCAGCATCGTAGTGACATCATACTCTCGCCATCCGGAAGTGTTTACATCACAAAGCGGTAAGTGATTGCAGCAGTATCGCAATCTAGATATTACCCATTAACTCTTTTTTACAAGAACCAGCAAGGAAGAAACGATTTTTGGAAGAATCATTTAGCTCATTATAACTAAATGTTTTGTTTTGAGATAAGATTTGTAACAAATGGTTTTCTTTTTAATAATTTCAGGGTGCAACTGTTCTCTTAATGGGAAGTAAAGAAGAAGATGTTCCAAAGGAACCAATGGAAAAGCCTGTTTTTGTGGAAGACATGAATGAAACTGAACTGGCTACTGCTGTAAGTTCTAGTATAATTGGTTCATTCTACCCAAGTATGCATTTCATAGTTGCTACATTCTTTGATCTAATAGTGAACATGGTAGGCGAGCCTCGTATCCAGGAGGTGCAGGTTCAAATCCCCTTCCAGCCATCTCTGTACATGGGTTTTCTGTGGTTTCCCAAATCACTCTGGGTGAATGCCGGATTGGTTCCTTTAAAGACCATGGCCAAATTCCTTCCAGTTCCTGGCTCGTAGCCCTTTTCTGCTTCTAATTATACTGACGAGGTAAGCAAAAAGAGAGAGAAAGAGAAATAATAATGTAAATTTGTGAATGAAACCACCTGTTTCAAAAATTTTACTGTGCATATTTGTGGAATTGATTGAAACAGAAATGCATTGAGGATGAAGCATGAAATGGTCATATCTGTGTTAACAGCAAGATGATACTGAATCTTTTAAATGCAGAATACAGAAGGAGCATAATTACAAGGTTTTTGAATAGACCTGTCACCAGATAAGAATGGGATTTGACCTTAGCTAGAGGAATTAACTCATTTTAATCTGTAGATGATATGACAATAATAATTTGTGATTGTGTTGGGCCTATTGCAATTGACAGCAATCATATATATTATTTCTTAAATGTTATCTCCTTTCCTACCTAACCAAAATCATTAAATGGGATATCATTTTAAAGATTAAGGTATCCGCTTTGGTACTTCATATTTTACAAAGGTAATTTTACCAAATTTGACACCTAAAGGCCAAAAAAATAAATTTTTCTATTTATTTTTTGTCATGAGCCATTAATCCCCTCAATATACTAGCTGACCCGGTCACGCGTTGCTGTGACTTACTAATTATAGTACGTTGGATTAACGTTATTCTAAACTTCCTCAAGTAGTAAAATTAATATTCACTAATAAAGACAAAAACATTGTAGTCGATTTGGAAATTCAAATGTAATTGGAAAAGAGTTACGGAGAGTTGAAATTAAGGACAAACGATCATAAAAAATTTTAATTTACATTTCATTACAAATTACTTAATTGAAATTATATAAAAATTGATTTATAAAAAAGTATTTTTTATTTATTTATATAAACTGAAATTTCAGTTATATTTTCAGTCATTCTGTTTTTATATTTTTCCCACAAACTCGAAGATTGTGTTGGATAACATGTTATCAAAATAATTGCAAACAGTTTGACGAAT
>JARYHS010009186.1:133375525-133481338 GCA_031002005.1 Vandiemenella viatica
CGTGACAGCCACGCCGAATAGTATTCGTCAAACTGTTTGCAATTATTTTGATAACATGTTATCCAACACAATCTTCGAGTTTGTGGGAAAAATATAAAAACAGAATGACTGAAAATATAACTGAAATTTCAGTTTATATAAATAAATAAAAAATACTTTTTTATAAATATCAATTTTTATATAATTTCAATTAAGTAATTTGTAATGAAATGTAAATTAAAATTTTTTATGATCGTTTGTCCTTAATTTCAACTCTCCGTAACTCTTTTCCAATTACATTTGAATTTCCAAATCGACTACAATGTTTTTGTCTTTATTAGTGAATATTAATTTTACTACTTGAGGAAGTTTAGAATAACGTTAATCCAACGTACTATAATTAGTAAGTCACAGCAACGCGTGACCGGGTCAGCTAGTATATTGAGGGGATTAATGGCTCATGACAAAAAATAAATAGAAAAATTTATTTTTTTGGCCTTTAGGTGTCAAATTTGGTAAAATTACCTTTGTAAAATATGAAGTACCAAAGCGGATACCTTAATCTTTAAAATGATATCCCATTTAATGATTTTGGTTAGGTAGGAAAGGAGATAACATTTAAGAAATAATATATGATTGCTGTCAATTGCAATAGGCCCAACACAATCACAAATTATTATTGTCATATCATCTACAGATTAAAATGAGTTAATTCCTCTAGCTAAGGTCAAATCCCATTCTTATCTGGTGACAGGTCTATTCAAAAACCTTGTAATTATGCTCCTTCTGTATTCTGCATTTAAAAGATTCAGTATCATCTTGCTGTTAACACAGATATGACCATTTCATGCTTCATCCTCAATGCATTTCTGTTTCAATCAATTCCACAAATATGCACAGTAAAATTTTTGAAACAGGTGGTTTCATTCACAAATTTACATTATTATTTCTCTTTCTCTCTCTTTTTGCTTACCTCGTCAGTATAATTAGAAGCAGAAAAGGGCTACGAGCCAGGAACTGGAAGGAATTTGGCCATGGTCTTTAAAGGAACCAATCCGGCATTCACCCAGAGTGATTTGGGGAAACCACAGAAAACCCATGTACAGAGATGGCTGGAAGGGGATTTGAACCTGCACCTCCTGGATACGAGGCTCGCCTACCATGTTCACTATTAGATCAAAGAATGTAGCAACTATGAAATGCATACTTGGGTAGAATGGAACCAATTATACTAGAACTTACAGCAGTAGCCAGTTCAGTTTCATTCATGTCTTCCACAAAAACAGGCTTTTCCATTGGTTCCTTTGGAACATCTTCTTCTTTACTTCCCATTAAGAGAACAGTTGCACCCTGAAATTATTAAAAAGAAAACCATTTGTTACAAATCTTATCTCAAAACAAAACATTTAGTTATAATGAGCTAAATGATTCTTCCTTGCTGGTTCTTGTAAAAAAGAGTTAACGGGTAATATCTAGATTGCGATACTGCTGCAATCACTTACCGCTTTGTGATGTAAACACTTCCGGATGGCGAGAGTATGATGTCACTACGATGCTGAATGTGACGTATATGTCCCACACACAGATGTAAATGTCAGTAATGGGGCCTTCCACAGAAACTAGTCCATCACTAATACGTCTCACATTGTGAAAGAATTAATTTTGCACCAGTAGTACAGGAATATATTTATTAGCGATGAGGTTTTGATGCAGCCTGGACCACACTGAAATGTAACTATTGAATACCTTATTGAGGATACCCAATTTCTATGTCATACCTATTGCTGTTACTGTCGTTTACACCTTAATTCAGCCGGGAACATAGTGAAACATAGTCATCGCACATGATATTGCTGATACGCAATTTCCAAATCGCATCTATCTCTGTTAGTATGGTCCAGGCTGAGTTTCAACCTAAACTCAAACGGTTAATGATAAAATCTTTTCTTTTTATAAATATTTTCTGTTGTATGAACGATTATAATATCAATTTCAGCCACGCAAGGAAATATAGAAGAATGGAATCAAATACAACTCAATGGAATTGTGACTAATAATTATGGCAACGTTACTAACCAATGACATCAATTATCAGTAAGGAATGTTGTTGATATTTTAATAATATTATTAATTGCACAAGTAATAATTTTCTTTAACATTTTCAATCTGCAATTTTTTTTAAAATTATTATTACTATTGGTTACGTTACGTTCTATGGCCTCATGTATATTCACAAATCTACCGAAGGCTGAACATGTCACGTGTAGTGACGTCATACACACTAGATCCGGAAGTGTTTACAACGCGAGGCAGTAAGTGGTTGTAAGATATTACCCGAGTTAACATTGTAATTACAATCCCGTGTTCCACTTTGAACATGGCAATATTATCATCATCCTCACTAATCACCACAAGAATATGGACAATACCAATACATACTCTTTTTTTTTTTTTAAGGAATTAACAACATTAGCTATGCATTTATGGTAAAACTGGAAAAAATTACAATATTAATAAAAACAATACTTTATATTTCCATTATGATGACTTACATCTCGAAGTTTCATATTGCCCCAGTCTGAATCCTTAAGTGTGGTTCCTTTCAACATAACTTTCTGTCTTTCTGGTTGAACACCAGTTAAGGCAAAAAGCTGTGCTTTGAATACTAATGGATCTTCATCGGTATTAACTTCAACATCCTGAAAAGTCTCCTTGCCCCACTTCACTTTTACTAAAAAGGAAAAGTAAACAAAGACACAAATGAACATAATGAAATAAACATTACGGAAAAAACCATTTCTGACAAAGAATATTCTACATTCAATCTCCGGGTAAAAAATTCATGGATAAAACCAAGTAAATAAATGAGTTATTACTCCAATGTTATTTACACACTGTTGAGTTAGAGTGTTATGTGATTTATGACGAATATTAGAAATCACCATACAACATTTTACAGTAATAGTTACATGAAAATGTTGGAAAGCACTGAAAATAAAGAATAGGGGAAAGTAGATTAATCACTCAGTCAGACGAACAGAGAAAGGCCTTGATAAAAACAAACACAACCTAGTTTTTTTTATGACTTTAAGCCCCGTCGAGGTTATTATATGCAGGAAAAGACTAGGGGCAAAGAATTTGGCCATGACCTTTTTGGAGGAACAATCTCGACATTTGCTTAGGGTGATTTGGAGAAACGATGGAAAACCCAAACCTGGATGACAGGACAAGGATTCGAACCCGTGTTCTGCTGAATGTGAGAGCAAAGTGTTATCACTCGTCCACCACACCTCTACCTTACACTGAATTCCTTATTCCACTGGCCCACTTTATATTATCCAAAAATTTGTTCATGTTCCACTTCCACATGAGGTGCTGCTATGGGCACTGGAACGACATCCTCATATGCTAACCAATTCCTGTGCAGATAGGATGAATCTAATGTTCAAAAGATTATCTTTAAGCCCACAGTGTGGTTCAAATATATAGTTGACATTCCTATGACTTCATTGATCTGACCCACCATCTTGACTTCATTAACTTCACATTGTTATACTCTCAAACCCATACTACTTTCCCTGAGATAGAAATCTCCATGCTTAATGGGTACTTACACTCCTCTATTCACATCAAATACACAAACTGACAATAATATCTACACTTTTGTACTGCTACTTATATCACACAAAACATCCCCTTCCTACTGCCTAGAAATCAAAGGCAACCACATCTACTCTGATCTGTAATTCGTTAACTTTTACATCAATAGCCTGACTTAAGCCCTTATGTCACATAATTATCGCCTGAAATTGGTACATAACCAAATATCATGAGCCAAAAATGGACTGCCACCCACTTTTAATGAATTGCGGAATAATAATAATAACCAAAACCATAATACTGCCTTTCTAACAAAGTTCTCTCCTGGTCTGGAATCTCTGAACCAGATTCTTCTTCCTAGAACTGCCTTATTTCCCCCATTATGCTTCCAAAGACACCTTGCATCACATTATTTGGGCCACCTAACTTTTTCTCACCTTGTATATTAGCTCACCTACCTCCACTGCCACAGTTCTTTAATATGCCTCACCACAAATCAGTTATCCATCAGAATGAATGGTCAGAGAGAAACAGTTTTACAACTGAAATCTAAACTATATCCTTACTGCTGATGCGAGGTCCCATAACTCTCGTGATTTCAATAACTCTCTCAGTCAGAGCCATCAGAGTATACTCTGAAATCATGTCCCACCCAAACTTCAGATGTGGGAATTCACCTTACAACACACTCTGAAAACCAGGCAATGCCCCATTTTAATAATTGTTAATTGGTACTTGATTCCCTGCATGATAAAAACACTTATATGAATAGAATCTAATAAAGAATGTATTATGTAGGTAACAATGAAAGGGAAGAACTGCCATGAGGCAATATTTATATGAAAAGGATATATAAAATACATCCAGCACTCATCAAAGTTGAAGGGAGGATGGCAGCACCAACACAAAACAACACACAAACACTAAAAATACAATATTTCAGGTTAAAACCCTTTGTCCAGTTAAAAGAAGTAAGTGGCTGAGCTTGTGGTAGGTGGAGGCATACTGCAGGTTTTGCAACGGGGTATCTTACAAGGGAAGGATCCAAACGGTGGTTTAGGAGCATCAGAGGGTTGATATTTATGTACAAGCATGTTTTTTAGATTAGGCGGTCTGCTGAACGTGACACGGGGTGTTGTAAGAAGGATAGTGGGAAGGGTGTGGCTCATTTCAGGAAAGAACCTGAGAAGTCATAGCCCAAACGAAGAAATTGGTTTAGTGATTCCAGGCCAGGGAAAAACTGGGTGAGAAAAACCGGGTTCTGGTTGGTTTTGGGTTGCTTGTGTCAGTGTGGTGGCCAGTTCCTGACTCTTGATAGCTGTTTTTGAACCAGTTCTGGAGGATAATTGCAGTTTATGAGTGCCCGGATCAGGTTGTTGGAGTAGAGAGTAAAGGATTTGTGATCAGAGCAGATACGTTTGCTTCAAATGGCTACGCTGTATGGAACTTTTGTGTGATATGGATGGCAGCTATCAAAATGGAGATATTGTTGCAGGTTAGTGGACTTTACGTGCACAGCGGTGTGTAAGTGACCAATCTGTACAGAGATGTCCACATCCAGAAAGTGATGTCAGTCAGAGTAGGACCAGGTGAAGTTTAGGGAGGAGATGTTATTCAGTGAGTTCAAGAAGTAGATTTTCACCGTGGGCCCAGATCATAAATATGTAATCTATATACCACTGTAAATTTCCTACATTGGCCTTACCTCAAACTCAGTATCCATCAGAATGAATGGTCACAGACAAACAGTTTACTCCCAAAACCTGGACCTTCCAGTTGCTCACACCATGCCAGTACTCACCACACATGCAATCTTAATAAGGGAGCGTGCACAAACTACGTGGCTCGGTCCAGGGGGGGGGGGGGGTTGGTTGGAAGGCTACGCTGAGCTTCGTGGGGGGAGGGGAGGTTGCGAGCCAGGCCACGTAATTTTCCTTTTGTAACATTTCTCATAGTTAAAATGAGGTACAGAACACACAACAGCATGTGAATATTTATTTCCCTCAGTCAATTATCTACATATGTAATTTACAATAGTCTGACATGAGAAAAAAAGCACAAAATGTCTTCTGGAATCAAAAGGGAAAAAACTACGTGCTACATGGGGGGGGGGGGGGGGGTGTTCACAGAGGGAGCTATGTGGTTTATGCACGCTCCTTAACTGCTTCACAGAGCCATTAGAGTATTTTCAAGACACTCTCCCCCAAAATCTGAAGAGAATTGGCATATCAACACATCCTGCAGACTAGACATCCTCCAGGCCTTAATTCCTATTAACATCTTCCATCCTCACCCTGTACACCCATCGCTAGCCAGCACAATATATTCGTATGTATTTAAAGACCTTATTTCAAAAGTTTTAAATTTATTTATTTATTACATCTTTCTATTATTTTTTCAATGATTATTATTTTCCATTTTAATCTTTCTTGTGATTTATACTTGCGGTTATATTACCGTTGCTCCCCCCATCATCTCCGACTGTTAATTTCATTCTGTGAGTGGCTGCATCGGATGCAAGGCTTGCGCAAGCTCAGCCACTTACTTCTTTCAACTTTACAAATGGTTTTAACCTGAAGTATTGTATTTTTTTGTGTTGGTGCTGCCATCCTCCCTTCAACTTAGGTGAGTGCTGGGTGTATTTTAACTGTCCTTTCCATATAAAGAATGTATCTTGAAACATATGAAGTGTGTTGTTGCATAAAACTCAGATAAAAAAAAAAAAAAAATCATGAAACATCGTTAACATTTAATATTTAAGTCATCAAAAATTTGATGTTCATCAGTATCCAAAAAGAAAACGAGTATACTCCCAAAGAAAAAAGAAGAAAAATTTTATGGTGTCTCAATGCAACCTGTAAGAAAATATCTGGTAGACTATCCAGATAACTAGTGAATTAACACTTTATTTTGGTACCGGTAGCAACTGAATGCATGCATTGTGGCATATTTTGCATGGAACCTTCATATATGGAAGAATCAGAAGTTTTACACTGATGGGAAATCACAACAAATTGAAATTTACAGTGGGGAAAAAGAGAAGCATTACCACATTGCCATAATATATCAATAGCTGACAATTTCTACTTTAGATGAATGAAATATAGCACAGCTGTCCTGGCTTTATCACAGCCGGGTAATATCTAGATCGCGATACCGCTGCAATCACTTACATCCTCCCGATGTAAACACTTCCCGATGGAGAGAGTATGACGTCACTGTGTTTCCGTGTTTGACGTGTTCAGCCTTCGAACGATTTGAGAAATTCACGTTAGGCCAAAGAACGTAACCAATACTACTAATAATTTAAAAAATTGTGGATTAAAAAAGTTAAAGAAAATTATTACTTGAACAATTACTAATATTATTATAATGTGTACAACATTCCAAACTAATAATTGATATCGTTCATTAGCGTTAACATTATTAGTCACAATTCCTTTGATTTGTATTTGATTCCGTTCTTCTATATTTCATCGCGTGGCTGAAATTGCTATTAAAATCATTCATACTGAAATAAAATATTTATAAAAAACAAGATTTCATCAATAACCGTTTGCGTTTAGGTTGAAACGCAGCCTGGACCATACTAACAATGATAGATACGATTTGGAAATTGGGTTTCAGCAATATCGTGTGCGACGGTTACGTTTCAGTATGGTCCAGGCTGCATTAAGATATAAACAACGATAGATACGACATTAGGTATCCGCAATAACGTGTTCGATAATTATGTTTCAGTGTGGTCCAGCCTGCTTCAAAACCTCATCACTAATGAATTTATTCCTGTACTACTGGTGCAAAATTAAGGATTTCTCGATATGAGACGTATTACTGATGGACTACTTTCCGTGGAAGGTCCCGTTAGTGACATTTAAAGCTGCGAGCGGAAAGTATACATCACATTCAGCTTCGTAGTGACGTCATACTCTCGCCAACCGGAAGTGTTTACATCGCGAGGCTGTAAGTGCTTGCAGCGGTATCGCGATCTAGATATTACCCATCACAGCCTACTTCCAGAATGATTCACTGAGAAATTGCATTATATAACACTACTTAAATTATATATTCCAAACTACAAACAATCCCAAGTCACTCTGAATCAAAACAGCAAATATCTCGAGAACTAAGTGAGATATAAAAAAAATATTCCTTCTTTTTAATCCTCTCATCGAGTTACATACGAATTCATCATCAAATTTGGCTCTGGCGAATTTTTTCTTCTGGTCCAGACCGCATTTCAACCTAATCATGTCAATTTTGAGATATGATATCTCGAGAACTAGGAGAGATATCAAAATTTTTATTACTTTCAATTTGTTTTGTAGTGTTACATAAGAATCCATCATCAAATTTCAGTGCCACGGTTATTGTAGAATTCCTGTGTCTTGCAGTTGACTATTTCAGTATTATGATGCTAGTTCCTCACTGAAACAAGATTTCCAGTAATCTCAATAAATCCATCATGGCATCAAAAGATGTACTCAGTAACAATCTATAAAAAGAGTTGACTTGGGAGCCACTGCACCGGGTGAAGAGAATTGTGGGTATGTACAAGACAAACTGGTGACAAAGCCTGGAAAAATATTGGTATAAGATTTTGAAGCAGTATGTGGAAGGGAAGAGATGACCATGTAATAATTTAGCTTTCGATTTCAGGCATAAGGGGAAGGAAGGTTTTAATTTGTAGGCAGAGGATTGAGGCAATGCAATAAATTAAATAAGGAAGTAATTAACAGTAAACTTCTATCTGTAAATGTTTTAAAATAAAAATATTTATGAGTAGTAAGCAGGTATATAGGGAAATTGCCACTGAGCTTTAATAATAACTGATGAACTGATACAAAACTTTTGGAATCAATTCAATGTGATAAGTCTTGTTATTTAGAAAATAAAAAGCCGGTTGCTTCATTCTTGAAAATGTTACCAGTTGGTGAACAGCAATCTTGCGATAAAATACAAATGAAGATATTACAAATATCAAAAGCTATGAAGGTTTCAATTATTTTAACTGTATGCACATCAATGATAAAAGCCGCACCTTTCAGTAAAGATATAATACAATTCTAGATCGAAATTCTACTCATAAACACTTAAATCCTATTACTTAATACCTCCTCTAAGTTAAATCTACTGCATCTTGGCAAAGACAGCTCTTTCCATTTACCTTCGCTATTAAAATGTTCAACATACCTTTATAACAGGGCATTGTAAATTTGTAGATCAGTCTTCTGTAATATAGTTTGATATCTATAGTCTTTTAAAGACAGACTGAAACAAAACAAAGAAATGATAACCTCTAGTCACTCATCATCCCGTTTCGAAACAGACACCATAACACAAAATTCGTCAGTCACTTTCAAAGTGACTGAACTAAACATTCCAAAGATCAATGATAACATTAACGCAAGGATATTAAATATCGGACATCTTCCAAAGTATTTCAATTCTTAATTGCTTTGTTGGTTGGGATCGTAGTGATCTCTGGCGGCCAAACACTTAACTACAAGCTACTGTTAACTATCTGTACTCTATAGTAAGTAAACGTCCGAGGAACAGTAAAGCGTGAGCCGTGGGAGGTGGAAGTAGTCGGAGAAGGAGTGTTCAGGGTTCTGTGACTGTCTTTATTTGACGGTATTTTATTCGATATTTTTAGAACACTAACAGATCGTAAGCAGTTCATTAATTTGTGATGTGTACAACGCGCAGTCGGTGAAACGAACGGCGTTTGCAGTAAAAAGTAAAGAAGGTAAGTAATAATTTAGTCAGTGAATCTCTGTTTACTGTCACTCGAATCCGATATAAAATTCTTATATTTTCATTAATAATGTTAATACTCTTTAAGCTCCTATTAACTCTTGTATTTTCTTCAGTTTGAGTTTTTTAATGCGAATGTAAAGAATCCTTTGTTTGATGAAAATGTTCCATGATTATTCATTACAGTTTTTCAACATTAGAAGAATTTTATTCACCGTCATTAAGTGAAGTAACTCCAATTTTGAACACTTTATCCCGATATTTCTTTCAGACACATTTGTGTTATTTTAGCTTTAAATCTTTCAGCGGATGTTCTTCCAATCAGGTGCTATATAGACAATTTCTGTTCACCTTGTTACATTGTTGAAATGATTTGTAGTTTTATATACAGAATGACGATCAATAAAACTGCATCTACATTGTCTGGGATTGATTTTGTGTAATATTAAAACCTAAAAAAAATAAGCGATGGTTATGTAGTTTCAGAAACCCCGCTTTTGTTTTGTTGTTTCACTTAATTCTATAGCAACCTTTTTCAACCTGAAGATCAGTAAAATCTTAAAAAAATAATTTTACAGTCCGCTAATTTATATGGACCTCATGTTTTGCCTACGTTTAAATTATTAACGTTTGGGACCTATTGTATTGTTATAAGATAGTAAATCTAAAAGCGTATTTTTAATTCCTACGGAAACATGGAATTTGTAGGGAACAATTAAAATTATATATTAAAAATGCCTAATACTTTTTAACCATAAGAATCATAATATTATATCTGCGGACTACATGTTGAAAATTGCTGCTCTCTAACACAGATCCAGAGATTAAGTCTTCTTCGCTAGACAGTTGGGCACCGTATCGCAGTTTCTGCTGCTTTATTGTTGTAGCTCGTCTTTGAGTCTTCGGATTCCCTTTATGACAAGCACTACCTGTTAGCCATGACTTCGTACGCGTGTACTAAGATTTTTATTGCTGGAATTGATATAGAAAGCTTTAAGTTACGTAAAAGGTGTCTAAAAAAGCTCAAAGTCAGGATAATAAGACGGAGAAGTCATCATCATACCACCGAATCTTTTTTTGTGAGTAGAACCAATTTGCAACATGTTTGAAAATAGTAACCAACTAAGGAGAGAGAGAGAGAGGAAGGGGAGTATCTGTGGGAGACTACCTACCGCAGTTCCTCCAGCAGATTTTTGTTTGTGGTTTAAAATTATGTCACTTTCTGGGATCATCTTATATGATACCATTTCGTGGTCAAGGTGTTTGGTTTTACTTAAGAATTATATATAGCATTTGAGGGTTGGAAACCCATGAGTTAGTTGCATATAACTGCCCATGGGAAAAACATGCCTCTTCGAAGGGTACCCCCTACTACTTTCAAGTTTCTGTCCATGGGTTTTATTGACAGTCATCGCAAAGGCTAGTTTTAGTGGGGACTGTAGTCTTTTAAACTGGAATGGTAGGTCTGTCGGAATTATTGGGATTCGAGAAATGAACTATTTGCCATTCCAGTCATGATTACAGCTTTTATTTCGTCTGTCCCAATTGAGTTTTTTCAGGCGAGTGCCGTTGCACAGACGCGGTGCATTGAGGTTGCGCATGAGTAATTGAGTCTGTACATGAAATTTATAAACAGGTCTTACATAAACTGACTGCGAGAGAAACAAAGCCTGGGCAACCGATATAACATTAAAATAAATTATCGGTTTGTCTGTCACCGTTCGGTTAGTTTTCAAAATTTCATGCTAAAATGTGTTATTTATCCCGAAAATCATTTCCTGTGCCCTTCCAAATGATACATAGTATTTCATTATCTGATTTCATCAAGCTCGGTTTAGCCGTTTAGTTGTGAGAACGTATCAAACAGAGTTACTTTTACATTTATAATACTTGTGTAAATACGAACTGAAATATCTTAAATCCCATCGGCATAATTGGATAAGAACAGGCCATTTAACTTATGATTCCACACTTCACAAACAACCCATTATTAGGGTTAAAATTTTCCGTTATTTTGAGACTTACAGTGCTGGTGATGCTGTTTTCTTATGCGCTCATGCCGGCGTAATAAGAATGAAAAGTATGTTGTTTGTCCAGTATTTGTTTTTCAAATTAAGTAAAATAAGTTTTTTACACTAAATACTGCAATATTTAACCGAAAAGTGGATCGGTTGATTCAATTCGTGCATCAAATCCGTGCAAACGGTAACAGTTTAAATTCGAAAAACTCCCATGTTTATAGTTCGTTTTGGCTACTGTTTAGGTTTCCAAACTTTGAGTTGCGAAGAAATGTCGGGGGAGGAGAGGGAGGGTGATGCTGCTTGCCCACCCAAGTACCCTAGCTCTACACCGTTGGAAGTACTATGTCTCTTCTTCACCGCCTCTTAAGCATTGACAACCTTTATTCTAGCATTACATACTGTCATTATTAGTACTGAGAACTTAGCTTTTATTTTTCTAACAGTAAAATTGTTGCGGAGTGAGGGGCGCGAGATTTTTTATAATTTTATTTATTTATTTTTATTTTTTGTGGTGAGAAAATCTTTGGGAACCCATAGTATACTGCGTTGGCTATCTTGTAAAATTGCTACATTACCTTTGTCTAGACTCTAGAAGCATTAGCGAGGAATAGAGTAGTTTTAGTTGGTTGTGCAGTCCGGTATTACCATTACCAAATACTCTATACAAATCCATAGAAACGTAAGATCTATCTTTGATTTCGCTTATCGTAGTTTGAAAATAGTAATAAAGTGTAACAACTATATTAATTAGATTATATAATACTAAGAAACATACCATATATGGATTCTGGTATAAAATAGCTTGTTGCAGTTAGGAATATCCTAACCACATTGTATTTAGGACTACGTTTATTTTTGGAATAGAGATAATTCAGGTGGAATCTTACTTAATTTGAAGGTGCAATTGTACAAAGTGGAAAACTAAAAGAAGTCACACAAAATGAAAAAAAAGAAGAGCAAAGTAGCAATTATTTCAACATTGGCAGGGAGAAGCCCAGAAGCGGTATAAAATTCTAGATAAGCGAAGTTCCCATTATATTTATACTGACGGGAATTGGAAAATATATTCTAACATAAATATTTTGGATGTTGTGCTTAATATTTTTAGCTTGATGTTATTACTAAAATCAAGCGATATTTGTCCCAATAACGCTTTGTACCGTATGGAAGCGCATATGAGGTAATCATTTGTACATTTGGGTTTACCTTTGTCATATCGAAAACTGAATCACGTATTAAAGGTTTTAATGGTTTCTGCAATTAGTTTTTGGAAAACCTCGAAATGTTTCCAGAATTTCCAGAAATCTCCATCCAGTGATCAAAATGAACATCATGCTACCAAGATTTAAACAAGCAAATATATACAGTAGTGGTAAGAAGACAGCTCTCTGCTATCGATAACTCTACTTGCCATTTCAGTTGAATGTAACGGGTGATTGCGAGCTTCGGAGATTTCGACGCACGTATGGAAAACGAACTTTGCGACTGGATTTTCTACTATTAATAGTGTACAAATATAATGTGTGACTAAATGAGGAAAACTATTCCGAGCGTAATATTTTCAAAACATAAATTCGTCACAGATATGCCCCAATATCAAGAGAAGTTAAAAATAGTGTTGGCGCTGTGACAGGAGAGTTGACAACGAAAAGCAAGGTATTATGCAGCAGCCGATTAATTTGCAGCAGTATGTTCAGGCCTGATGTTCCAAGAGACATAAAGTGGCCGCCATATTTAGATTAATGTGTGTATATATTCTCAGCCACAAATGTTAAAATTCCTAGCAGCTGTCTGCAGGAAATTCCATTACTAACAACACACGTAATTCTTAGTACTTGCCTCTGGGTTGAATACTTTATTTCTATGAATTAAATTGCCCCGGAAGATTATTGAATATGACACTGTGGAGTGAGAATAAACTAGTTTCTTCATACTGATATCACCTATCGTTAAGGAGTATGACAGACAAATGTAGGCCTACTCTTCTGTCTCTGCTGTGTCTAGGTTTACGGGATACTCGTGCAACTGACAGTTATCGTCTGCTGTGGTATTCCAGGTCTTACTGCTTTTTCATGACTCCATAACCGCTGCATAGTCCATCCAATATCTTTCCTGTACGTACATCTTGGCACCGACACAAAAATGACGATATTCATGAAAAGCCACAAAGCGCAACTGAATTTCCATGATAAGCTGCATAGAAATATTGTTCGATATGTCTTGAGCGAAGTCAATTTTGTAGCAGATAATTCAGAAAGATACTTGCTGTCGTGCAGGGTCTCATTCCGTCTTGAATTTGCATCGAAAATGTCTTCCAATCCAAACACGTATCTGCGAACACGGCATTTTTCTCCGGAAGATTGAAACTTCGGCCTCAACTACTTGCTGAGACCATTGTTGTCTGCAACTGCAAACCTCCATCCAGTGGCGGATCCAGGATTTTGTTTTTTTTTGGGGGGGGGGCCTTGAGTCGGGAAAAAGGTAGTATTTGTAGCCTCCTCGGGCCTCAAATCCGTAGAGCTAAAAAAAAAAAAAAAAAAAAAAAAAAAGTCTCAAAACTACGATGTCGGGGGTGGACCAAGATACTTTTGGGGAGGCGGCTTGAGCCCCCTAGCCCCCCCCCCCCCTGGATCCGCCCCTGTCTCCATATCACGAATTGCTGATCGATTTCGCATTCGTCTTTCATTCTACACGCAAAAATTACGTTGTTCATAGTATCAGCGTAAGAACTTAAACATTATTATGCATTGTAATAAAAAAAATATTTATGACCTGGACGACGAAATTTACTGCTGTTTATGAAATAATCATTTCGGCATTCACCGGTAAAACGGAATTCTGATTGGCTGTAGGCCTATTGAAGGGGAACTAATACAATTCCACAGTTTCTTGGTTTGTTTCGATTAGTATTGAAGTAAAACTATTCTTGTCTTTTTGCTCATAGTTTTGGCCTGGTCCAAGACGCTGCTGTGCGTTTTTGCTGTCAGGTTAATTTAAAATTTTCAAGAGACTACAGTTAACCTTGATAGGTGGTCGACGTCTGATATCCGCAATTACAACTGAGTTATATGTAAAAAGTTTGATTTTACTGTTGCCAAGGATAAACAGTAGAGGAATACAATTCGTTAAATTATATTCAACCAGATTGCGATAAAAAAATTTGGGAAGAGGATTTTGGCTGATAAATCATTAAGACCAGGGTGGCCCACCCAAATGATTGCGGAAATGCATCATAACTCCGCGGGCTGCATATTAAATTATATATCCCCATATTAGATTTATCCCCACAATAGACATTTTTTTTGAGCAAAAAATTGAAATATAACGAGTTATTACTATTGTGTTTACTACTATTCTTGTATGCAAACATAGGTAATACAATAAAAATGATACTAAACGCACATTGTAATAAATATATATAACACTAAAAGTGATATATATAAAAAAGTATATATATAAATGAAATAAATTTTGAAATAAGGATACACAAATATTGTATTTTTTTAATACATTGGTTTTCGCTACTTTGGCCATTATAAAATAAATGTATTTTGTAAAAGTGTGATGAATCTCGCGGACCAGAAAAATATTCAAGGCGGGCCGCGGGTTGGCCACCCCTGATTTAGACTTTAGACACGTTGCCAAATGGATTTTGTGAGCCGTGCGCCGTAACGCTTTGGCTTCGCATTCTGGAGAATCCCCAGCCGGCGATCCAGATTTCGGTTTTCATCATTTCCCGAAATCGCTGCAGGTGAATGCTAGTATGTTTCTCTCAAACGGAGTCTAATAAACTCAACGTCGACGAGGCGTAAAACCAGAAGCGAAAAAAAAGTCGTCATTGGTGGACTGCCGTCAGAAGTGAAAAGTGAAAACTTAAAAGTACGAGATAACTGTTTTTTTCCATTTTCAAATTAATCTTTATATATATAAAAATCTCGTGTCACGATGTTCGTCCGGGATGAACTCCGAAACTACATAACCGATTTAGATGAAATTTGGCTTAATGTGTGTGATTTAGTCCAACTTAAAAGATAGGATAGTTTTTATCTGGATTATAGACCTCAATATTTATTATTTGCGAAATAAATGTTCATTAAATGTTTGTCATAGGACAATGGTTTGTAATTATTTGTAAGCCACCAAGGCTAAGCGGTCTGCTGGCTAAGTGGTTAGGGCGTCTGACTGGAGATGGAAAGGTCCCGGTTCGAGTCCCTGTCTCGGCGAGGATTTTTATAGACACTTAACCCGGCATTAACCCCCGGCGCAGCATGCTGTATGAGGTGAAATACGCCAAGACCGTACTGTGGTTCGGATTCGATGTTAAAATGTAGGTCCCCTGTACCAGGCAGGATGGGCGGGCTAGGTAAAGGCGGCTAAGACAGGGGCACAATTCCCAGCCAGTAGAAACAATGTCACCAGGTCATTATGACCACACGTAATTATTATTATAGTTCCATAAGTTTCTAACAGATGGCGATGTGTTAACTTATCTATACAACACTTGGTTAGCTAGGTTGGGTAATCATCCAGTAGATCACGTTCTGTTTCAATTTATTTATGCTACAGTTTATTCCTAACAGATGGCGGTGTGTTAATTTATCGAACCATTCAGTAGATGGCGTTGTATTTCGATTATTTATGCTACGGTCTATTCCACGCCATATGTGTGAGTTTCTTCAATTTTAATTGTGCTGTGTATTGTGTTATAATTATACTGTATTGTTGTTCATCGTTTGTGTGTCTTTATACCTAACGACAAAGTAATTGCACACATGAATATAACATTGAAGAAAACGTTACGATAAATTCGAATCGTGTAAGCATTTCTCGCTAACGTATCATTTTTCTTCTTCTTTTTGTTATGGTCAGCTAGACTCCACGTGTCAATTTCAATTCCTCTCCTGTTGTTTTTTCTTTCTTCCTCCCCAGTACTCCTTCATTATTGCACTCCTCTCTACCTTTGAATCCTGCCATATTCAAAGTCTGCTATCGAAAAATTTTTCTTTCCATACGGTTCACTGGTATTATTTCGTTTCAAATCTTTCTAAGCCTCTTGAAAGCCTGGTGTCATCCATGCTATAAATGTATCAAAAAAATATCATTCCTCTTTTTCTGTTATTTTTTTCAATGTTATTTTATATTTCCTCATTAGTTCTTAACTTCCATTTTACTGTATTTTTCAATGGACCCAAAAATTCCGGTTTCACCACAGTATTATAGTGTCTTATTTTAAGGCTTTCAGAAAGGCACTTTTGTTGTAATTCAAATATTTTTCAGTGAAATGTCGCCAAAGAATCTAACCTCGACAATGCGTGTAGCAGAGAGGCAAGACGCACGGCTGTGCCTTCAATACGCCGTGGATATGTACGCCAAGGTTGAAAACAAGCATTTGCGATTTATTCGATACAACCAGGTTGAATTACGATCGGAGGAATACATCCTCTTACGAGATACTGTTATCGGCAATATTTATGAAAATTTAAACGCCAATGATATCGGTAATGCATTTATTTTACCTTCAAGCTACATCGGCAGTTCACGGAACATGCAGGAATATATACAAGATGCGATGAGTTACGTACGTCATTATGGTCGTCCAGATTTGTTTATTACATTTACATGTAATCCGAATTGGGAGGAAATACAAACTTTGCTATTACCAGGCCATCAATCAATTGCACGTGTGTTCAAAACAAAAATTAAAATCATTGATTGGATTTAATCGTAAAACATTCAGTTTTAGGTAACACACGTTCTCACATTTTGATTTGGCTTGAAATTAAAATCCGTCCAGAAGAAATTGATCAAATAATTTCAGCCGAAATTCCGGACCCATTAATTGATCAAGAATTGTTTGATATTGTTACCAGTCACTCGAGTCCACGGACCGTGCGGTGCTTTTAACATGATCATCGCCATGCATGGAAGGTCGGAAAATGTAAGAAGCGTTTTCCAAAGGAATATACGAAATGATACTATTACGGATATCGATGGTTATCCGTTGTATCGCCGGCAGAAACGCTGAGAATGGTGGCCAAACATTTACAATGCGAATGTCAAATTCTAGAAACCAAGTTGAAATTGACAATCAGTGGGTCGGTACCATACTCACCATTGCTTTCAAAATACGTATAAGGCTCATATTAACGTCGAGTTTTGCAGTTCTGTAAAATTCATTAAGTGCGTTTGTAAATATGTTAATAAAGGCAGTGATTTTGCCGTATTTGAAGTTCAAAATGTAAATAAAAATGACGAAATAACCCGATACCAAATAGGTAGATCCGTCAGCAGCAACGAAGCTATCTGGCATATTTTTAGTTTTCGCATCCATGGAATAGACCCTTCCATCCAGCATCTTGCAATACATCTTGAAAAACGATCAACGTGTATATTTCACCGAAGAAAATATTTTCCAAAGAATACTTGAGCCACCAAAAACGACAAACCACAAACTGAATTTTTCACATTGTGTCAAAAATCTGATGTGTTCCGCCAATTCGCAAAAACATTATTATATACCGATGTTCCAAGCTATTTTTCGTGGAACAAATTAGGTAAAAAATGGTAGCCACGTAAACAAGGAGAACCACATCCTTCGATCGCAGGCATATTCAAAGCAAGACTTTGCATCCAAAACAACGTGAATGTTTCTTTCAGCGTTTGTTATTGGTGAATGTTCCTGGACCAGCTTCTTTCGAATGTTTACGAACAGTTAATGGTCGAGTGTTCAATACATGTCGAGTGTTCACTACATGTCAAGATGCATGTCGCGAGTTCAGCTCCTGGTAGACGACAATTATTGGACCTGACACTTGCTGATGCAGCGTTGACAGCCACGCCGAATAGTATTCGTCAAACTGTTTGCAATTATTTTGACAACATGTTATCCAGCACAATCTTCGAGTTTGTGGGATAAATATAAAAACAGTATGACTGAAGATATAACTGAAATTTCAGTTTATATAAATAAATAAAAAATAATTTATTTATTTTATAAATATCAATTTTTATATAATTTCAATTAAGTAATTTGTAATGAAATGTAAATTAAATTTTTTTATGATCATTTGTCCTTAATTTAAACTCTCCGTAACTCTTTACCAATTAAATTTGAATTTACAAATCGACTACAATGTTTTTGTCTTTATTAGTGAATATTAATTTGACTACTTGAGGAATTTTAGATTAACATTAATCCAACGTACTATAATTAGTAAGTCACAGCAAAGCGTGACCGGGTCGGCTAGTTGTAAAATAAAAAATTAAAATTCAAAATTTGTATATTAAAATCATTAACATTGTTTTTCTCATCCGTATACACAAAATATGCATACAACTTGACATAATAATTAATATACATTTATACCATTTTTAAATAGTATTTGTATTTACATGAATTTCAATGAACTTAATTTTCTACATTATTTTCATTATTTGGATCACATTATCATTAATTTCAACAATACTATCAATCATTTCATTATATTCTAAAAAGCATATAATAGGCTTATAGTAACTGAAGTAAGAAAAAATATACATGTTTTCTGCCTGAAATTTTGATAGTGTATGCTTAAACCCTAAATTTGAAATAAAAGTTAATTTGCATGTTTAGGTTCGAACTGCAAAATTTAAGACTTTTTTTTACAAATTTTTCAATCCAAAATTTCGATAATATAAGCTGATAAACAGTTATTTTTCATTATTAACCATAGTTTCAAAATTCAACACATAAATCTAAAATTATTATAACACTTTAAAGAATTTTTTATTTAATCCGCGGCACAAGTATCATCGAACAACTAGAAATTCGTTTTACCACGTTAGTAAGATAACTCCTAAGCCACTGTGAAATAATCACTGCATGATGTATTGCAGAGATTAAATATCAAAAATAAAAAATTCCAGCCGAGATCCGAAGTGAGGACTTTCCGTGCCCCAGTCATGCGCCTCATCCAACTAAGCCACTGTCAAGCTCAGCTCGTTATCCTCACAGCTACAGATACTCTGTTAACATTAGCATGTCGGTTACGCGAACTCATATGATTTTATCCATCCAAAAATCACCCAACGCACTTAAAGAAGTTTTCACTTCAAAAACGTAACTTTGTCCACAACCCTAAGGAGATGTATTTAAAGCTATTGTCAGAGGCAGGAAGGCCAATTCCTTTCCTCACGGCCTAAAATTTAACGTGAAATCAGAACCACGAAACGTCCCGGCGTAGCTCATACAATCAAATACAACTCCTAAAAATTCCTACTCACCACGGGATTTTAACCCGCGACCGGAGAGAGAAACTTCAGAAAGTGAACACCTTAACCGCTGAGCTACCAGACCGCCTTGGTGTGAAGTATACGTGTGCTAGGTACTAACAAAATCGTATGAAAACTGTTGGTTTGTATAAAAATCATTTGAAAAAGTTGATGGGTGTATAGGGGTAGAGGGAGTGGTTTATTTATTTTATTATTTTGGCCAGAAACTTTCCCAGGCACGCACACAATATAACTCACCGAAGTTTCATCGCAATCGGATAAATGATATAGGAACGTTTAGAAGACATTCGTTTTTATGTATTAGATACAAGTATAATCTATACTTTCACTGCTGTCCAAGCGCAACGCATCATACTTACAGCTACAGATATACACGTTGCATGTTTGTGACGCGAACTCAAGATTTTACCCATACGAAATGTGTTCAACCCGCTTATCATGCACGCAACACGTGATAGCAAATCGGTGATGCGATCTAAAAGATGTACCCCCAACGTGTCACTTCAAAAACAAAATAAAATTAAATTGTTTCATTCATGACGTTTGGAACGGCGTAACGGTTCCTTGGTACGACAAAATTGTGTCCTAGTTCCCATTACAACCATTCCAAAATAATTTTCTAGACATTTCATTCTCCTTTGATTATAAGACACGTGTGCAGAGGTGAATTCTAGTTGCTACATTAAGGGGGTGAGACTTGGTCTCGGACAACCCCCTCTAAAATGACGTGAGATTTTGAGGGAGACCACTCCCCTACCAATCGACCATCGCAACTTTTTTGAGACCTTATTTTTATCAGGTATCATGCTCCGAAGGGAGGTGACCCCCCCCCTTTTCCTCCTAAGGTCGGTTTTTGGACCAAAATACCCCCGCCCCTAAATCGACTTTCCCGTCATTTGTAGACTTTTTTTTAGCTCTACGATTCCACTAGAATTTCAAAACCTCACGTGAGATTTCCGTTAACCCCCCCCCCCCTCCCTATTTGACCTCACGTCATTAGGAGCCATCCATAAATTACGTCACACCTTGAGGGGGGGAGGGGGTCAACAAAGTGTGACTTGGTGTGACAAGGGGGGGGGACGTATCATAAACTTTGTGACATCACATGCATAATTTGTATCACTTTTTGGCTCGTGGCGGAAGATGAAGATGTTGACACATCGAATGTTCCCAACACTATCGAAATCAATAATGAAGTGACTATTATGCCAATAATAAACAGTATCAAGGAATGGGTTCAAATGCACGGACACATGGTGACTTAATTTTGTCATTAATTCTGTTTTTAATGTTTTTTTTATATTTTCTCAAATGTTTGATTTATTGTTGATATGATTTTTTAACTAGAAATACATAAATAATTTTGTAAGTGCTGTTTTAATTTATAAATTTAAAATTGCAAAATATGTGACGTCACACCAGGGGAGGGGGGATCCCACAAATGTGACAACCTGTGACATGGGGGGAGGGAAGGGTCGAAAAATTATGAAATTCGTGTGACGTAATTTGTGGATGGCCCGTTAACCCCTTAAGCAATCAGCATTGCTGTTTGTCCTCACTCCGTAGCGATGCGGAAAGATTTGGGATTTAATCTATTCCTTGTGCGAGCAATCTGGTGATAAGGTACCGTGGACCATGTCCTGGCCTAATTACTATGTAAGTACCATATTGTGTGGACTCAAACTAGCTCTTACTGTAAGGGAAGATTTGACGAGCCCGTAAACAAGCACATGATCTCATTTATAGGAAAGTACCTGGGTGACCGATCTTCGCTCGTTCGCTCGGTATCTTTCGATTTCTGTTCAATATCAAAAATTTCGAGTAAAGTTTGATTAAAGTAAAAGGCTTGAAGGGTTCCTAGGCGTTTTGAGGTGCACAGTTAACCAAAGAGAAGCTTAACTAACATCAGTAGGCGTACTGGTACCTGAACCTTCTACGTAATGAGGTTAGAGCCGTTTTTGAGAAACCAAATACAAAAATTGCTCCTTTATTTTTTAAAATCGTGTTAAAAACTTGAGAAGCAAAACGTTATCTACATGTGAAATTTCATCCAAATCGCTAGATCCATTTGCGAAACCGCCTCACAAATTACTTTAAAAAAAATGCTATTATTATGTTAAATAGAAATCTTAATGCCAGTTTGATACAGCCAAGTTTGATGATGAATTCGTATGAAACTCGTCGAGAAAAATCGAAAATAAGGAATTTTTCTGATATCTCGCTTAGTTCTCGGGATATTATATCTCAAAAGTGAAGAGGTTAGTATTAGATCCAGCCTGGACCAGAAAAAAAAATTCACCAAAACCAACATATCTATATGGTGGAAATGTACTTTCAATGTTTTATTTTGTACCTAGTGGTTGTTGTTAGGTTGAAATACGGCCTGAACCAGAAGAAACGTCGCCAAAAGCACAAGGAACTATACCTATAACTGATTTTTGACATGCTATATCTTGAAAACCAAGCGAGAACATTTATTCTTTATTTTCGATATGTTTCATCGAGTTCTGTAAGAATTCATCATCGGTTGTGACGTCAATAGAACATCATCTGTGCTAAATTTATTCACTCCAATAAAACTATGCTCATACCTCGCAGTAATCTCACATCTTCTGATCAGCATTTCAAAATGATAATAAAACAATTCCCATAAGAAGTAACCTTCGTTATAAACATTAATAAAGCACAAGGTCAGACGATTCAAAAGGCAAGGTTCTATTTATCAGAACCCGTTTTTTCGTATGTGCACTCGCACGCGGCTTTTTACTTTATTATCAAACTCTACTCGAAATCTTGTATATTGAACAGAAATCGAAAGATGTTTTATAATTAAGGTGGTAGTATTTAATGACTAACAACCACTTTTTACGGTCAAAAAGTAAACGATGATTACTTTATAACTGGTACCGGTAATATTATTTTCAAAGAAGTTTCTGATAAAACCATTGATAAATTTTTAATTATCTTCCTTTTTAAATGTTTTACAATTAAACTTGCAGTGTTAATATTTCCGCGGATCAGCCAGTATACAAGAACTGTTCGTTTAATTATTCTTTGAAATCAAAGAAAATCTATTTGTAGGCTTTCTGGTACCTGAATTGTCTACGAGATGGCGATAGTGCCGTTTTCGATATACATAGTGACAAAATTGTTCGTATTTTGTAAACTCGCTTTTTTGTAGGGAAGACAACTATTTAGGTAATCTTAAAAGTCAAAACGTTATCTAAATACCAAATTTCATCCGAATCGTCGCAGCCGTTTCCGAGATCCGAAATATATATTTATATACAAGAATTGCTCGTTTAAAGATATAATAATATAATATAATAAAGTCCAAAACTGAAATAAATTATCAAGAGGTTGGCTGAAAAAGTTATCCCACACACTGAAAAAGAAAGCGAAAAATCGTGTAATACAGAAGTAACCCTTTTAAATTTCTATTCTATCAAATTGACTCTGCTACGGGCAGATTGTGTAAATTGCAGATAATCTATGTAGAAATCAGCTGAATTCGTTCTTTGGATGTACTCACCATGAATTTACAACAACAACAAAAAGATGTATTTCGTCAAGTACGTCATGAATGACCACTCCCTCACAGAATTACGTGGGAATTCGACACGGTATGATAGCAATCTCCCCTTGCTGTTAGTTTTCTTTCTTGAGAAATGCCACGTGCGGTCAGTTACTGCCCCGGGAGGAAACGACACGTGACCGGAAAAAGGGCAGGTGAAGGGCGCCACCCCAACACAGGTGGCCCAACGGGCAAACACCACTGCGTCATCATAACCGAGTGTTATAAAGTTCTCAGACATTGCGTACCCTTCGAAACTTGGAAACCAGGAGTCTGAACTATCTGTATCCTGTGATAGCTACTACCTAAACCATTTTGTTGCGATAATTCATATTATATTTTGTTTATTGCCAAGAATTTACGAAACTAGTTCTTGAATTAAATCGTAATTTTTATTTTCTGTTATATTTATGTTAATAATAGCTCGGTTTTCTGGGCTCTGTTTCTTAGATCGTTATTCTATTTTTTATAATTTCTTTTTGTTGCTTGGGCTTTACGCCTCGTTTACGCGCAGTCATTAGAGGCGGGATGGGATGGGAGACAAGGAACGGTAATGAATTCGGCCATGGCCTTTTGATGGAAATATCCCGGCATTCGTCGGGAGTGATTTCGGCAAACCATGGAAAACAAAAATCTGGATGCCCGGATGGGGATTTGAACCCGCGTCCTCCCGAATGCGAGGCCAGAACGTTAACCGTTCACCCACCACGCTCGGTAAGATCGTTCTTGCATTGAGCTTTCAGCTGTCAGGCCTCAGAGTTATTGCCTTATTGTTTCCTTTTTTCGCATCCGACAACGAATTAACTCCGAAGAAAGTTGCGGAAAGACAGAAGGAAGCTCATTTTATGCAGCATTACCAGGAAATTCAAGCTGTTATCATCAAGCCTATGACTACATTTACGTTGATCATGTGTTTGAGGATGTGAATATTTCACTTCTACGTATGTGATTGGCCAGTTGTGTCATATTTGGAGTTCAAAGTTTCACACGATCTTAGTTTTACGAGAAATATTTATCTTAAACGAAGTATAGCTGGAAGAAATAAAAAGTTTGTTAAGCAGTTTTCTGTGTCTCAGCTGTTTTGAGCGGGTCTGTGCAGCGATTTATAATTTACTAATCGTGGTCACGTCGATGTAATCCATACTCTATATAGCGCTCGAGTAAGGTGGAACTATCCTTGATTTTGTTCTAGTTTGAAACTGATTCCCCGTTAACTAATTGAATAGTATTCAATAAACTATTGCGTTTATGTTTTTTAAAAAATTGTCTGCTGTAAATTAGTTTGATTCGTTATTTGTCAAGGTACTTAAAACTCGACCCAGTTTTCGAAACGCCTCCTTAATACATACTTTTCTCATTGCTTCTTTGGAGAGTGAGAAAAAAGAGGTGTGACAGAAACTAAAAAAAGTTGCTAATGAAAACTTAGCTACGTTCGCGATCTCGATTACATACCTCATTTATGAAAATCATTACGGTTATCTTCGAAGCAATTTCCTCCGGCAAGTAGCCGTGAGGTACTGATTTAGCAAGATTACGAAATCACAGCGATTTGTCCTGAGCGACTTGATATATCAATTTCAACCTACTTGCTCAGTTATCTGCTTCATAAACCGCAACGTATTTTCCCTTTACAGTACTTATCTTTAACTGTTACTTGTATTAACAATCTGCCAATATCTTAGAATACAACCAACCATACTTAATTCTTCAGAAGATGGCGACGGAACATATGATCATCAAAATATCGTGTGGAAAAACCATGATCATTCCGCTTTTTATCCGAGGGCCATGAATACTCTGGGAAATATTTCGTTCTTATATAACTTACCATGCTATCTTCAATTCTGATTTCGTCACCCCATAACTCATTTTTCCACACATTTCACTATAGCACCACGTATCCAAATTTTCTTTTTGTCTGGTTTTTTGCTTATGGCTTTATGCCTCGTCGAGGTCATTAGAGGCGAGAAAAGACTGGAGGAAGGAATTCGGCCATGGCCTTTTAAGGAACTATCTAGCATTCCCCTGGAGTTGTTTAGGGAAACCATGGGAACCCCAAATCTAAATGGCCGGACGGGTGATTCGAACCCGCGTCATCCCGAATCCGAGGCCAGAACGTTACCGCTCATTCACTTTGGTATCCCAAAAATCCAAGATACTATTTGCTGCGCGTAACATGTTCAGTTTTACGAAGTTCTTTCCGAGTCTTTGTTTGAAACAAAAAAATCGACTGGTATCTGCCATTGTCATTTCCCTTACGATAACTTTCTGCAGAACATACAGCCTACAATCTCTAAGTGGAAATATGAGAACTTGTCTGATCTGTAAGAGGCTATAATATGTGCTAGACATCTGTTTGATGAATGAGATCTGTATCCTGTCTAGACTACATATTACTGGCGCAGTTAATTTTGCTAGTCAGCATTACCCAGAGTGTACCACGACTAGGAGAGCTAGCTTTGCAAATTTCAGGGGGGAGGGGGAACTTCAGCAGAATTGGAATCTAGCCATTCATTAATATATAGAAAGGACAAGTGTCGCAAATTAAAATCCTGTTACCCTCCTTTGTCACAGCAAAATATTTTACTGCAAACGGGTGTGGCTAATTCAATAACAAACGAAGCATCCGGAGAAATAATGGCTGTTGTGATATTTAATAGGGAATGAGGATATTGAACAATTGAAGACTTCATACATGGGTCACCAAGAACAACCAATTTGGGAGACGGACCACAATTTCGATTCTGCGTTAGCCTGCGGGCCATCTTATACTTGCCTATAGTTACAATAGATATTTTACTTACAGCTTAACTCCTCGTCGACGGCTAAGATCATTAGAGGCGGGATGGGATTGGGGACAAGGAACGGGAAGGAATTCGGCCATGGCCTTTTTAAAGGATGCATCCCGGCATTCGCCTGGAGTGATTTGGGGAAACCATGGAAAGCCCAAATCTGGATGCTCGGATGGGGATTCGAACCCGCGTCCTCCCGAATGCGAGGCCTTTAGATCACTGTTAGTGGACCTCGTGTGGGGCAGCCATTTTACTCAGCACTTCTTATTTGTATTCAACCCTTCTGCAATATTTTTTAATTTTATTGATATGTTTGTTTGTATTGTTATTCAAATGGACAGCCATATGTTAAATAAATTATAAATTTTGCAATATACAGGCGACAGTGTAAAGGAAGTGAAGAAGTCTTAAAAGGTTCGAATGTCGAAATTGCATCACAACTTCATATTTTAGGGTGCTGTTTATCGGAACAACAACTGCATGTCTGTTTCTTACTGACTGTTGTAGAAACAAGCGTGCAGCAAATTATCTGGGCTGCTCGAATGTTTTACGAAGGTACTACATAATAGATCCTGGACTCGAATCTGATTCCTGTGAGAGTAGTTTCATTTAAATCCATTTAAGCTACTGATATAATAAGTATGAATCTTTAACATTATTATAACAGCACTATGGTGGTAGTCACGACACGATGTCTGTGGTTTCCATGTCTGGAGTGACCTGGAAGGCTATACGGCAGGCAGGGGTTTTGACTATTCTCCAGCGATGTTAACAGCCTGTTTCAATTACCTCCATCTTGCAAAGTTCCAATTACGAACAAACAAAATGCTTGAATCATGATGCTAGTATTATGTCATTGGTGGGGGAGGACTTCACGCAAGCTCATTGGAGAATGTTCTAGAACACTGATGCTGATGGTAAACTGTTCTGGTCGGAGAAAGACCATTGCGTAGCAGTTACTTATTGATGTCTTCAGGCCATCCCACCCACTGCCCGTAATCTAAACTTCGGGAACTAGCATTTCCTGTTAGCGCAGCGGCACCCGATACCCCTACCAAACTTGCCTTGCTCTATACTTCATGAAAAGTTATACACACTTTAGCAGTGAATAAACTGATCTCTTACAGCACCAAGAACTCTATGTGCGCAGTGTCATAGATACAATATTAATGCTATTAAGAAGGCTCATGTGGTCGTAATGATCTGGTGACAGGTTCTCTATTCGCAGTGCGTTCCGCCCTCTATTGTAGCCACCTTAACCTAACCCGGTAATACTACAGGGTATAGAGGAACTGCAGTTTAACTTCAAATCTGAATCACAGAAGGTACTGACGAACTTCACATCACACAGCAAGTTGTGCGAGGGGTAAAGATCGGGTTAAGGGTCTTTGAAAATCCCCGCTGAGACACTTATTCTAACCGGAAACCGATCGGTCTCCAGTCATATGCCTTAACCACTGAGCCACCAGACCGCTTGCTGAATACGTATACGATTCCGATGTTGACACAGTAAACCACTGTAGTACTTGTTGATGAAACCTGTTTATAATACAAATAATGCTTAATTTATTCGTCTTCTGAATTTTTTACTTAATACCAAAGGAAAGTTCTCAACGTTCGTATTGATGGTTGACAGATCACTAGACCAACTACTTTTCATGTTGTTCGTTCACGAACTTAATATCTTAATAAACGAAACCAGGTGTCCCCTGTACAATCTGTTATCCCTGTCGATCCAAAATTTCAATGGCCTTTAAACCATTTTCTGTGTGGTCTACAGCTTCTGGTTTGTTACATGTATCTGAGTTGGACTCCATTTCTGCATCCTGAAGGGAGCATGGTGGAGGAGTGAGTATCCGTATCGGTCATATAGATTTTAATTTCCCAAAAAAAATTTGAAATAATTTTCTGCCAATGCTCAGGCTAATGTAAAATTTATTCCCCCGTTTCTTGTTCTTGCCATTCACTTTCCATTTATAATCCTGAAATCACAGCCTAAGATGCCCTAAGCTAAAAAGAAGAAAGAAAGGGGGAAAAAAAAGAGTTCCTCCTCAGAGAAATACCGTGACTGGAACAAGACATGAAGACAGGCTTCATAGGTTGCGTGTAGACTCCGTTTCGGGATGAAATCATTTAGTTAAAAGCGTGAAACTGGAAACAGTGTAAAATACTATACTCGAGACTGTATTTACTTCATACATCTTTCCCACCAATGTAAAAATCACGTCAGAAAGAGCTCTTCGCGAATCGAGCACAGGTAACTAGTTGCGATTCGTAGGGTCTTCTCTGTGCTTAAATAGGACTCGTTTTATGTCGGGAAACAGCCTCAGTGTTCAGGAAATAGTGACCGTAATACACGCAGTCCAGCAAGTTTTTCTGTTATGCTTACGGCTTTACGCCTCGTCGACGTCGAGGTCATTAGTGGTGGGAAAGGACTGTGGACAAGCAACAGGAAGGAATTCGTCCATGGCCTTTTGAAGGAAGCATCCCGGCATTCGTATGGAGTGATTTTGGGAAACCATAGTAAACCCAAATCTGTATGCCTGTACGGGGAATAGAGCCAGCGTCCTCCCGAATGCGAGGCCAGAGCCTTACCGCTACCAACCACTTTCGATACCAGCATGCCTTCCGATTCTTACGAGATGGTTTGTGTTCCGTCGTTAGAAGTTACAGCAGACATTTACGGCAACTTTTCGCGTGCTTAAATTCCTGGTCAAAATGGAGATTACGGAGCCAAATGTTACCTAAAGCATCTGCGTCTTTTGGCTGTATTGCCTTCAATGACAAAGCCTGCATATGTTCAATGAGATCATGGTCAGAAGTCAGAACCCAGTTCATCTTCCGAATAATTGTAGTCAAGCATTTTACAAAATTGGATATCGATGGCCCATTTTTCTCGGCTTTTTCCAAGCTTCCTGCTATTGTTCTCAGGTACTCTTCACAGTAAGAATGCATTGCGGTTTTCTACGTGATCGTTTATATGTCATGTTTTAGTCTTCCATTGGGCACCGCGCTTGTTGGGTGAGCGGTAACGTTCTTGAGGACATAAGTTTGAATCCTCATACAGATTTGGGTTTTCTTTGGTTTCCCTAATTAATTCTAAGCCAATGCCGGGACGGTTCCTTCAAAAATGACATGGCCGAATTCCTTCGCATTCCTTGCTTCCAGTCCTCCAGAGATTTGGCCGCCGAAATGTATTTTTTTTATCGATGGACTTACTCGGCTAGTTACAGGGGTTGGACAAAATAATACGAACACCTGACGTTTACGTGCTATTGATTTATTAATACGGTGTGGGGCCACCTTTTGCTTGCAGAACAGCTGCAATTCTTCGCGGGATAAATTCGTAGAGTGTCTGAATAGTTTCCAACGGAATGTTGTCCCATTCTTGTTGCAAAACATTCGCCAATTACTTCAGTGATGTTGAAGGTGGAAATCTGCTCCTTATTCTCTGCTCCAAAACTCCCCACAACTATTCTGGCGATTTTGTTGGCCAGGAAAGATGTTTGATGATATTCTGATGCTCCTCGAACCAGAACAGAACCTTTCTGGTTTTTTGTTGGGCGCATTATCATCTTGGAAGATGGCAGTGTTTGGCAGCAGTATTCTAGTCATAGTAAGAACTTAATTACTGAGGATGTCGAGATATTCATTCGCAGTCATCCGGCCAGTGATATGAATGAGACGACCAGCTGAATACCACGATAAAGCCACCCAAATCATAACGGAACCTCCCCCAAGCTTGACTGTAGGGGCTTCTTTTGGTGTTCTCCATACATAAACCTAGTCGTTAGTAGGAAACGATGTGAACGATGATTCATCGGACCATACCATATTCTTCTAATCATTAAGTGTCCAGCTTTTATGATCGTGGCACAGCTTAGCGTTGGTAGCCGTTGTAAGGGGTTTTGCAATTGCAGCCCTCCCATGAATGTTAGTTTCGTGGAGCCCGCACCAAAGTTTTTTTGTCGAAACAGTATTACTCAGGTGTGTGTTGAGTTCTGCTGTCACTTTTGCTGCCGTAGTTTTGTGTTGTCTGGTCACAATCCTTTTTAATGTTCGTCGGTCTCTGTCGGTTAACTTTGGTTTTCGTCCACTATTCCTCTTCGCCGACGATGTTTTACCATGTTTTGTGTATGCTGTCATTTCTGTGGATACTGTCGCTCGTGAGACGTTAAACAGTTCAGTTGTTTTTGTCACAGACACTCCCGCTAAACCAGCTCCAACAATTAATCCTCTTTCGAAGTCTGAGAGATCACGCATTTTACCGATCGCTTGTTATAACCGTCGCAAAACAAAGCGTATAATACACTGACACCTAACCTACAAGACCTGCCACGTTAACTATGCCGTACATGCGCATCGCAGTATTCATACGGAAGCAGTGGTGCCAACATGCAACAACCTGTAATCTATCGCATGGTGTTCATATTATTTTGTCCAACCTCTGTACCTGAGAAAATTTTATTCGGTATGTACTGGTGTAAGTACGTACCTGCAAAGCCAGTTATCGTAATACCATATTAACATAAATTTAATTTACTCTCTTTAGAAGAAATGGAATTATAATTAGATCTCCCAGTAACTAGTTTATATTTCTTATGCGGGAAATTTCTGAAAATTGGAATGTAACTGGCTGAAACAACGAAAACTTAAGACAATTAGTGCGTGTTTGTTTCACGACTTCGCGAAAGTCACGTGATAGCTACATTAAACGCTTTCTGTTCGATGGAAGGAACGAAAAGAGTTTTCTGATGACTAGTTCTGTGAGAAAGTTTCGTAAATAAATATTTTTGTCTTCAAAACGCGCGTGTGAACCTTGAGTTGAAGGTTGAGACACCCAGTGATGCTGTCTGGCCGCAGCGACCGCGGGAATGTTAGCGACCTGGTTCGGAGCACTCCCCGTATGGACCCGCTGTGCCACATTCCCCTCGCCCTGCCAGCGGTTCAGCGTAGACCACACGCAAGGCTGGCTTACTGTCTCAAGGTTCTACTTTACTAACCCGCTTGCTATTTCTCATTAGTCTGAGCAACTTTCCAGAGATTGACGTTAATCATAGACAATTCCACACTCAACTGGCGACAATGGAAACAGTTCAGTGAATAATACAGCAGATAAAAACGATTTATTTATTTCTTCTTCTTTTTTCCGATAAGACCTGCTGTGACCACTTTCCCATTTCAATTCTTCATCCTTTGTTGTTTTTTCTTCCGTTCGATCTAATATTCCTTCATAATTTCACTGTTTCTTCCTTTTCTCCTCAGACCAATTCGGAGCAAATTTCTTTCCTCTTCTGCCTTTAAAACCTTCCAAACTTAATACCTTCTTTCTAAAGACCTCTCTTTCCATAATTTCCTCTTCTCTTATTTCTCTCCAAACTTTCTTAACCTCTTGAATCTAGCTAATTGTTCATTTTTTTCTCCAAAGATAATTGAATATCTTTTCCGTTAGTCTGTAATCATTCATTCTGAAGATATGTCCAAAAAAACAGGAATCAGCTTTTCATTATTGATTGTGTTATATCTTCTATGTTCTGGTATATTTCCTTATTACTTCTTACTTTCCATAGTTCCGTTGTTTTAACGGGACCAAAGATTTTTCTTTCTAGTAATTCCAGTTTATCCAATCTATAGTTCAACATTAGGAATTCACTAGCATATAGACATTCTGGTTACATGACCGAGTTTTAGTGCCTTATTTTCAGATTTTTAGACAAGCACTTTTTGATTTAAATTTTTTTATGATACCATATGCTCTTTCCATCCTGTGTATCCTTTCTTCATGACGAATTTATCTAATCCATTTTCTTGAATTATTTCACGCAGATATTTAAATTTATTTACTCTCTATTCATCCAATATCTGTCGTCTAAAATATCGGAACGTTTTTAATGTTTGTAATAAATTTAGTTTTTTCTACAAAAATTCTCAACCTAGTTTTGTTGGCTACTGCTTTCAAGAGATTGAGCTGTGTTTTCGCATTTGTATTGTTCTCTGAAAGTATAGAGAAATCGTCAACAAATGCCAGGCAATTAGTTTCAACACCTTGGTTCTTTTTTTTTTCAAAATTATTGGTGAAACTTTGTGTCCCTTCAATTTATTATTCCAAATTCTTACAATTTTCTTTAAGAAACAGTTGAACAAAATGGGTGAAAAACCATCACTTTGCCGCATACCTGTATTTATCTCGATAGGTTTTGATATTTCGCTCGTACATTTCACTTTTGAAATTGTGTATGTAAGAGTTCTAGTATTAGGTTTGCCGATTTTGATATCACTCCAAATTCACGAATTGTTTTATCTAAAGTTTCCATATCAACAGTCAAAAGCCTTTTTAAAATCTATAAATATTACTATTATGTCCTTGGAGTTTAATACTCGATGACGAATTATGGATTTTAGATTGAATACTTGTTCTGAGCAAGATCTACCTTTTCGAAATCCACCCTGATACTCAACCAATTGCTTGTCAAGTGTTGTCTCTACTCTGCTCAGCAAGAGATTTGAGAATACTGTACTTTATAAGCAACATGCAATAGGGATACTGCTCTATAGTTATCAACATTTTGTTTGTCGTCTTTTTTATGCAGTGGATGTATTAATGCCACTTTCCATTCATCTGGAATCTTCTCTGTTCTCCAAATACCTTCAAAAATTATCTGTAGTTCCTGAATGATTTTTGATTGGGACGATTTTAATGGTTGCTGTTATGCTATCTTCTCCACTAGCTTCATTATTATTTATACTGTTAATTACTTATTTATGTACTTATCGTTTTATATTTAACAGAATATACAAAAGATGAGGACAGATGTTCATATCGCAAGCTTGTACAATTTTATATCTCTGTTTTTATCCAATCAATTGCACTGATGGACGCATGATGTATTTCCGCTATTGTTCCTTTGCAGGCTCTAGGACAGTCAGAAACAACGTGGTGGATTGTCTGTAACGTGGTTACACAGTCACAATTTGTAGAATTGACCCAACCCCATTTGCCTAATAAGTAGCCGCATCTGCTTCATCCTGTTCGAATCCGACTGATAATTCTCCCTGTCTGGGAAGATCGAATCCTTGTAACCGAACTGAACTAGACGTGGATTGGCTACTGAATATTGTTACCGTTGAGTTATACACAACTTGATGTTGAAAGAGGACTCACTCAGTAAGGTTGATTGCTGTGCGGCATGGTGGTTTCCTTGATATTAAAACTATCACACTGCAGGAAGGAATTAAATAAGATCATCGTCGAATTCACTTAGTCTCACATATGTTACTTCTGCTTGCTATGACCGCTACATATTGACGAAGAGAAGTTTAGTTCCTAATACAGTTAGCGAAGCCACAATCACTATTGAACAAATAAATGCCGTTAATCTGTCTTCACGTATTAAGTAAATGAAATTTCTCCTAGAATCAATGCTACTGTTGCACACGAATAATGAATTTCTGGAAGAAAACCTTTTAAGCGTCCACAAAATGTGTTGTTGAACTAGATTTTTAAATTCTTGATAGATACTTCTCCGATGCCTCTTGAGTGGAATTGTTTTAACAGCATTTTACAGACAATTTCTATCATTCCACGACGATTTCGCCATAAAATAATTCTGGAAACTCGATTTACTGTAACTTCCCGCAATTATTTACACTCGCTCTCTTTGATAGTAAGTCTGTTATCTTCAGCGATACGCTCGGTTCTCTGGATTGAAACAAAGAAACATCCTCCTTTTTTGGGAGAAGGGATGCTTTACAGTTTGTCGATGTCTTTAGAGACGGAAGAATATTTACTCAAGGAATGAGAAGGAATTCGGCGATGGCCTTTTTAAGGAAAAGTAATGGAATTCACCGGGTGATTTTTGGAAAACGTACAAAACCGAATATCAAGATAGCTAGACCGGGAATCGAACTCGCTTGCTTCCGGTTGCCAGGCGTGATTGTTAACCAGGTTTGGTAGATTTTCTCGAAGTCGCAGGACCAATGAGAGTGCTGTCCTCTCTGCACTAGTCAATAACAAAATTTGAATTTAGGTGATTCGAGAACGGATGAATAAGAATAATTACTGTAAAGTACTAAAATTTGCAAGTTTCTACAGAAATTTTAAAATTTATATATATTCTAGGTACTTATTTTGATGCGAAGAAAGTTGTTTAACATAAGCAAAACTGTTTCGCTACAATCTACACTCTACCTTACCTGTGACAGCCCCTTAATCCCCGCGAATCTACTACACTCCTACACTGGTCTCCCTTTATAGTTTATACTTCCTGTATTACGTTGTAACACTAAGGGTTAATTACATGTTATCCGAACATGAAGCGTATCGACCTGTTCCTTATTTTATCGAACTAGACGACCCGTGCGAAAATTTCGCGAATAAAATGCGATGAATAGTGAGGTTGAATATAATGTCACCAAGTTCAGTCATTACTCTTCATACTTCTACTTCATTTATCGTTTTTGGTTAGAAATCCAGGGAGATAAATGGCTCGAAACACAAAAAACGTATTTTAGAAATATTGACATTTTTGCTCTTTATGGGTCGAATTACGAAAAATTCCTTTCTTAGAATATAATGTTACCATGGCGGAAACCTTAGTATTTAATATGATATGTCATTTATCTATATCGATTAGATATCAAGTTAAATATAAGGCTCGTGACACAAAACTACGTTGTAGAACAATTTATACTTTTTCCCTTTAATAGTTGAATTCCAAAAACATCTTTCTTAAAATATGATGTCAGCAAAGCTGAGACATTATTCCTCACAATCGTACTTGATTTATCGATTTTGGATAGATATCAAGGGAGCTAAGTGGCTCGAGACACAAAAAACGCATTTTAGAAAAATTGACATTTTTGCCTTTTATGGGTCGAATTACGAAAAATTCCTTTCTTAAAATATAATGTTACCACGGCGGAGACCTTATTCTTTAATATGATACCTCATTTATCTATATCGGAAAGATATCAAGGGAGATAAATCGCTCGTGACACAAAAATCGGTTATAGAAAAATTTATACTTTTTTCCTTTAACGGTTGAATTCCAAAAACATTCTTTCTTAAAATATGATTTCACAAAGCTGATATTACTCCTTATATTCCTACTTCATTTATCCATTTTGGTTAGATATCAACGGAGATAAATGGCTCGAGATACAAAAAACGCATTTTAGAAAAATTGACATTTTTGCCTTTTAATGGTCGAATTACGAAAAATTCCTTTGTTAAAATATAATGTTACCACGACGGAGACCTTATTCATTAATATGATACCTCATTTATCTATATCGGTTAGATATCAAGGGAGATAAATCGCCCGTGACACAAAAAATCGGTAATAGAAAAATTTATACTTTTTTCCTTTAAGGGTTGAATTCCAAAAACATTCTTTCTTAAAATATGATGTCACAAAGCTGAGACATTACTCCTCATAATCCTACCTCATTTATCGATTTTGGTTAGATATCCAGGAAGATAAATGGCTCGAGATACAAAAAACGCATTTTAGAAAAAGTGACATTTTTGCCCTATAAGGGTCGAATTACGAAAAATTCCTTTCTTAAAATATAATGTTACCGTGGCGGAGACCTTATTCTTTAATATGACACCTCAGTTATCTATATCGGTTAGATATTAAGGGAGATAAATCGCTCGTGACACAAAAATGCGTTATAGAAAAATTTATACTTTTTCCCTTTAAGGGTTGAATTCCAAACACATTCTTTCTTAAATATGATGTCACAAAGCTGAGACATTACTCCTCATAATCCTACCTCATTTATTGATTTTGGTTAGATATCCAGGAAGATAAATGGCTCGAGATACAGAAAACGGATTTTAGAAAAAGTGACATTTTTGCCCTATAAGGGTCGAATTACGAAAAATTCCTTTCTTAAAATATAATGTTACCATGCCGGTGACCTTATTCTTTAATATGATACCTCATTTATCTATATCGGTTAGATATTAAGGGAGATAAATCGCTCGTGACACAAAAACGCATTGCAAAAATATTGATACTTTTGCCCTTTAAGGGTTGAATTCCGAAAACCTTCTGGCTTAATATATGACGTCACTAAAGCGGAGATCTTAATCTTTAAAACGATACTTCATAATACGGTTTCAGATAGGTATCCAGGGAGATAACTGACTCGTAACACAGAAAACAGCATTTTAGAAAAATTTACATTTTTGCCCTCTAAGGGTCGAATTCCGAAAACTTTCTTGCTTAAAATACGATTTAACCAAAGTGGAGACCATAAGCTTTAAAATGACACCTCATTCATTGATTTCGGTTAAGTATGAAGGAAGATATAGGCTTGTGACAAAAAAATACCTTATAGAAATAATATATATGATTTTGCCACAGTGCTCATGTTATTACTTCGATCAACTCATTCCTCATTTGGCTCTGTAATGCTGTATTCTAAAAGGCCTCCGTTGCTCAGGGGACATGGGTGCTTTCTTCATGTGTTCATACTGTGCGGTCAGTAAAAATTGTGATAAAACGATAAGAACGCTTAAGAGAATGTAAATAACAAAAACAACGTGGCTTACTGTATGACCGAAAGGGCTGAATGTTATAGAAAACAAAAAAAAGCTTAAATTCTCTTCCTCCTCGTGCTGCTTATTATCAGTGTTTTGATGGAATACAAAGATGCATTTCAATCAGAAATGACTTTTCAATCATTTCCAGGAATGACTTTCTAATCTTATATATATATATAAAAATAGACGTGATTTTTCCTATATTTCACTTTTCAGCCACCACTGCCTAGCACAGATCACTGATGTTTGTGGGTGGAAGTAGCATGGAGTTTCCTGTCGTGCACAACGTTGGCCGAATGCCGATAGCTGTGGGGATGTGGGAGATATAATGATTAAAGTTGGTCAGTGCAGGGCGTTTTCATATTTTGACCAAAAATTCGTATCTCCGTATACTTCTCTTTCCTGCCGTCACTACATAACATAGACCTTTGGTGTTTGTATGTGGTAGTAGAATACCCTTTCCTGTCGTGCACTATGGTTGTTAGATGTCGATAGCTATGGTGGTGTGGGAGATATGGGGGTTGAAAGTGGACGACCTGTGGCAATTTCATACTTCTGCCAAAGACAAAAGTGTCATGGTGTATCACTTTTCAGCGAAAACAACAGATCACAGATAACTGGTGTTTGTGTGTAGTAGTAGCACAGAGTCACCTTTCGATCACAACAGCGGCCCGAATTTCAGAAATTGTGGTACTGTGGTAGATATGGTGGTTGTAAGTGGCCGACCAAGGATATTTTCGTATTTCGACTGTCTCCGCATATGTCACTTTTCTGCCACAACTACATAGCACAAAGCATTGGTGTTTGTGTTTGGTAGTAGAATAGTATCTCATGTAGTGCACTATGGTTGTTAGATATCGGTAGCTATGGGGGTGTGGGAGAAATGGGGGTTGAAAGTGGTCGACCTGTGGCAATTTCATACTTCTGCCAAAGACAAAAGTGTCATGGTGTATCACTTTTCAGCGAAAACTACAGATCACAGATAACTGGCGTTTGTGTGTATTGGTAGCAGAGAGTCACCTTTCGATCACAACAGCGGCCGAATTTCAGAAACTATTTTACTGTGGTAGATATGGTGGTTGTAAGTGGCCCACCAAGGATATTTTCGTATTTCGGCTGTCTCCGCATATGTCACTTTTCTGTCACAACTACATAGCATAGAGCATTGGTGTATGTGTTTGTAGTAGAATCGTATCTCATGTAGTGTACTATGGTTGTTAAATATCGGTAGCTATGGGGGTGTGGGAGAAATGGGGGTTGAAAGTGGTCGACCTGTGGCAATTTCATACTTCTGCCAAAGACAAAAGTGTCATGGTGTATCACTTTTCAGCGAAAACTATAGATCACAGATAACTGGCGTTTGTGTGTAGTAGTAGCACAGAGTCACCTTTCGATCACAACAGCGGCCGAATTTCAGAAACTGTGGTATTGTGTTAGATATGGTGGTTGTAAGTGGCTGACCAAGGATATTTTCGTATTTCGACTGTCTCCGCATATGTCACTTTTCTGCCACAACTACATAGCATAGAGCATTGGTGTTTGTGTTTGGTAGTAGAATCGTATCTCATGTAGTGCAATATGGTTGTTAGATGTCGGTAGCTATGGGGGTGTGGGAGAAATGGGGGTTGAAAGTGTTCGACCTGTGGCAATTTCATACTTCTGCCAAAGACAAAAGTGTCATGGTGTATCACTTTTCAACGAAAACTATAGATCACAGATAACTGGCATTTGTGTATAGTAGTAGCACAGAGACACCTTTCGATCACAACAGCGGCCGAATTTCAGAAATTGTGGTACTTTGGTAGATATGGTGGTTGTAAGTGGCCCGACCAAGGATATTTTCGTATTTCGACTGTCTCCGCATATGTCACTTTTCTGCCACAACTACATAGCATAGAGCATTGGTGTTTGGTAGTAGAATCGTATCTCATGTAGTGTACTATGGTTGTTAGATATCGGTAGCTATGGGGGTGTGGGAGAAATGGGGGTTGAAAGTGGTCGACCTGTGGCAATTTCATACTTCTGCCAAAGACAAAAGTGTCATGGTGTATCACTTTTCAGCGAAAACTACAGATCACAGATAACTGGCGTTTGTGTGTATTGGTAGCAGAGAGTCACCTTTCGATCACAACAGCGGCCGAATTTCAGAAATTGTGGTACTTTGGGAGATATGGTGGTTGTAAGTGGCCGACCAAGGATATTTTCGTATTTCGACTGTCTCCGCATATGTCACTTTTCTGCCACAACTACATAGCATAGAGCATTGGTGTTTGTGTTTGGTAGTAGAATCGTATCTCATGTAGTGTACTATGGTTGTTAGATATCGGTAGCTATGGGGGTGTGGGAGAAATGGGGGTTGAAAGTGGTCGACCTGTGGCAATTTCATACTTCTGCCAAAGACAAAAGTGTCATGGTGTATCACTTTTCAGCGAAAACTATAGATCACAGATAACTGGCGTTTGTGTGTAGTAGTAGCACAGAGTCACCTTTCGATCACAACAGCGGCCGAATTTCAGAAACTGTGGTATTGTGTTAGATATGGTGGTTGTAAGTGGCTGACCAAGGATATTTTCGTATTTCGACTGTCTCTGCATATGTCACTTTTCTGCCACAACTACATAGCATAGAGCATTGGTGTTTGTGTTGGGTAGTAGAATCGTATCTTATGTGGTGCACTATGGTTGTTAGATTTCGGTAGCTATGGGGGTGTGGGAGATATGGGGGCTGAAAGTGGTCGTCCTGTGGCAATTTCATACTTCTGCCAAAGACAAAAGTGTCATGGTGTATCACTTTTCAGCGAAAAACTATCGATCACAGATCTCTAGCGTTTGTGTGTGGTAGTATCACAGAGTCACCTTTCGATCTCAACAGTGGCCGAATTTCAGAAACTGTGCAGATATGGTGGTGGTAAGTGGCCGACCAAGGATATTTTCGTATTTCGGCGAAAAGCATGTGTCTCCGCAGATTTCACTTTTCTGCCACGACTACATAGCATAGAGCATTGGTGTTTATGTGTGGTAGTAGAATCGTGTCTATTGTCGTGCACTATGGTTGTTAGATGTCTGTAGCTATGGGGGTGTGCAAGATATGGGGGATGGAAATGGTCGACCTGCGGCAATTTCATATTTCTGCCAAAGACGCATGTGTCACGGTGTATCACTTTTAAGTAAAAACTATCAATCGTAGATCACTGGCGTTGTGTGTGGTAGTAACACAGAGTCTCCCATCGATCACAACGTTGGCCGAAATTCGGTAACTGTGGGAGTGTGTAAGATATGGTGTTTGAAATAATATTTTCGTATTTCATCCAAAGATTTGTGTGTATCCGTAAATTTTACTTTGCTGCCGGAACTACATAGCGCAGAAGACTGGTATTTGTATGTGGTAATAGTATCGAGTCTCCCATCGTGCACTATGGTGGTTAGATGTCTATAGCTGTCAATATGAATTCTTTACAATCACGAACGAAGTCGTGGGTACCAGCTAGTATTCAATATTACTTATGTTATCAAATTTTTATTTTGGTAAAATTACTTAATTACCAGCGCTTTCCCGGATGTATATATAATTCTCACTTGGGAGGACGCAGGTTCGAATCCCCATCCGGCCGTTCAGATTTCGATTTTTCATTATTTTCGTAAATCACTACAGGCGAAAGGACCATGACTGAATTTCCTCCCATTCCTTGCCTCCTGGCCTTTTCCCACTTATAATGACCTCGACGTAGACAAGGCGTAAAGCCATAAGCAAAAAGCAACAACAACAATATTGATAATCTGTATGCTTCTAACTACACTGTTTTATTTCATCCTTTAATTTAATGTTTTAATTTATCTTTAATTGAGTTGGAGCGCACGCTCCGGTAGCAATTTCCCTACACACCCATTTTTCTTCTTTCCTGTACCCACCTACTTTTGCCCTCCTCTACAAATTTCAGCTTTAAATTCTTTCAATGTTTTTGGTAAATTATTCATCATTTCTCTTGGTAACTTATTCCAATCCCTAACCCTTACCTACGAAAGAAAATCTTCCCACACCTTGTGCCTGAAATCGAGTGCCAGCTTGTGGTCATCTTTTCCCTTCCATGCACTACTTTTCATACCTACACCAATATCTTGACTTAGAAATCATCAGATATTATCCACTCTAAGGGAGCAAAGTATCTTCATCTGACTGACAACTGTGTCAGCTTTGCATTAATATTTACTGTCTTATAAAATTAAATCTGTACTTGAGAATCTGGAGTTAGGTATCATGTCACATTCTAATAAATGAGTTCGTAAAACTGTCTAAAAGTAGCTAGCAGCCTGATCAATACTCCGTAGACGGCATTTAAAATAGCAGCGGTAGTACATTACTACATCGATTATGGCGACACATTAATTCACTTTGGAAATGTGCGGGATAATTACTACGTCAGTCTTGTGATGCCGATATTGATAGGTGCAATTAACTAAAGACGAAAAGCTTATCTCGGTATTTAGCCTAAAGTCTATTAACAAGATACTCAGCGACCTGTAGATAGTAAATAATTATGACTCAATGGTAAAATCATTAAAATGAAACAAGTGTTTGGTTTGGTATGAATCATAAATTATTTTAAAAATTAATCAACCGTCTTCATGTTTAGCATTAGCTTCTCCCGACGTTTGAGAAATTATCGTTAATTGTGTGTCATTTACGCTATATCCGCTCATAGTTGACAATACGCGTTATACTTTAATTGTTCAGTAGCGTGTTTTCGACAATTTCACTCGTTACATGACGTCTCCAAAGCAGAATACAATTTACAATAGTAGAATGCCATATTCAAAAATAACAAATCTGACTTACAAGACATAAATAACAAATAATAATGGAATAATTAATTTCATATACCGTAAGCCGGGGATACTTTGGGACAGCAGGGGCTTTTTTGGTACATCGCATTTTTCAGGAGTTTGAAATCTCCTGCAGCTGCCAGTTGCCAAATATAATATTTTTGCTATGGTTATTCTAAATGTTAATTTAGCTGCCTTATACCAGCAGTTTTTCAGAACTTTGTTCACAAAATTTTATGAGAGGCAGCCATTTTTAATTTTGACTATTTTCAAAGAGCTCTGTTGTTCTGTAAACTTTCATATAGCAATGAAAAACTAGCAGCAGACGTGAAAATACAGGTAGTCACAATAAGAAATACATGTCTTAGCTATCGTTTTAGACAATAATAAAAAAATGAAAACAATGTTATCTACAAATTTTGATAATGTTTTGTAATGTCACGGCTTCCGCAGGGCAACTTTGGAACAGTATAAAAGCAATTGAACTGATAGTTTACCAATAACTTATGAGGCATATTATATTTTCTCTAAATGACGATTCATAATCAAGGAGAAAGGTACAGTTGTCAGTAACAAAAAAATTTAGGTATGTTAATGGCATTGCTCCCTTTCAGCCCCTACAAATTTTTGATTTGATGAAATTGAAAGATCAATGAAGAATTAAATCGGAAATAGCTCTAAATTTTATTTGAACTTAGTACTTATTATATCCGATAGGTCTCTAAGGTGGTGGCATTAGGTAGCTAATTTTTCTAACAATGGTTAAAAAAAAAAAAAATCTTAATGATTTTTTTTTTTTAAGTTTGAGAATGCGAAATACATACATTGTAGATCAAGTTAAATACACACATTTGAAATATTTATTGATAAATCCTTAATGGGGCACATCATCCAAATGATCTCTGAAGTCACCCAATTTTGTCAAAGTGATAGCCAGAAGAGCGGGTGAAAATACTTCTGCCGAAGCCTTTTCAGAAAGAAACGCAAAACACAATAGCTGAAAATGTGTGTAATTTGAGACAAATAAAGTGCTTTTACTCTTAACTTTGGCACCAACCACTTTTCCTATTGATTTTAACCAGAAAAATGACTTGTCCCAAAGTTTCGCCTCTTCACAGGGCAACTTTGGTACATAAATGGAGGAAAATTTCTGGGTTAGAAATGGTATTAATTAGTTTGCAATACCATTATTCGAAAGAGGAAGGACAGATCTAACCAAATAACACTTTATTTCCTTAAATTGGTACCATTTTTTCTGAATTCTCAAAAAAGTCCAAAAAGTGTACGAAAGTAACCCAGGTTTACGATACCAGACATTAGAGATTAATCCGAAAATTCGAAAAAAATTGAAAAACTCTGAATAGTAACTTAGATGGAAATAAAATCATTCAATGCAGTCAGAATTTAATTTTATATGAATGCATTATGTTTTAATGAAGTGCTCCTAAAACAAAAACACCTGGCTGAATCTAGCCATTTTAATAAAATTTGTACCACATATTTTTCATATGACCATATAATTAATGAAATGTTTAATAGAAACAGTAGCTCTTTCCCGGAAGAAAAAAAAATATCTTGTGTACTCTCCATGAGCAGCAGAAATAGTTTTCATGCACCGTGGAACTGAATCTAAGAATTTGTACATGTGCCCACGCTGTTTGTGTAACAGAGATCGATGGATGAGAGGTAACGGCCGGGCCTGGCATTTGAGTAGACTAGGTTCCATTCCTGCCATGCAGATCTGGGTTTTCCAATATGCCCCAAAGGCCCAAACCACTCCAGGCGAATGCCGGGATGGTCTGCTCAAAAGGCCTTGGCCGAATTTCTTCCCATTCCTAGCCCTTGTCCCTTCTCGCCTCTAATGATCTCTACCTCGACAATGGGTAAAACGACCACGATGACCGAATTCCTTCCCTTTCCTTGTCCCGAGTACGCTTCCGTTTCTAGTGATGTCGATATCATGTCTGGGCCTGCTGAAATTGATCGCAACCTGTTGCAGGCAGTATTTCTAGGAGAACTCTATAACATTGCTACCGTTAAGTGTACGCTACTTAATCTATAATTTAATTCGAGTGATTTGGGGAAACCATCGAAAACCGAAATCTGGATGACCGGACCAGAAATCGAACCTGAGACCTCCAGAACGATACTGCTCACCCATCTTGTTCGGTATCAAGCAATCGATAACTTCTGAGATAAATTGCAGCGTGACGAACCTATTTTTTTACTGAGTTGATAACGGTCTTGTCTCACATTCGAGAAGACGCGATTTCGAATCCCCGTCCGTCCAGATTTTGGTTTTCCTCAATTTCCCCAATCAATCCAGGCGAATGCCGGGATGGTTAATTCAAAAAGGTCGTGGTCGAATTCTCAATCTATCCTTGCCTCCAGTCCTTTCCCGCCTTTAATTACTTCGGCGACAACGAGGCGTAAAACTAGAAGCTAAAAAAAAAAGGTTAAAACTAGATTTGTCCTTCCATGTTGAGATCTCAATTCAGATTTTAAGCCAGATACCAGATATGTTTCCATGGATTCTGAATAGCAGGTGCTAGAGCCGTAGCTGGTTTGGTGTCGGGTGTGGTCTGCATCCAGCGAGATGTTTTTGCTTACATGGAGATTGCGTCGCGAGAAGCCAACGATCGCTGTGGTAGGTGTACGCGTGGGCGATCGAGAATCTTCAAGTCAATTAGGATCCGGTTCAACGAACTACAGCTAGCCTTGCAAGCTAGGTTGTACAAAATACACTTCGTTCTTATTTCTCTCAAATGTAAGTGCGACAATGTTATGAACCAAGTAAATGGAAATTCATTTCAGGGTTCCATGTTTAACCAAAATATTATGCCGCTAGTGAAAGAGAGAGAGTGGTTTTAAAACTATTGGGGAATGGTTCACACAGGACTGTCACCGTAGAAAATCCAAAATTTGATTTAGTTCTGTTAAAAATTAGTCATTGTCAAAATTACTTTTCTAGTCGTTTTGGAATCAGCTGCGACGTCCACCAATTTTCTAAGTAAATTTTTTATCTCATTAGACATTTATCAGGTATTCTCTAAAAGTGAGGTATGAAAGGTTCTCTGCCTATAATACCACGGATGCAGATTCTGTCTGCAGACTACCGAATATGTAGTATCACCTTTCATAACAGTTTATTCCACGTTCTTACCCCCACCTACTAATGAAAAATTTTCAATTCCTTTATGCCTAAAATCAACAATCAATTTACGACTCTGGCATTTTCCCCTCTCACTACCATGAATTATTCTCTCCATGTGTATCCAGACTTGTGGCCAGTAACATCCACCCCTCTCATTAACCGCTTCATGCCTTGCAATGACTCCCAGCCCAGCTGATTTACCATATCAGTCACTGATTCTATTCTACTATAATTTGCTTGATAATATCTTGCTGCCCTCTATTGTTATTCCGTCATGGTCTGCATGTTGCTGCTATAGCCCGTTCGGTTAAGGTGGGTTCCACGCTCGTGGTTTTGTAGGCCGCGCCACATCAGTCGAAGTCTACGGATCATCACGCGCCACAGTTAGCCCTCACCGCCTCCCCGGCACATTGCCTAGTGTCATTTCAGCTACCCGGGCGTTTGATCGTTACAGTCTGGGCGGCTGATAGAGGCACGACGTCTCTGCAAGCACAGGCGAGACCCTTCCCACGGCCAACTCTTTGTAGCTTGACCGGCCTGGCCGAGAAATGCGCAGGCCGTGGGAAGGAAGCTTGACGATGCTCAAGGTCAGTGTGCTGTACCCCACTCCGCTGCGCTTACCCCTACACGCCACCGAGAAAATGGTCAGTTCTCTACCTGGGCGCAGCGTGAGATAGGAAGGGAGGGGGTAGTGAGGAGTGTAGTGGGGCCAGGAGAACATGTCCTTGAGGCGCCAGTTCGGAGTGAACAGGGTATAGCCATTCTTTATATCAGTTTTATTATATAAGTATTAATAGATAGATATGTTCACTTTGATCCCATGTGAGAATAATCTCGGGGATGTGGAACAGTACATACACTTATTAGTAATGTCAATATTACTATATAATTGATAATATTATATATTGACAACAAGTTAGCAACAACCCATTAGTATAACCAATATCTCCTGTAATCTACAAATACAATCCCGAGTTAATTAATACTTATTATGTGGAACAGTGTATACACTTGTTACCAGCATCTAACAACCAGTTATTTTCTTACCAACCAGTTACCACAACTCATAAGCAGTCAATTACTTAAAAATCCGTTAGTATCATAATTTTTCACAGCAGTTTTTGAGTGCATGCTATCCCATGTTAGTTACTATATATGAGTGAAATTTTGTAAACAGTGTAAATAATTCATTTGTCAAAAGTTTCAATAGAAAGAAAAACCATATATCATTTTAGTAATTGTGGACAACTTTGTCACCTTCCCCTTCCATACACCATATATACTATTTTATCAGTCATTCTTAGTTACCAAATACCAAGAAGAAAATTCTTTCACAGAGTAAAATGGATTCTGAAGCAGAAACTCTTTCAGTTTGGACTTAAAGCAGTTGGGTTTTTGTAGATAACATTTAATTTCTGTTGGTAAGACATTGAATAAGGAAGCTCCAGTAAATGTTAACCCTTTCTGTACAATTGACAGTGATTTGTAATCCTTGAGAATATTATATTTATTCCTAGTATTATTGCTGTGTATGTCAGCATTAAGATTGAAGTGTTCAGGATTTTCCACTACAAATGATAGTACGGAGTATACATACTGTGCTGGCATTGTTAGTACACCCAGGTTTTTAAATAGATTTCTGCACGACGGCTGTGGGCTTGCTCCACAAATAGTTCTTATAGCACGTTTTTGCAATTTAAATACCCTCTGTGCTTGTGACGAGTTTTCCCAGATTGAGATGCCATAAGTGAGCATGGAATGAAAATATGCAAAAGGTACTAACTTTCTGGTTTCTATATTAGCTATTCTAGATATTACCCTAAGTGAAAATGTTGCAGAATTGAGTTTTTTAAGAAGTTCTTAAATATGCTGTTTCCAGTTCAATTTGTTATCTATACATACACCCAGGAATTTTGTGAAATTACTTTCATTGATTGCTTTTCCTTCTGATATCACATTATAGCTGTCCTTTGTTTTATTTTTTGTAACAAACTGAAGTAACTGTGTCTTTTCTACATTAAGTATTAGTTTGTTGGCATTAAACCACCTGTTAATTTTCTTTATAGCATCATTTGCTGTGTTTTCGAGGTTTTGTGCTGATGGGTCTTTCAACGATATGCTGGTATCATCTGCAAAGAGCACCAAGTGTTCATTATCACCTAGTATATAAGTATTAATTTCTATTTTGATCTAGTTCCCATCCCTGCACATAAAACGTAAATTCCGTATCTTTAAGTTTGGTTGAGAAGCTAACACACGTTTCCTATTAATAAACCATAGAACATTTAATTCTACATTCCTGTGTGATAATCGTAACAGGAGGAACCAATTTTGTTTCAGATGCAGCAATGAGCTGAGAGGACAGCATTGGAATAGCCATGCGCGAAGAAGAGCTCGAGGTGGCCATAAAGGTGAGTGAATAATTATGAGCCATGTATTTTTCTTCATAATTCACGTAGGGTCATTGGATACCACTCGGCATTGGCTAATGGCAGAATGATTTCGTCTAGCCACCGCGTTCATCACCTGTGAGCGGGTACTCGTATTAACCACCACCACCAAAATTCCCGATCTGAGCAACTCTCTCCTAATAATTTGGAATTACGCTGGGGAAAGCGAACACTAGCAGTTTTTGAGTCGTTAATGATTGTTTAAAAGGATTTCACACGGCTGTCAAAATTGGAGTTAAGTGTATTATGTCAGTGAAGTGTTAAACTCCCGAATCTTCCGCCAGATGATTCCACTTAATCATAACAGTAGAACAAACATTTCAATCAATAACAGCAAAGATGCTCGTCACAAGTCTTTATAATTGCAGTTTTGCAATTCCTCTTTGTTTGAAATTGTTTCAGCAGTTTGGTGCTGGGCGTGCTGGAGTATGGTGAGATACACTTTCCCCTCGTTTTAACAGTCATAAGCAACTGCTATCTATCTATCTAGAATATACTGTGGAGCTCATACAGAATAAAGTAATGTCCAATACCAAACGATAAAAAAGGGACTTACGGCATTGCTGGCCGGGAGACCCGGAAGGGTAGTTCGGCCGCCGGTTAACAGAGTTTCGGTTTTCCGCGCGTGCGCTTCTGTCGTGGCTACTCTAACCTAACCTGGTAGTCCTACCGGGTATTGGGAACTACAGTTTTACGTGGAATCCGAACCATTAAGCGTCCTAGCGTACTTCACGTGGCAAAGCAAAACTTTGCCAGAGGTGAGGGTCAGTTTTTAAGGCCGTAAATATTCCACTCGAGACCGGGATTATCACCGGAAATCTTCCGTTCCCCAGTCACACGCCTTAACCAACTGTGCTACTAGACCGCTCACTACCAAACCATAATGAAACTGTTTAGCTTCTTAGTAGACACGAGTAATAGTGATAAGATGGACGAACAGCTAGAAATTGTAGTTTGCTACCAAAAATCGTTATTTTTTTTTTAAAAACTAAGTAACCTGGATTACGTTAAACTTAGTTCAGTGAAATATTCATGTTTGCCAGCTTCTCCCCTGAACATAATTCGAATTTCATATTTTACTTTTCAGTTTTAACTTTGTTGTCTAATTGGTCATTATTTGAATTTGCTCCGTGCTTCGTGTCCATGTGAAGGAGATTATTGTGTATTGCATATATACAAGGTAATCTGAAAATTATGCAATGCAGAAGTCACCACGAAAAATGCACCTTCGTTTTGCAGAAATATTAGTAAGTTGTTTGCCTAGAAAGAAAATACCACAGTGATCTATTACATATTTTTTGATTGTTCATTTCCGTTGCATAATGCTATAAAATTAGAACAAACTAATGATAATGAATATTAATTTTTCTAGTTTTATGTGCATTTTTTTGCAGTAGGCGAGGTTTATTAATTTGTAACTATTTAATTTGTTTAAGTGTAGAAATAGTCGTATTGCTGCACGACCTTTCCTCCAAACAACCTCTTCACCTTCAGAAATTAGTGTGGGACAGAGGTTAGTGTCAACATCAGATAAGAACAATTACGCCACAGTGGGACCTTTCATGGGCCAGTACACATAGAGAAGGTAGTTTTCTTAAGGTGGCTTCCCACGACCTGTGCATTTACCGGCCGCGCCGGTCTAGCAGTGAACAGCGGGCCGTGTGGAGAGACCCGCCTCTGCTGGCAGCGATGGCGCATCTCTGTTCGTCGGCCAGTCGGTAAACATCAAAAGCCCGGGTAGCTAAAATGACACCAGGCAACGTGGAGGGAAAGAGCCTGCGAGGTGGCGAGGGATAGCATGTGGTGCGCGATGCCTACAAAACCACTGGCCATTAGAAAGGGGTTGGTACCCCGCTGTCATGCTTAAGCCAACAGTGAAACAACAAACAGCACGTTCTCGCTAACCAAGGTGACAAAAACTAATGTATTTCTTCAGTCAGTCATAATGGTTGTTAACTTGTTAGTATCTATCGCTACTCATCATGTTTGAAGAACAAGTGTTGGTTGACCGTTAGTTTCGCTAATTAGGCTCGTTGCAGACATGGGCAAGACATCAAGATTATACCGTCTGCCGGAGTTTTACTAGCCAGGATGAGATTCTTTAGGCTGTATTAATGGCTAATTTAGGTCTAGTAGCCTTGTACTATGTGGCTACATTGTAGCATTAACTATTTGTGAGATCTCTTAGTATTGAATAGTGTCTCCTGTTGTTCAATGTGTAATATTCTAGCTTCTAAGTGCGTATATGTATTGAACTGTTACAAGCGTGATCTTGAGTATTGAACTGATTTTAGTAGCACGCGTTTGGTCTAATAACAAAATGTTCAGTATACGATGTGGACATTGAATTGCTCACCTAATGAAGTGGAATTGTGTATAAATTTTTGTAACTTGAAGTGGGCCAAACATTCAATAAAGCAGTAGGTTCGACTGGAATTGTGAATGTGGTAAAGTTAAGATAACGCACAAACCGATTGCAAATATTGTAGTCAATTTTAGTATAGTAAATAATATCTTCAAATTTTAAGAGGGTATGGCTAAAATGCTGTAGTAAATCTTCAGGTAGAAAGGAAGTTCTTACATTACGCTACTTGGTTGTAAGTTATCATACTTCAATTTTATTGTCCGAGAATAGGCAACATATGTAGTACAGCATGTGAATGAGAGATATAAATAGCATGACGGGATGTGATGAGTCACTCCGAGGCTCGTTAAAATGAAGGATAGTCGTCTGCGACATTAATTATAAAAAAATCATCGAGATGTAAATATAGTTGCCGTAGTTTCTTGCAAGCCTACAGTGTCACAAATAACGGAGCTGGTACTAATTTACGTATGACCCTGGGATAGAACTGCCTTTGCAGCATTCCTGGTGTTGATCATTAGGGGTCAATAACCGACGATCTCTAATATGGGCATTGGCAGTATTCCATATTCGCTCCGTAAAGGTGGCCGACACATCTTGACAGCGTTTGCTCATTTGTTCGTGACAACCATAGCAACAAAAAATGACGATTGACTCTGAACTTTCAATCAGTTTTATTACATTAGAGGTTCAATTTTCAGCTGTTGCTAAGGTGTACTATTAAAAGTTGAAAAAAACGATCATTTAAAAATTATTAACCACGACGAAACTGATTTGAGTGAGTACCGAGAGCAAAGGCAGCTCCGTGAACGAATTTCTTTAGATTGTGAACCAAAATCCTGGTTTCACAGAGCATATGGAGTGAAAGGAGACGAAATTTTTGGTATATCGTTACCCTTGAGCCCCTTTAGTGTCTTTCATCTCTCATCCACTGAACACATATATAACACAATCAGCCACATGAAAGTGTAACACATACGAACACTTTCAGTTTTTCCCCTCTAGGACTTCTCAGTTGACGTTGAGGTATTCAGAGGTTGGACGGAACTGGGGGAATGAATAGGGGGGTATTCAGACATGGGCTTTTGAAGTAACCACCCAGGCATTTGCCTGGTGTGATTTCGGGAAATCATGGTTAACCGAAATCTGGATTCGAATCTGGATGCGATTCTAGAGCGTTACCGCTAACGTACCAAGCTCGGTGAATATTCCGTACTAAAGAAGCACCAGAAAACAACCCCAATTAACAGCTCCCCGGAATTAGTTTCTATGTTGTCCAGGTGAATAAAATGCAGACGTTTCGACTGACGTGATTCAGCCTTCATCAAAGGCGGAACTGTGTTGTGTTCCCTGGAAGGCTGCTGTATTGGAGTAATCTTCCCCATAGCTACAGATTACGCTCGGGGATACTGTTTCACGAGAATGACCTTCTAGTTTCATAATTTCTACCAAGGAATTATGAGGACTTCGGGTTCTGTTCTCATATACTGCAGCTTGGATAAAAGATCGATTTCTGCGTTGTTCTGCTAGAAGTAGTGTATTGACAGTTGACCTCTTCGTGCCCTGACCAGCACATCGGAATGAACCTTGTTGGCCTCTTCGATTTGCTGGGTCGATGAAAGAGGTTAAAATTAAATTCCTTCTTACACGTCATATTCATATGACGCAGTGGCAACCAGTTCAATGAACCCGAGTAGCAGCTCTCGTGGGATGCTCAAGTACTTTATTCCAACAGATCTTTCCTTTCGCTTATGCAGTTGATTTATAGTACACAGCCTACTTATGAGTCCATCTTTAATTAACCTTAGTGCAAAAAATTATTTGGAACTTACTAAACCAGCGATCCTGTGCTCTGTCCAGCTGCAAGGACGAGTCTGTGAAGTTTCACTTTTGACTGATAATTACTAAACAGTAACATTCTTTTTGTTAGTCAAAATTCTCGCCGTGCCATAACACAGAGTAAAGTCTGTTTCATTCAGTTTTAACCCCCTGATATTCTGTGGTAAAACTAACACGCAAACAGTGCATGCCAACAATATCAGAAAAAGTGTTCGGACTATGAGCATCTTGCAGTGTACCCTCGTGTTATTACCAGCAAACTATTTCCTGTGACTTTATAATTTGCTTCTGGCTTTACGCTTAGTCAACGTCGTGGCCATTAAAGGAGGGAAAGGACTTAGGCACGGAACGGGAAGAAATTCGGGTATGAGCTTTAGAAGGAACGATTCGCCTGGAATGATTTGGGGAAACTATGGAAAACCCATATCTGGATGACCGGACGGGGATTCGAACCCGCGTCTTCCCGAATGCGAGGCCAGAGCATTACCGCTCACAAAGCACTCTCTGTTTCAGAAGTAACTTTGCAATGGATACTAATTTGCGGACATGTTTATTTTTATTTATCAGCTCTTTTACGTCACATAAAAATCAAACATACCATATTTTACTCTTGAGACAATTGGCTGAAAATTGTTCGAAGTCCTCTCAACATCTGACCAGCAGTTCTAGCGTGAATCGAGTTCAGTGAAACCCCATGTACAGTAACAGACAAGTTTTCCTTTACGTAAGACTAGATTTTTTTCTCGGCGTTGTACGTATATAGGTAAAAATTTCTTGTATAACAAACTGAGTGAGTCCGTTTGTAAAACACGACATTTCGGTGGTCATATGCTCTGAGACCATTGACTCCGCACGGTATACAAGCAGCCGCATCACCCACTAGCAGCAGTCACGTGATCATGGTGGCAGAGTCTAAGACCGCCGGAACGTTGTTTCACAAATGGATTCACTCCGCTAGTTATTCGAGGGAATTTTATCTACGTTTTTATTTATTTCCTAGCTTTTTAATGCCGCACGAAAATAAGTTATACCTCATTTGAATCCTGGTATTTGGGCTTCATAATTTTTGAAGCCGTATGAAATTCCGTCCAGTTGTTTTTGTGTAAATGACATTCAACAAAACAGAATTCGCCTTTCGCAGCCTACTGCACGGGGGGGGGCCAGGGGGCTCAAGCCCCCCCCCCAAAGTATCTAGGTCCACCTCCGACAATTTTGGAGCAATTTTTTTTTTTTTTGCTCTACGGATTTGAGGCCCGAGGAGACTATAAAGACTGCTGTTTGCCCGTCTGAAGCCCCCCCCCCCCGCCCCCCAACGCCAAAATCCACTGAAGGCAAGCCCTCCAGTCAAAATCCACTCAAGCCAAGTCCCCCCTCAAACCAAAGTCCGCTCAAGCCCCCCCCCCCCCCCCCAAAAAAAAAATCCTGGATCCGCCCCCGGCCAACTGTATAAAGATAGCTAATGCGTTTAGTTACTATTATATTTGTAGGTAGTGTCAGGCGCTTAGCTTTTGTGACTACTTTTCCACGATGCTGAACTTAGATACTGTTTGTACTCCTTTGAAGTTAGTTACTATCGACCGCACTAACATTGTACTTGAGTAAGCACGGCCGTATGATAGCCTTAGTCCCTCGTTGGGCTGTTTTATTGAGTTACCCCCACGGGAAATGAAAATTGCCCAGGAATGACCGATGGATCGTATTTGGCGCACTATATTACCAACATTCATGCTACAGATTTACTCCATCTGACACAAAAGTAGGCGAAACTTACTCCTAGCGACCTCGTTTTCAATCCTTTGAATCCTGAAACGCACTTGTCAAATGCTAGTTCTGCCGCGTTTCAGGAAAAATGGCCACGCAGAAATCTCTCCATATACGACGTAATGAAAGTTATTGATGCAGGTTCACAAGTAAATGCAATTTTTTTTAGATTTTCAGAAAGCCTTTGATTCTATGCCACACAACCACCTTTTAGCGAAGCTTCGAGCGTACGGTATATCGGATCAGCTTTGTGAATGTATCAAGGATTTTCTAACTGGTCGGTCACAGTATGTCGTCGTTGAAGGAGAAAGCTCTTCTAATCTAGATGTTACATCCGGTGTACCTCAAGGAAGTGGAATAGGACCACTTCTTTTCTTAATTTTTATAAACGATCTCGGAGACAAAGTTAAAAGCCTTTTTAGATTGTTTGCTGATGATGCGGTTATTTATAGGGAAGTAAGGAATTTGGCCGATTGCTTAGAAATTCAGCGTGATCTGGATATTATTTTGGTATGGTGCGCTGAGTGGCAACTTACGCTAAATTGTAAAAAAGTGCAAGACAATGAGCATAACTAACAAAAACAATCCAATTTTTCAGAAATAAGAGTTAAACAATTCAGTTATTGATATGGTTGATTCTATTAAATATTTGGGAATAACAGTACAAAGGAACATGAAATGGGACATACAAATTAATTCGTTAGTAGGTAGAGCTAATTCTACGCTGCGATTCATAGGTCGAATCTTGAAAAATTGTAATGAACAAACAAAGGAGATAGCGTACAAATCTCTTGTGCGCCCACATTTGGACTATTGTTGTGCCATTTGGGATCCGTTTCGTAAGGGGTTGATCGAAAGTATAGAGAAAGTACAGAGAAGAGCCGCTCGATTCGTGACCGCTTGCTACAGTCCTTATGAAAGCGTCACAGAACTGATTAGTAGACTATGCTGGGAGTCTCTAGTAGATAGACGACGCACGTTTCGTTTAAACTTATTGGTAAACATGTGTACTCCCACTTTCACAGTGTAGTGAAATACTTCGTCCACCAACCTATTTGAGCCGGAATGACAGGAAAAATAAGATTAGAGAAATAAGGTTCCTCATTCTTATATGAATTCATTTTTCCCTCGTACCATTAGGGATTGGAATGCACAACAAAGAGATTAGCTTTGGTGCTGAGCAACCTCTGCCACCCACAATTTTGTGAATTGCAGAGTACGTATGTAGATGTAGATGCAGATTGAAGTTTCACCTATACTATTACTACTGTCCCATCTGATCAAAATTAACACAAAAAGAAAATTTAAAGTATTGGCTGTTACTGATGTATTTACATTGAGTTCCTTTCATTAATTACTTGAAGCGTTATAATTAGCAAAATGTTAAAAGTTTTTTGTTTCACCTCTGTTGCTGCGATGACATGAAGTCGATAAACGGCTAGGTTGTTATTGCGATGTCTGATAGCAATTACTAGCGAACCAGTTGTGTCAGATTAAGATTTTGATCTCCACCGGCGCAAAACACGCATGCTGAATATTAAGTGCGCAGCCTGAACAGACTACTGAGATGACACCAAGTAGCGTGGCTGAGAACGAAAAGACTTCGCTAGTTATCTGTCACCGGTTCTCTGTCCGTACTAATTTTTTTGTGCCGACCTCCGATATAGTGTTGACGGATTTACTAGGCCATCACACAAGAATTTCGATGGGGTTTTCACAGTTTGAAATCTTAACGACTATAAATTTGTGACCGGGGAACGGAGCAATAAATGATAATTTCGATATGGGACACATAGGCGCCACAGATCACTCTGTATTTCAGATGAGCTCTGTTTTTAAGAAATGTTTTCAAAGATGATTCTACTACTCCTTGTATTCTGTTTTATTTTTTGACTTCGCTTATTTATTTCTTCAGTTTTCTCCGATGTAGACCATTAAAACAGATGTAGTATTAAACTTGATAAGCGTATCTAATATTTAATTTACATAAATATTTTTGTGCTTTAAAAGAAACCAAAGATCACGCTACTTTTCTACTCTTTTGATTCTGCTAATATAGTTCTTTTTACTTTGGTGTTTATTTATTCTTTTTTTTAATATATTGCGATACTTCAATAAAATCAATACATCACTGTAGCCCCGGGCCGGCATATGGCGTGTGGTTCGGACACCTGCTAGCGGCTCTAATGGAAGCTCGCCAAGGACGGCTGCCTCTTTGTCTTCGCCACCACCTAAATCAAACGGCAGCTAACAAGCACCATCGACCAGTAACGGCTGCCGCTATTACTCTTTTCACACACTTAATGTGTTTTGAAATATATCTATACTATAATTTTTTCAAGCTCGCTCACTAACCCGATAGCTATTGGCAAAATCGGTACATAGAAAAAAAAGCACTTTCAGTTTTTCCCGAGTATTCCAATTTTTCGGACAATGTTTCCAATGAAACCACTTCTTGTAACGGGACACGGGGTTCAGGAGTCGTATAGTGAACTCTCGACCTTCGAACGGGTCGTGGCTCGTGTTAAATGCCACTTGCCGCGTAGAGTCACCGCACACTTTAATGGAGAGTCACGTACGTAAACAGGTAGTCTCTGAAAACCTCATTCGGACTATTATGAACTTGTAAAAAATTCGTCCATAAAAAGCATTTTCAGTTTTTCGGGTAACTTTTCCAATTTTTATTTCTCTAAAAACCTTATTTGGACTACTGACATCATTTAACTTTTATTTATATAGACTAGTCATAGACTGAATTTTAATCAACCAGAATTTTGTTATTTTCTAGCGTACTTGCGTTTAAAGAGTTTGGTTTGTTGAGTAACACTGCTAACAACTGATGAAATTTAAAGGATTTCGATGACAATTTAAATCATGAAGAGGACGCTCCCTTATACATGTCACCAGTGTTGCGTTTAAAAAGCTTTTATGGTGTTACTACCTGGTACCCACGACTTCGTTCGTGTTTGTAAAGAATTTAGATTGACAGCTATAGACATCTAACTACCATTAAGAGCACGATGGAAGACTCGATGCTATTACCACGCACAAACGCCAGTCATCTGCGCTATGTAGTTCAGGCAGCAAAGTAAAATATACGGACACATGTCTTTGGTCGAAATACGAAAATATCCTTGATCGACCAATCTCAAACACCATATCTCCCACACTACTACAGTTAAAGAAATTCGCCCAACGTTGTGATCGACGGGTGACTCTGTGCTACTACCACACACAAAAACCATTGATCAGCGCTAGATAGTTATGGCTGAAAAGTGATACACCATGACACTACGTTTTTGGTAGAAATATGAAAGTGCCGCAGGTCGACCACTTTCAACCACCATATCTCCCACACCCCCATAGCTACCGACATATAACTACCATAGTACACGATAAGAGACACGATGATACCACCAATACACACAAACACCAATGATGCATGCTATGTAGTGGTGGCAGCAGAGTGACATACGGAGACACATATCTTACGTCGAAATACGAAAATGCCCTGCATCGATCACTTTTAACCATTATATCTCCCACATCCCCACAGCTATCGACATTCGGCCAACGTTGTGCACGACATGCTACCTCCACACACAAAGACCAGTGATCTGTGCTAGGTAGTGGTGTCTGAAAAGTAAAATATAGGAAAACACACGTCTATTTATATAGTATATATATAAGATTTGTATAGTCAGACTTTACTTCCTCCTCCTCTTCGGAATGGTTTGTTCAGGAACACAAGACTAAGTAAAAAAGCAACGCTAAAATAGAATCGGCAAGTTACTGCTTGCCTCCCGCTGATATCCACCTCTCGTAGCGGGACACGGAGTTCAGGGGTCGTATAGTGAACTCTCGACCTTCGAACAGGTCGTGGCTCGTGTTAAATGCCACTTGCCGCGTAGAGTCAACGCACACGTTACTGGAGAGTCACGACGTAAACAGGTAGTCTTCTTGAGTACTTGGGCGACATGTGACGTGAAGTATCTTGCTCAGTGAGATGACTCCGCGAATGATTAATGAGAAACGTCATTAGTATGTGCGAACCTACAGGTGTGTATTGCAGAAGTCTGTCGCAATGGAATAGATTCCTTTTTTCCTGTGGGACTTAGTGGCTCGCCAATGACGACTTCGTTAGAGGCGGTGGAGGGTTGTTGAAAAATCAACGGGAAGAAATTCGGCGATGGGCTATTGACAACACCAACCCCCTATTCTCCCGGAAACATTTCTAGTAATCGTGGAAAACCAGAATTACGGAATCGAGGGTTGAACCTACGTCCTCCTGAACGCCAGGGTAACTGTTACTGTTCACCCAACCCATCCTGTGCGATGGTTTTGGATTTTGCGAATGGTGGAACCCCAAACCATTATGGTCAAATGATTTATCCTTCAGATTCATAAAGGAACTAGAGTCCTGTCAATCAGAAGATTATCCTGGCGTTCACTCAGATGATTTGAAGCATGAAATTTTGATACCCCTCTTCATTATTGAAATCAAACATCAAGATTGCGAGTCTTGAAAAACAATTTCTGTATAATTACCCCGGTTCCTTTCTTTTTACGAAGGGTCACTTTTCGATACTTGTTCCTCAGGAGTTGAATTCCTCGTTTATGTAGTACGATTGAAGCACATTTATTCGTTGCTTTCCTATAACACTTCTTCCACTTTGTTAATCACTGTTAGACACTTCTCCCTACAGCATAACTGTATATAAAATGTGTCATTTATTCTCAAAAACTATTCCCGCTACCTGTAGAAAATTAGGATATCGAGAAATAACTGGATGGTTGGTCATCATCATTATGTCCAGTGTAAAACACAATTTTGTAACTGCGTCGGTCATTATCTGTCGTAATGTCTTCCTTGAAACTTTGTCGCCAAGTTTTTGGTAGTCGGCCTCATTTCCTTGTCTCCAGAAGTGGTTCTTCACAGTTGTAGTACACTCGCATAATGGGTGTACTACATTCTCTTAATATGACGACAAGAAAAGCAGCGTGAGAATTTATGAGCGTGGAGATGTATGGACAGCCACTGTAGCGTAAATGGAATTTTAACCAGACTATATGTTACTACATTTCCTTTTATGTACCCGCGACGCCGAGTGTGCCCACTGGAGGGATGTGCTCCCTTTTGGCAACGCTGTTGGTGGTCGCTGGAGGGAGGATTTGCGTGGCCTGCATTCCGAGGGCTGACCGGCACTCGAGGACTCGCCACGGACAGGTGGAGGAAGAAAGACGGCGGACACAGCGGTCCGTAGGGTGTGAGTGAAAGTGGTTTTTGTACTCCGGGGAGAGTACCAGTGTTTTGCGAGTGTGGCCATTTTGTGGTTGCGGCTGCAGGGTGGATCTAGTCAACAAAAGACGGTAAATGCTCAGAACATGTTTTCTCTTGTTGTTCGTGAACACTGCATATCTGAAGGTGTTGATAAAACCCGTTGCGTCCCTTTTGAGCTAACGCTCTGCTCCAACGATAAATGAACTGAGACTAGTCGGTGCAGCATCAATTAAAACAAGTACTGTTTCTATCGGGGGCTCATGTTTTGCAATTTATTTAGTAAATGTCTTTTTTTTTGTAATACATTAATTGAATATTTTGTAGGAATTATATCTGGATTTTATAATTGCCATCTTGATGTTTTGATTGTAATATAGAGAAAAATAAACCTGATTACACTTTATAATTTTTCAAACTATCAAACAGTTTTTATTATATTTCATTAATTTTACTAATAAAGAATTCATTATAATAACAGTAGAATACCGGTAGGTATTACAATGGCCCCAAACGTGGGGCGTTTCGATTTATCAATCAAAATTAAAAATGGTATGCAGTGGACACAATCATTTTATCGATATTTTTGGTACTCTCTGAATATTTCAGTTGCTGATGAGAGCAAGGATTTTAGTGCAAATAGACTATATCTCATGAATATAATTGTGTCTTGCAGCATTTGTTGGAGGTGTGGACGAGAGGCAGCCACTGATAATGATTCAATTTAATTTACAGCTCTTTTAAATATTTAATGATATGTGCAATGTTTATAAAAAATTAATTTTCAGAGGAGAATGTCTTTTTTTTTTTTCTTGCATTTCACATATGTGATGTTTTATTGGAGGTTGATTTTGTTGGTGTATTATTTCTTTCTCGTGGCATGTGTTCAGACAAGCGTTGCCTAGTGTTGTTCTCTTGGTAATTTTTTCAATTGACTGAATTTTATTTATTGTAGGGACAATGTTATGCGGACTTAAGCAAAGTTTTGATTTATTTTACATTTGATTACTAAAATCCGTCGGCATTCGTGAATTCGAAGGCAGTGAAAGATCAGAGTTTATGTTTCTGAGACCGGTAATGCAAAGTTTATGTAGGATATACGTATAAAGTATTTTTTTTTTTAGATTTCAAAAATAGATGGGTAGAACATGTGGTTTTTGTGAGTATAAATCTTGTCTTTTGATGTTTTATTTGACGTCATATGGTTCATCTGTCTGATGTTTGGAGTGAAAGGTTCATGTTTAAAGTTCCAAACACATGGCATTACTTGTGGATTAGTGTGCAAATACTTTAAATCTTGTCTGAATATTTTGTTGTTTTGGTACTTCACGTCATATGGTTCATCCATTTGAAGTGTCGAATGATTTGCCGTTCAAACAGCGTTGCTCTAGTGGTCATATCTTTTAATATGTGTTGACTGGTGTTGTGGAGTTTATCGCGGGAATTTGTGGTTAGGTTAGTAGTCAGTTGAGTAGTTTATGATTCTGAGATCAGGATTTAAGTTCGGCGACAACATGGAAAAAGGTAATCCGTGCAAGGTAACAGCCGAAAACCCGACGAGTTTCCGAAACACCGAAGAACCGGTAGATAACACAAGTAATATGGATAATCAGGGGTACAGTTCAAATTGCACAATCGAGCGGGGGGCGATGGAACTCGAAATTCCACTGAACAGTAATAACGCGGCCGGGGAAACAGATCAAACAACATACCAACCCACCGCAAGAGAGTTTCAAATACACACAGCATCCACGGAAACACAACCTCCAATAGACTTCAGTATATTGCTAAATGTAATGATGAGTCTGAAAGAGGGACAGGAAAAGTTAAAGACAGATCTGAAAGAGGGACAGGAAAAGTTAAAGACAGATATGAAAGAGGGACAGGAAAAGTTAAGGGCAGATATGAAAGAGGGACAGAAAGACGTTATCGATAGTTTGTCGAAACAAATTAATGACACAAATGGGAGAATTGACTCATTGGAGAAAAGACAAGATGATCATTATAAAAATTTAGAGGAAACGTTGTCCGGGTTTCAACACAAAGTTAATGGGGAGATAAAGGTGTTGCGGGAAAACATACAGTCGGAGATAACCTGCTTAACACAAGTTACAGGGCACCTCACAACCACATGCCAGACATTAATGGAAAGTAGTGCCGAAACCTGTAACCGATTGGACGCAACGGAAACTGTCATTGAGAATTTGAGGGCTGAAAGCAGCACGAACAAAAAAAAAATATACGATTTCATTGATACTACAAAGGAAAAATCAGAAGAACACATGACACAGATCAACTCGAAGGTCGAGCTTATTTCCTGCTCAGTTAATGAATTGAAAGAGGATTCCAATAAAATGAAACAGTCACAACACACATTCCGGGAAGAAACAACTTCCAAGTACTTGAAATTAGAGGGAGTAGTAAACAGTATGAAAGATTCATGTGGTAGCCAGGGGTCGCACAGTATTGTATCTAGTTTTAATACACCGACAACCATAGATTTGAAACTCCCGAGGTTCGGTTCGAGAAAGGACATAAACCCAAAAGCATTTTTGTCAGAATTGGACACATATTTTCGAATTAAGGTAGTGCCGGAAAGTATGATGTTGCTGGTAGCAGAACAGGCGATGTTAGAGGCAGACAAATCGTGGTTCCGAGTCTCATGTGATCCAAATATGTCGTACCGGGATTTCAAAGACTTGTTTTTGAAGACGTTTTGGTCCCATAAGCAACAGAATCAAGTGAGAATGAGGCTATATCAAGGTCGGTATGAGCCTAACCCGCAGGATTCAATGGAGGCTTATGTCGAAAGGCTCGTTGTGCTATCGCGACACCTCGATGTTCCAATGTCCGAATCTGAACTTATAGCTGCGGTGACAACACATTTCTCACCACACGTGCAAACTCATGTCAACCCTGTAATTGTAAAGACCATTCCTGACTTCTTGGAGACATTAAGGAATTTGGATAGCATAGGACAAAGGGCTAGCCAGGAACAAAATGTAAAGGGAGAATACAATAAAGGACAGTCACAAAAACAATTTAATGGTAACTATAAGAATAACCGGAGAGGATATGGTGACAACTATTATAGGAACCAAAACAGGAATCAGGCGCAAAACACGGAAACAAAACATTGGAAGGGGGAAGGATATGACGAAGTTGAAAGGCACGATATGAATGCTGTGACAGTCATGAGTCAAAGCAGAGCTTCCCAGCCAGAAAACGTAACAGAACAAACGGCGACGCAGTGCAGGGATAACCCGCAATTTAGTACCTCCCAACAATGAGAATTTTCCGGGGACACCGAACCAACTTATGAACTATGCATCAACAACTTAAATTATTGGCGGGGTGGAGGTCCCGAAGTCGAAGATGACGATGAGGATTCTGTGCAAGATAACGGATTAATTCATCGCGCAAGGTGTCCCCAGATTGCGGTAAAGGTTTATGGGGTAAAAACAAATATCTTAATTGATTCGGGCTCACAGGTTTCAGCAATATCGCAAAAATTTATGCACCTTTTGCGAAGCAGAAATCCACAATTACGGATAATTCCTGCGTTAGGGGTCACTCTCGTCCCTGCTTTTGGAGTCAAAGAGAAAACAGTAAATGTTCAAGTATTACTTCCCATGAAAGTCGCAAATAGCGTGTTAACCTTATCGGCGCTGGTGGTTCCTGGTCTGTCTCGCGATGTAATCCTTGGATGCGATCTACTGGAAAAACAAAGGGCGATTGTCGATTGGGGAGATGGCACCGTGAGGAATCTGGTTCCAGAAATTTTAAGTTGGAAAACTGAAAATCACACAACTGGGGTAATGCAAATCTTTTATGGGAATGTGCAGCAGCCTGCAAATGACCTGACCGCAACTCACGAGGATGATGAGATAAAAATGAGTGCGTTAGCCGATGAGAAACATTTGATTTTTGAAAAATTAGTCGCAAGCGTAAGGGAAAACGGCAATTTGACGGGTTGGCAGAAGGAGAGGTTATATCAGGTTCTGGAAGAAAATCTGCCTGCCTTTTCCTATAGACCAGGAAAGGTTAAAGGATTTGTGCATAAGTTTCGGGTTACCGATACCAGTCCATTAAAAGGACATACGTACGGGGTCCCACAAAAATTGAAACTAGCTGCACGAGAAGCAATTACGGAGCTTCAACGTAATGGAATCATAGTTCCGCGCCCTTCCAAGCATTTGAACTCTATCACCTTTGTGGCTAAAAAGGATGGTACAATTAGGATCTGTCTGGATGCCCGGACTTTAAATTTAAGGATAGAGGGAGATGGCGAAAGAACAGAGAAGATCCCGGAATTGATTAACAGATTTCACGGAAAGAGGTGGTTGTCAACCTTGGACGTCACATCGGGATTTAATCAAGTAGAATTGGAGGAGACCTGCCAACAATACACGGCATTCGTCTTTGAAGGGCGCCAATTTCATTTTCGAAGATTACCTTTTGGGATAAAAGATGCATCAAGTGCGTTCATAAGGGCGATGAACTATGTGTTACCGCCAGAAGTAAAGGAGTTTTGTACGGTGTACATAGATGATCTTTTGGTAGCCTCAGAAACTTTCGAACAACACATGGTACATTTAAAAATGTTGTTTGACGTAATTATCAGGAACGGAGTAACGCTGCGCCCAGACAAGGCAACGATTTGCACGCACCAAGTGGAATATTTAGGGTTTGTAATAACGCCGGAGGGAGTTTCTCCATCTCCGGAGAAAATTGCTGAAATAACCGAAATGCCAACCCCCACTAAAATAAAGGAATTGCGCAGTTTCTTGGGAATCTGTGCATATTATCGAGGAAATATCCCGAATTTCGCAAAAATATTACATCCCCTGTATGAGTTATTAAAAGGCGGAAGGAAATGGCAATGGAGGGAAACACAGCAACAAGCTTTCACCCACATTAAGAGAATTTTCTGTGAAGAAATCTGTTTAACACATCCTGATTTTAAAAGGCCATTTTATCTATATACTGACGCCAGTATTTTTGGTCTGGGAGCATGTCTACAGCAGAAAGATGAAGAGGGAAACTTAAAAATTGTAGCAACCGCAAGTAGAACACTAAAACCAGCGGAGGCGAAGTATTACGTTAGTGAATTGGAAATGTTGGGAATTCACTTCGCTGTGCAGAAGTTCAAGACTTACTTATGGGGGTGTACAACCTACTTAAGAACCGACCACCAAGCCCTAACCTTCCTGAGGAGCGCAAAATTTACTAGTAATAGGATAGCCCGCTGGGCAATGTTCCTCCAACAATTTGAAATCCATCTGGAATACTGCAAAGGTTCGGAAAACGTTCTCGCGGACTGGATAAGTCGTCACCCGAGGGAGCGTGATTATGACGAATACAGAAATGCACAGCCAAACGAAGTGTTAATCGCTGCTATGACATTCACCGATGGAACGAGCTCCGTGCACCTGAGAAGGCAGCTGATTGATGCACAAAAGGAACAAAGTGAGATTAGCAGAGTTCGTGATTATATTTTGGACGGATCGAACGGAGATAGTCAGCACGTGCGAAACACCGCCATGCTATGCACCGTCGAGGGAGACGTGTGTTTTAGAAGGGACGATGCAACCTGTCGATGGAAAGTTTGGCTGCCAGAAAAGATGAACTCCCATGTAGTAAGACTTTATCATGAGCAATGCGGACACCCTGGTTCTGAACGATTGTATCAGACATTAAAGTTGGAATATTATACGAGTGCACTCAGGAAAAGTGTCTCCCAGTGCACGCGCACGTGTGACACCTGTCAAAAGGTAAAACATACAAATATGAGAACGGCAGGCCCTTATACTCCGATCATTCCTGATGGACCTCATGAGCTAGTCTGTGTGGATCATTATGGACCTCTCCCGGCTGGGCAATTTGGATTTAGACATATTTTCCTGGTCCTAGACGCATTCACAAAATTCGTGAAATTATATCCGGTTGCGCGCTTAAACTACACGAAATTCATTGAAGACCATCCTGGAAAGATATATTCCTCTATGTGGTCAGCCACGAAATATTTTATCAGATCATGGATCGGTTTTTACAAGTCCAAAATGGAAAAGCACTTTGACAGCAGTAGGAATTAAGGTCATTTTTTGTTCTATTCGGTCGCCTCAAACGAATATGGCCGAAAGATTTATGCGTCAGCTAAGTGTATACCTGAGAACGCTAATCGGACACTAAGCACTCTTCATGGGTCAGACACATCGAAAAGGTTGAAGAGTTCTTTAACACCACGGTTAACTGTTCTACGTCATTCAGGCCGGTGGACTTGCAGTTTGAAAAGAGAGACACTCCTCTGTGTGAAAGAATAATCAGACACCCGAGGTCGGATGTAAAAATTGATTATGCTGGCAACATTAAGAAGGCACGCGAGTTTCTGGTCGAAAAAGCCTGCAAAAGGCAAATACGACAAGATAAGCTCCAAACTCAAACCTATGAAGTAGGAGAAGAGGTTTTAGTTAAAGTTCATAATCCGTCCGATGCTGACAGAAAATTGATTTCAAAATTCTTTTGGCTGTACAGTGGTCCACATAAAATAAAAGAGGTTGTAGCGAGAAATTCGTACTTACTCACGGACGGGGATCGAACACTTGGACCCTTCAATGCGAGAAATCTTAAGCCATATCATGCGTCATAATCATAACGCGGGTAATGAGTACTGACGGATACCAGCACACCATCAAGTTGGTCAACAAATAAAAGTTTGAATTAAGTAGGTCAGTTGATAGATTGCAATAATTAATATGAACGTATTATAGCCAGTAAAGTAATATAGGAAGAGTTAAAGATACCACCCTTGGTAAAAGAAATTGTACTGCACATGAAAAACTGCTAATAGATCAGCGTCATAGACGTCTATAAACATCGGAGTTTTTCAAGATCAGAAATGAACTGTATATTTGATTCTCTTCGGGGGGAAAGTATGTCCTTTCTATGTTGAAGGAAAATCAACGTAAAATTTATTGTGTTGCGGGACGCTCAAAAAATTTTGGGAATGGTGTTGAAGTGTTTCCTACTTAATCGTACATTGAGAACAAACTTGGGCGATTTAATGTGCGGAGTAATAGATTGTATTACTTACCTTGAGCATAAAGGTATTTTGATTAGTGACCATGACATGAAATTGTGAAGCGGGCAAATAAAACTTGTGTGTGAATTCAGTATGCTAGATCTATAAATTGAAGGTATTGTGGCGCTAGCAATTATAAATCTATTAAAGTTAAAAAAAAAAAAAAAAAACCTTAGTCTGTATTGCATTAAGGCGATTTGAACCAGAGACGAGGAAACGTCTCTGAGAAATGAGTTTTATGTTGTTGAAACATGCAATCATTGTGTACTGCATAGTTGTTATCAATATGGTTGGTGTAAAGGCCACGATTGAGCTGCGCCGTAGGACGGGCACTCACGCGTATTGAAGTAGTGACATGTAAGTCACATTATACACACAGACGATAAAGGGAGACACGGTAGATCCTTATCGCGAACACATGACACTAACAACCAACATTCACACATACTATTTTGACACACGAGGATCAAATAGGAAGACGAAATGCATATTTCTAAGGTTGCTAAAATGCCACTGATGTTAATATTGGATAGGTAGAGTTGTATAGAATAATTGATAGGTAATACATTTACGCCTGAGACGCAAAAGCATTGTCCTAAGCACCTTTAAGTTCGTTGAAATAACATATTTCTTTTCACTTTGAGGATTTCATTGAGTCAAGATTCATTAATGGTAAGGATTTCCTTTGATGATTTAGGGAGCGCTGTCTGAACGCGTAAGTTGTAAAATTGCAACAAGAGTATCAAATAATTATGTCACACGAGGTTCACAAGCTGTTGTGGCTACAAGATGTATAAGTTATGTGCAAATAATGATTCTATACCATTTTGCATGTCTTGTAAATTTATCGTGGGGAGAGATATGTTTATGTTTAGATTAAGATGTTTATAATATGGCTGTGAATGAATGAGGATGGATGATTGAATTTGTACCATCATCAGCTGAAACGCTTAAGGAGATGCTATGAAGGTCGACTAAGATGGTTGGGTTCAATTAGATAATTTGGGCAATAAATATTAGGATAATGTAATAAATTTAGGTTTCATAGGAATGTAGTTTCCTCAAATATAAGCAGTAAAATTATTGTAAAGTTGAAAAATTATTGCACAGTAATTGTTAATGTTAAACTAAATATAAATATATCAGGGTATTTCATAATAAAGGTTCTAACACCTATTTGTAACGGAACATGAGCCCTTATTGGACTTGTCGATATAGTGAAGCGAGTGTTTTGGTGAATTATCGTAAGGGAGTCAAAATAGGGACTATCTGCAAAGAGTAAAGAATTTTTCTAAGCCCCGACTTATAAAAATTAGTAAAGGGAGGCGGCTAATGTAGTACACTCGCATAATGGGTGTACTACATTCTCTTAATATGACGACAAGAAAAGCAGCGTGAGAATTTATGAGCGTGGAGATGTATGGACAGCCACTGTAGCGTAAATGGAATTTTAACCAGACTATATGTTACTACATTTCCTTTTATGTACCCGCGACGCCGAGTGTGCCCACTGGAGGGATGTGCTCCCTTTTGGCAACGCTGTTGGTGGTCGCTGGAGGGAGGATTTGCGTGGCCTGCATTCCGAGGGCTGACCGGCACTCGAGGACTCGCCACGGACAGGTGGAGGAAGAAAGACGGCGGACACAGCGGTCCGTAGGGTGTGAGTGAAAGTGGTTTTTGTACTCCGGGGAGAGTACCAGTGTTTTTGCGAGTGTGGCCATTTTGTGGTTGCGGCTGCAGGGTGGATCTAGTCAACAAAAGACGGTAAATGCTCAGAACATGTTTTCTCTTGTTGTTCGTGAACACTGCATATCTGAAGGATGTTGATAAAACCCGTTGCGTCCCTTTTGAGCTAACGCTCTGCTCCAACGATAAATGAACTGAGACTAGTCGGTGCAGCATCAATTAAAACAAGTACTGTTTCTATCGGGGGCTCATGTTTTGCAATTTATTTAGTAAATGTCCTTTTTTTTTTGTAATACATTAATTGAATATTTTGTAGGAATTATATCTGGATTTTATAATTGCCATCTTGATGTTTTGATTGTAATATAGAGAAAAATAAACCTGATTACACTTTATAATTTTTCAAACTATCAAACAGTTTTTTATTATATTTCATTAATTTTACTAATAAAGAATTCATTATAATAACAGTAGAATACCGGTAGGTATTACACAGTACAGCTTTAAGAGCCCGATGTTCATACAATTGTAATGCGGCCGGCAATTTACATCCAACATTATCAACATGCGTGCAAAGTCTCATCGTTGCAGTATTTCTTAAGTTGAATTGTTTGTATAAGAGGAACATGAATTATTTCTCTCATAGGAACACTTCCAGTTGGCATGACAACACTACTGTAGATTATTATCTATGTGATGGCAATAGACTAAATCAGTGAATATTCGGATAGTTATTTGGACTAAATATAAGCAATATATGGAAACGTTTTGTAAGGTATAGAAAATAAGATGATACTAATAGACTAAGTAACAGAATTGGTTATGTTTTTACGTCTCGTCGACGTCGATGTCATTAGAGACGGAAAAGGACTGGGCGCAAGGAACGGGAAGGAATTCGGGCATGGTCTTTTTAACGGAAGTATCCCCAAATTCACCTGGACTGATTTTGGGAAACCATGGAAAACCCAAATATGGATAGCCGGACGGGGATTCGAACCCGCGTCCTCCGGAATGCGAGGTGCAGGAACTAATTTGGTCAACAAACCTACGGAACACTACCATATAAAACAGCCTACTTCAAATAAAAAGTATAATTTATTAATACAGGTCACACACAAAACTTCCTAGCACTCCATGAGGGAAACATAGCGCTTTAAAGTGAAGTTTGTATTTCAATAAAATTGGAGAAACATAATGAAGCCTACGAAATGTAGTTCTGCAGAAGGATGCTGAATGTGTAGTTTGATGATTAAGTTCGAAATGAGTAGTTTTTTATTATAAGAACCTCTGAAATAATGTTACTAAATGAAACTATCGGTTGATTAATGGAAGAGCTGTATATTAAGGAAGAGATTACAGCATGTAAGACAGAAAAGGGGTGTACGTACAATGGGTTGGTGAAATCAGGGATGAAGAGATTAGCTCAGAATGGAAATAGACGGAGAATTGCACCAAACTAGTTCTGAGTGAGAAATGTGCTGAACAGTATACCTCAAGCAATAAAATAATTTAAAGGGGACGTTGCCACTGGGATTAATGCCCATCTCAATTAAATTTGATGACGATGATAGTAATAATAAATAATTCTGCCGCCATTGCTCTTCAACCGTTCACTTTCTTCTTTGTTGCAAGTTAAGAGTTGTCGAATATTCGTAGCCTGCTGCGATCTTTCACGTAAACAAATTTTCCATGAGAAATTACGATTATACAAGTCGTTTGCTAGAATGAACGAGATAGAGCTCTGTAACTATTTCCAAACGCAGATTTACCGAGCGTGGTGGTGTAACGGATAGCGTTCTGGTCTCGCATTCTGGAGGACGGCGGTTCGAATCCCCGTCCGGGCATCGAGATTTGGGTTTTCCATGGTTTCCGCAAATCACTCCAGGCGAATACCGGGATGCTTCCTTCAAAAGGCCATGGCCGAATTCCTTCCTATTCCTTGCCCCCCCCCCCCCCCATCCTTTCCCGTCTCTAAAGACCTCGCTGTTAAAAGACGTTAAGCAGTTAAAAAAAAAAAACGCAGATTTCATAGTAATTCATTAAGAACATGCTAGGCTTTGTTATAAAAAAATAAAATAAAATTTGAAAGGTTAATAGCACTCTTTGAATTCCTAAGTGATTCAGTATGATTGATGGTTAAGTTGTTTTGTTAGCTTGAACACATTACTTCTCATCATGACGCTAATGCCAGTAATCATCAAAAAAGAGAATGTGATCTTGTTCTAAAGTACAGTACTGTATTTTGATACATTAGTCTTCTAACGCATGGGACATTCATCCACAGAGCGCCTTGTTTAAGCTGTGTCTGTAGGAACTACCTCTCTACAAGTTTGGTCACAATTCTGTAACAGGTATTATAATTTCGCCTCCCTTCAATTCTGTTCACACTTTCAGCTAATTGAAGAATGAGTACATCTGATTTCTAAGCATGTTTACTACACATTATCTCCCTAGTATAGTTCCCTCTATCTGTTCTTGCTTTATAAGCAGATTAAAACAAAGTGTGCCGTAAATGTGGATGAGATGGGTCTTTGCACAAATTTTATTTGAAACTAACGTTCAATATTTTTCCTAGCTTCGTGGTTTTTTATTATTCTGGGTAACTGTAATCTCTTCTGATCCAAAAGTCAAAGAATTCTGTTTGTCAGCATTGCCAGTTTACGTGTTTATATTTGCTACACCTTTTCCGCATTGCGAAAGTAGGTTTACTTAAGAACAAACGCTACGCTACTAAAAAAATCAACACCTGCGAGGCGCCAACTGAATAACGTTAGTTGTTCTGCGGAGAATACTTGACCAAGCCTGTTTACAAAGGAAGCTTTGTGGTTTAACGTTGAAGGTAAAGTCAGGAAGCTCGCTGTAGTGACAGTTACAAAATACGAGTTACTTTTTGTGCTTTGGCTTCGGTTAGCTTATACAAATTATTTCTTCCAGTTGAGTTGTAGCGGCCAGTGAACCGCTGCAAACAAGTTTCTTGCAGGTACCTACAAGATCGACTGTATCATCTCCGCGGATACTGAACATGTTTCCTCTGTACGTCGGCACTTCGTAGCTATTAATTCAGTTAAATATGATCGAGAAAAATAATATAACGATACTTGAAATCAGAAAAAAAAGTTATATGCTATAAAAATATTTAAGTGAAGTTAGTGATCACCAACGTTGAGGCAACCAGCGAGCTTTTGTTTCAAAGTGGGTAGCATTTTATTTTTTAATTATTCGTAGAGAGTGTTTTACATTGTCTGTTTTTCACATAGATTACCAAGTTTTAAATGGTTACCGAGGCTCGAGTAGTGCGAATTCACACTACTACCTGCCATTCTGGAGGACGGGGGTCAAACCTCGCTCAGCCATCATGACTGGGGTTTTCCTCAGTCACTCAGGGCGAATGCTGGGATGGTTCCCCTGCAAGGCCACGACCGTCTTCCATCCCCTCTCCCTCCCCTTTAGGTTAGTCGGCTGAAAAGGGTCCTCGAGACCCTCCAGCAACCCGCCTCCCAGTTGAAGCCTGGGAGGAATGAAATTGTTAAAAAAAAGTACAATTTGCCTGTGATCTTCTCAAATAGATAAGCTGAGTTTGGGTTATCAAGAGCTGAGTTTGGGTTGTCAATGAGGGAATACGTAGCATGGCTAAAAAGTCCTCATCGTGTGGTAGTTTGTTAATTGCCTGTAAGGAATAAGTAAGGTAAAACTGCTTTCTATTTTATCGCCCACCACATCATGTCACCAAGAATATCTCGACAACAAGTCTTGGCCATGTTGATTACCAAGATGTCTTCACACGCATGTTGAACCCTAGTTACCATTCCGAATTGAACATCGACTCATTTTCGCTGTTGGTCGACATTGATTTCTTGTTCATGTAATCATTGTGATGCAGGCTTCTGACAGTTAGGCAGAATATAAATCGTAATTCATAGAGGGTGCCGTTCAACTTCGCAGGATTAAAACAGAATATATTCTTCAGTGAGGGGCTTTTCTCTTAACCACCTCTATGTAATTGTAAGGACATCATTAATTTAACTCTTTGGTAGCCGTATTCTTTTCCGGTCGTGACTACAGATGCTGCCATTTACACCTCAAATTTTAATCCATTTTGGTTAATGCTTTTTTTTTCTTTTAACTGGATTTGCTTTCTGTTTATAGACTCATTTTACTTTTAAACACTGAGTGTGGTAGGTGAGCGGTTAACGTTCTGGCCTCGCATTCGGGAGGACGCGGGTTTGAATCCCCGTCCGGGCATCCAGATTTGGGTTTTCTATGGTTTCCCCAAATCATTTCTTGAGAATGCCTCTTCAATAGGCCATGGCCAAATTCCTTCCCGGTCCTTGCTCCCATTCCTTTCGCGAGTATTGTGACCTCGACATCGACAAAAAAAACGACATTACTAGAAGAAATTCTTTGAAGTCTGATGGTTCCTCAGTTTGAAGGTTTCAGAACGAAGAAAGCTAGATAGGTCTTTTTAGTATTTTTTATCCCTTGTGCTTTACACCTTGTTGACGTCGAGATCGTTAGAGGTGGAAGAGGATGGCGCTCAAAGAATTGGAAAGAATTCGTATGTGGCCTTGTGAATGAATCATACTGGAATTCACCTGGCTTCATTTCGGTAAACCATGGCAAACAGAAATATGGATGACCGGACGGGGATTTGAACCCGCGTCCTCTTTATTTTCTGCTAATGGCTGTACGTCTCGTCGATATCGAGGTCATTAGGGGCGAGAAAGGATGGGGGAGCAAGGAACGGGAAGGCAGTCAGCCATGGCGTTCTAAAGGAAGCATACTTCCTGGAATGAATTGGCGAAACCACGGAATAACCAAATCTGGTGCCCGGATGGGGATTCAAACCCACGTCCTCCCGAATGCGACGTCAGAGCATTAGCGCTCACCCACCACACTCGGTCCTTCTTGAATGCCAGCGCTCATCCTCAAGGCCCGGTGTCCTTTTAGTATTGGTTTAATTGTCCACTGAGTAAAGTAATAAACGGAGAGAGAAGTGTTTACTAATGTGATTAATTGCAACAGAAAACCAGGTTTTCCTCTGATTTGACATACTTATTTTGTATGTTAAGGTCATCCATCATCTGAAACCTTCGACATTCTGTATGGTCTCTAATACACTCACTACATTGTCTCGTCAAAATTTCAAGCCCAAATTTCTTCATATTAGCTTGAAAAGTATCTTGACCTTATAACACAAATTCATAATTATTCTTTCCATCCAGTTGATTTTTATCCACCGTCATATTCCGGTCAACATAACGTCCAACCTTTTTATCTTTCCCGTTCCTCAGTGTTATTTTTTTTCCATATAGTGCCACGTTTAAAAAAACCCATTTTATCATTGTTCCTAAAGCTTTCCGTTAAAAATGTCCTCAGTCCGTGCATTTCTAGCTGTTTTTCTTGTCCGTTATGGTTAAATTGACACTGATATTTATAATACGTCCATGTGCGCTTTTTATGGAAGAACTTTGTGAAATGGTAAGGTCTGTGGTATTTGTAACTGGAAATGACGGACAGTAGTTGTGGTTCAATTCATATTTTTCATTGGATATTAAGTGTAAGGACTGTGTAGAAGTTAAGAGTTGGGTGAAGGTGTGTATTTTGCTTGAACGCTCTACTGGTAGATCACGTTCATAATAAGAAGGTGTCCCTAATTGGAGAACTGTTGTGTGAAGACTGCTCTTCGTAGCAGTGACGTTCCCACAGGGATGGGAACTGTTCTCATGGCGAGTCACTGCCAACCCGTATATCGAGGTCATTAGAGAGCAGTCTGGTGCCTCGATGGTCCCCGATTCATATCATCCTTCAACTCTGTCAGTACTTGCTTTGGGAAGTAGCCTAGACAGCTTTTTTTACGAAGAGATACCGTTTACGCACTATGAACACTGGGTTGCGCTATGCAACCACTGCAGAGGTGAACTACTCAGGGGATAGAAACTCAATGACTAGGTTATCAAGACCAGACTAAATATTCAATATGGCTTTAGTGACAGGGTCTGTACATTGCAATCTAGTAGTTAAAAGACACATGATGCCTCGACTAAACTCCACATATTTAGTTCAAGCCGAGACCTAAAGGATGTAAAAAAAATGGAAGCTTGACGTTTTTAGTCTGTCTTATCGTAACTTTTCTTTAAAAGTTCAAGGAGAAAAAAATCAGTATGCTACGATTTGTTGATGACATTGTCTGGTTAGCAGAACAGGTTGAGGATATTGAGAAGTTATTGAATGAATATCATGAACAAAATACTGAATGAAGATTTCGTACTAAATATAAACCAAAGCAAGACAAAAGTGATAAAATGTAGCAGAAATGATACCAATACTAGTAGATTAAATATAAAAATAGGGTCAGATGCGATAGCAAAAGCTGGTGCCACTTAAGAAGTAAAATTACAACTGATGGCCGAAGCAGGAATGATGATAAAAGCAGAATAGCAGTAGTGAAAAGAGCCTTCATGAAAAAGAGAAATCTTTTATTTTCAAATATTGATCTAGGACTCCGAAAGAACTTTTTTAAAAACTCTATGTGTGAAGCACCGCACTACATGGCAGCGAAGCATGGACTTTAGGAATACCAGACAGAAGAAAAATTGAGGAATTTGAAATGTGTTGCTATAGAAGGATGCTAAAAAGGATGCGAGGAAAGAAGTTTGTGGAAGAGTCTTACAGAAAAAAGAGACAGGATTGTGGGTCATATTTTCAGACATGCAGGATTTAATAGTGGGGGAAACAGTCGAAAGAAAGAACTGCAGAGGAAGACAGAGATCAGAATATATGAAACAAATAATTGAGGACGTGGGTTTTAAGGGGTTTGTTGAGATGAAAAGGCTAGCACCAAATAGGAAGGGATGGAGGATTGCGTCAAACCAGTTGAGAGACTGATGACTTAAAAAAAAAGACCTGTGTATCTGTTATATGAGCGCTCTGGTGACTCATTGGTTAAGGTGTCTGACTGTGGATCGAAAGGTCCCCGGTTCGAATCCCTGTCTTGGTGGGATAGGCGCTTAACCCGACCTTCACCTTTGGCACAGCTTGCTGTGTAATGTGAAATATGCCAGAATGCTTCCGTGGTTTGGATCCCACGTTAATTTGTAGGTCTCCTTTACCCGGTAGGATTGCCGAGTTAGGTTAAGACGGCTACGACAGGGGCGGAATGCGCAGCCAATAGAAACCCTGTCACCAGGTAATTCCGACCACAAGGAATTATTATTGTTAATATCTACTCTATTACAAATCTGTAAATCTCTCTCTTCCTTTGTCCAGGCATCACAAAAACGTACCTTACTAATTTGCAGGGGCGGATCCAGGATTTTGTTTTGGGGGGGGGCTTGAGCGGACTTTGGTTTGGGGGGGGCTTGGCTTGAGAGAATTTTGTTTCAGAGGGCTTGCCTTCAGTGGATTTTGGTTTGGTGTGGGGGGGGGGGGGCTTGAGTCGGCCATGGGGTAGTCTTTATAGCCTCCTCCGGCCTCGAATCCGTAAGGCTAAAAAAAAAAAAAAAAAAAAAGTCTCCAAAAATAAAATGTCGGGGGTGGACCTAGATGCTTTTGGGGGGGGGCTTGAGCCCCCTAGCCCCCCCCCCTGGATCCGCCCCTGCTAATTTGGATTGGGTTTTCACAATCTGGAAGCTTATGGTCTAGCTTAAAATCTGCGGTATAATTTACTATTCTACTTGACCGAAAAACGGAGCAAGAAACGATAATTCGTTAGTACCGAGAACTGACAAACGTTATAGGTCACATTGCATCTCAAATGAATATTCCTCCAAACACCAGCTACAGCACAGATAAACATACCACTTTTTGGATTCTGTTAATATTGTTAAAGACTACTTAAATGTGGTTATTTATTTCTTTAATTTTCTGAAATATAATACATTAGAATAAACGTAAAACGTTGATAAAATCACTTCATCAGAGATTCGCACTCCAAAAAGTGTAACGAAATTGTGCAATAATTACGAAAGATTATGTTACTATGGAGGGGAAAAGGAGGGAGGGGGGGGGGGGACGAAAGTCAAACGCATTACTACGCACAGCAATGTCCACAAGGGCGAAGGAGCGATAAAATGCTAGTTCCGTATAAATGGTTGCTATACGATCTGTAAAATGTACTGCTACGAGTTGCTCTCATTTAAAATAATAATGATAATAAAAATCAACAGTGTTAGTGAATGGTCCCCTTACTACGTGCTGAAGAAAGAACCTCTCAAGTCTATTTTATTTGCGGCTGATAAACAGAATCCCATACAGATTTGCGTTGGAAGTAAGGTTATTTGTACAAGATCTTTATTGAAGCTGCGTCAATATATATATTTTTTTTTTTTACTCTCTCATAAGGTAGTTAGTTTTGCCGCCTTAAATTAGTTGCCTCAAGAATTCTTGCTTCAAATCCATATTTTTGCAAATAAGAGAAACATTTGTGGAACGTTTCCATTGTTTCACAAAATCACTCCAGGCGAATACCGGGATGGTTCCTTCAAAAAACCACCTGCTATTTCTTTCCCGTGCTTTGTCAAAAATACTCTGTCTCCTCTACGTGAACGAGCCGTAAAGCCCCAACTTACAGAAATGTTTTATTTAAAAAAAAAAACTGGTTCACATGATCTATACACAAGTATTATATTCAAAGCAGATATTTGTGGATATAAACTGAAATGCGCAGGCTTGAGTAGAAAGACCTGTTATTTAACAGACGATGCTTGCCCACGTTGCTGGGAGGAGACACCAGTGACGTCGATAACGGCATATGGGTGCTGATGGTGCTGTTCGTATGCGGAGTGGAGATTACGGCACTGGAATGCGGCTACAGCAAGCAGGCAGGGTCATGGCATCACCAGTCCTGATGAGGCCAACGCCTGAAGGAAAACAGTCAGCTCATTTACCAACGCGAGAGCAACGTATCGGCGAATTAGTCGTGTGCAAGACTTGACTAATCAATCAAAATGAAATTAAGGCACGTAGAGCAGACAAAAAACTTGAATTTTTTTTGTAGGTGAGACTTCAAAGTATTACGTCTTCCAGTTGTTGATGATTCCTTTATAGACCTCCAGTTTGTAACGTTTAGTCGACAAAATAAATTAACTATGTGAAACGCTTTGATACCCTCTCTAATTCCCTGTACACTATGGAACTAATACCTTTCTTACCTTGTATTTCATTCAAAAATTTACAAACCTAATCGCCGCTTTCTCGTACATGCATTTCTTTGGTTTTGCGCCTCAGAAAGAGTCCTAGCGGTTGGTTACTATAAAACCGTCGCTCTTTTATTGAGTCGTCAAAAGAAGAGTAACACGACCTCTGAAATTGTGGGTATGCTTGCTCAATCTTCTGCTAGTGACTGTAAATACTTTCTTCTCTGATTTATCTCAATAGATTGTAAACCACTTAATATGATACGGCTCCTTGTAGAAGAACTTTAAAAGTGAAGCGTTAACAGTGTTTATTTGAGCGCAAACTTTGTTTGTCTGAGTTTTACCCGTGAAGATATATAAAAGCTCGCCCTCGTCGGCTTGCATATTTAATTTAATAATGTTATGAAATCCAGTTTAAAGCCAAAATCCGTTTAAGAGAATGTTATGAAGCCAGTATTATTTATAATCAAAATCAAATACAAAATCGGAATCTTGTATTATAAAAATGACATTTAAACAAACTCTATTTACTGTATTTAATTTTAGTACATAATTCTTCTTGGAAAAAAATAAGCAATGCGTTTAACGTATACACAGTCTGGTCCGCAGCGAGACTAACAGATTGATATTGAGAACAGATTTTAATTTTCTGCTCCATCGCCAAATGATTTCAGATTAGAAGTCACTCTAAAACGTTGAAATACTGAAGAATGAGGCAAAGTTTTCCCCATTAATTTTCGTTTCATGCTGATTTCAAAATTATTTTTTACAATGGCCTCGATCCAAATGAATATATATAATTTAAATATCATAAATGAAGAGAGACAGCGCAGCTTCAGAATAACATAAATTGTTCCAGTGCTAACATAAACTGTTGTATTTGGCTTACTGTTAACTTTCATTCAATAGTCTGTTGAAACATGACTTTCAAGTCCCTCCCTATAATGCAGTTACGTTGTTCTGGCGATCGCGATGTCGCGGTGTGGTTGATTGATGACATCTGCTATGCAGTGAACTTTCACTATAGACGGCAGACCGTTAAATATGGCGTTGTGGATTTCTTGATACATGCTACAAGCTGTTTTTATACTCCTATACATCTTAATGTATCTGTGATTGAACAAAAACACAAAGTCACGGACAGAGTAGGATATTATATTTATACAGATAGGCCTGAAGTAGCCTGGAGCAGGGGATTTCCCCCGCTAGAGGGAGACAGAAACTGTGAAGTCAGTAGCCATGCCCCATTGGACCATTTAAATCGCCCGCGACAGTGACGTCATATGTCCTTGGCCGCTACTGGTCCATTCGAATCGCGAGCCATCCAAAGATCTTAATTCTGTGACGTCACGAGGACGAGTGGAATATCTCTGCGGCTTGCCAAAAGAACTTATAGGGCTTAACTTCCTATTTGAAGACTACTAACTGCGTTACACAAATTCCGTCCTATGAGCAAAGATGATAAAAGAATTGCTTTGTTCTTTGTTAACCATACCACTCTGTCCTGTGTAAATGAAGCGTCAGATAAAAAGTTGTTCTTTTGTTTATTGGAACCTCGTCACCAATTTTGTAGACTGTACACTGCGGACTTAAATCTTCGCCTTTTAAGGGTAAACCTTCTTCTGTCCTTCAGTTATCTCGTGTCGCAATCTGGAAGCAGGTTGTGTTTTATTTGCCGAGTTCGGCTCCGGTTCTTCTCAGAATCGCGTGACGATCTCTTCCCCGCCACCTGCCGTAGCGTGCTGTCTTGTTCGTGATTGCCAGCAGCTGGAGATCCAAGTCTCAATAGCAGCAGAGCGGCCTGTCCTATTGATCCTCCCGGTAATGTGTTTTCTCACATGTCAAACCATTTGCTGAGCAGTCTCAATTATTCCTGGAAGAAAATGGAAGCTTATCCTTATGATTTTTTGGGAATTAATGATTTGTCGTGTTTTCGTAATACCTAAAGTGTCACAGATTATAAATTCGATGACGGAGTAATGGGGATGTGAACTAAAAGTTGTCATCGATGTCTTACACACTATTTGAGTAGTGGTCGCTCTAAATTCACATATAACTCTTGGGGAAAAAAAACTTATTGAAAACTTGAAAAATCTTTATTGTATAAGCTAAATTATCAACTGGAAAACAGTGAAAGTAAATTTTCTGAGCTTTTGGATCGTTGACAACGTTTGAAACATATTTATCTGCTTCTCAAAAGTAATAGTTCTAGTTTGATGAAGAATAACGCCTGGATATCTGACTGGGATAAAAAGAAGTTGGTTATCTTATATATAAAAATCAATGTTTGTTTGTTTGTATGTTCGTCTTCTATGCGTTCCTGTACCATTTATCAGATTGCAATGAAACTTTGGAGAGTTTTCGAGTGTGCGCCTGCGAAGGTTCCTGTGAAAAAAAAAATCCAAAAAGTCGCCCCCTATTCCCCATAACACCCCATAGTTTAGGCAAAACCACATTTTTATCCGATTTAGATAGGAATTTGTACACTTATAGTTTAAAACAAACATAAAAATACTGCCTACATACGGTTTCCGAATATTAATCCCCTCGCCCCATATCCACCCCCATACTTTAGGCAATACCACATTTTTTATCCGATTTAGATAGGAATTTGTACACTTATACTTTAAAACAAACAGAAAAATACTGCCAACATATGGTTCCCGAATATTCATCCCCTCTCCCCCTTTCCAACCCCACTAGGTTTTCACCCCATAATTTAGGCAAACCACATTTTTTATCCGATTTAGATAAGAATTTGTACACTTTTACTTTAAAACAAACAGAAAAATACTGCCTACGTATGGTTCCCGAATATTCATCCCCTCTCCCCCTTTCCAACCCCATTACGTTTTCACCCCATAATTTAGGCAAACCACATTTTTATCGGATTTAGATAAGAATTTGTACACTTATACTTTAAAACAAACAGAAAAATACAGCCTACGTATGGTTTCCGCATATTCATCCCCTCTCCCCCTTTCCAACCCCATTATGTTTTTACCCCATAATTTAGGCAAACCACATTTCTTATCCGATTTAGATAAGAATTTGTACACTTATACTTTAAAACAAACAGAAAAATACAGCCTACGTATGGTTTCCGAATATTCATCCCCTCTCCCCTTTCCAACCCCATTACGTTTTTACCCCATAATTTAGGCAAACCACATTTTTATCCGATTTGGATAAGAATTTGTACACTTATACTTTAAAACTAACAGAAAAATACTGCCTACATATGGTTTCCGAATATTCATCCCCTCTCCCCCTTTCCACCCCCATTATGTTTTTACCCCATAATTTAGGCAAACCACATTTCTTATCCGATTTAGATAAGAATTTGTACACTTATACTTTAAAACAAACAGAAAAATACAGCCTACGTATGGTTTCCGAATATTCATCCCCTCTCCCCTTTCCAACCCCATTACGTTTTTACCCCATAATTTAGGCAAACCACATTTTTTATCCGATTTGGATAAGAATTTGTACACTTATACTTTAAAACTAACAGAAAAATACTGCCTACGTATGGTTTCCGAATATTCATCCCCTCTCCCCCTTTCCAACCCCATTACCTTTTCATCCCCATAATTTAGGCAAACCACATTTTTTATCCGATTTAGATAAGAATTTGTACACTTATACTTTAAAACTAACAGAAAAATACAGCCTACATATGGTTTCCGAATATTCATCCCCTCTCCCCCTTTCCACCCCCATTACGTTTTTACCTCATAATTTGGGGAAACCACATTTTTTATCCGTTTTAGATAAGAATTTGTACACTTATACTTTAAAACTAACAGAAAAATACTGCCTACGTATGGTTTCCGAATATTCATCCCCTGTCCTCCTTTCCAACCCCATTACGTTTTCACCCCATAATTTAGGCAAACCACATTTTTTATCGGATTTAGATATGAATTTGTACACTTATACTTTAAAACAAACAGAAAAATACTGCCTGCGTATGGTTTCCGAATATTCATCCCCTCTCCCCCTTTCCAACCCCATTACGTTTTCACCCCATAATTTAGGCAAACCACATTTTATATCCGATTTAGATAAAAATTTGTATACTTATACTTTGAAACAAACAGAAAAATACTGCCTACGTATGGTTTCCTAATATTAATCCCCTCTCCCCCTTTCCAACCACATTACGTTTTCACCCCATAATTTAGGCAAACCACATTTTATATCCGATTTAGATAAAAATTTGTATACTTATACTTTGAAACAAACAGAAAAATATTGCCTAAGTATGGTTTCCTAATATTAATCCCCTCTCCCCCTTTCCAACCCCATTACATTTTTACCCCATAATTTAGGCAAACCACATTTTTTATCCGATTTAGATAAGAATTTGTACACTTATACTTTAAAACAAACATAAAAATACTGCCTACGTATGGTTTCCGAATATCCATCCCCTCTCCCCCTTTTCAACCCTATTACGTTTTCACCCCATAATTTAGGCAAACCACATATTTTATCCGATTTAGATAAGAATTTGTACACTTATACTTTAAAAAAGAGAGAGAAATGCTGTACACATTAATTTCACAAAAACCCAATCCCTCTCCTCTCTTTCCACCACCTTAATTACCCCCTCTTCCCCATAACACCCCATAATTTAAACAAACCCACAAACCGTTCGTCCGATTACGTTGAAGCTTTGGTGAGTTGTCGACGGGATGACAGAGAAGGTTCCTTTCAAAAAAAATTAAACCCCCCCCCCCATAATTTAGACAAAACCACATATTTAATCAGATTTCAATGGGAATTTGCACACTTATACTTTGAAACAAACAGAAAAATACTGCATGCATATGTTTTCCAAAGCGCATCCCCTCTCACCCTTTCCAACTGAAAATGAATGAAACAGCAGTTTAAAATTTATATGTAAATATTTTTTCATTTAATCTATGTGCCTACTCAAGTCCAGCAATAGTGAAGCATTGCCGGGTAAGCTAGTATTTAATAAAGTATCATTATAATCGCCATGTCATGGAATAAACTATTATTAATATTGCACAATATCTCAAAACAGTTGTACGCGATAAAACTAGGATCTAACAATTTATGGAAAAAATGTTCTTGAGAAATTTGTGAGGTAATTTGTAGAAATATATGAAGTGTTTCCAGCTTTGGTATTCATATCAGAATGGTAGATAGCCGTATAAGGAAAAAAACTTTGACGTTCATCTCAATGACATTTTCAGTGATGGAACTTGATCACCGTATTAGCTATTCAATACGGAAATTAGTTTCTCAATTTGCTATGTAGTCACTCGCACGCAACAAATTGTTTAGAATATCATTATGTCTATTCTAACGATATTGCTGATGAGGAGCCATAAAATACTACAAAAAATCGTTATTTTTGCCAATAAGAACGCATAACATTTTGTTCCCCTTACTTCTGTTTTTGTTTAATTTTCCGTTCTTTTTCTAATCTTATTCCATCCTTCACCCATATGTGTTGACCTCAGTGAAGAAGCCTTTGATACAATGGCTCGATACAAGAAATAAGCGAACTGTGTGTTAAACATTACTATAAATCCTGTTCAAGGTTTCTTGCGAGTTATGATTCTAGATAGTAACTGTTCTAATCTCGTAAGGGCCCAAGTTGCCAACCCCTGTTGAGGTGGAAAGACCACACATAATATCTGCATCTACTGCCGTCACATGCGGAAGCACTCACAGCTATTTACAGTGTTGCGTTAATTTGGACAGACTACTAAATGATTTAAACGTCATTACAATCATTGTAGTTACAGGTAAAGTAAACTATAAATGACTGCGTTATAAATAATGTGGAACGCAAAACTCCCGTGGCAACATGTAGGGCGACATTGAAAAATTTCTGCTGTAAATATACAAACTTAATTTTGCAGAGATGTTTGCTATTGCCGTGACTGGTCGAAACTTGCAATAATAAAACAGTCAATACAGTCACGTTGTTTGGAATACCAAGGAAAGCCGAAGTGTGGTGTCACCATACAGATGAAGTAATGCTTATTGCAACCATTGATTGATGACACACTTGACGTCCTTGAGGACACGAACGGTGAATGGGCGACCAGTTGATCGATTTTCGTTCGCCGCGCCGTCGAGTATCACGCCATTCACGACATGTCTGGCGGGCAGCGGCCGTGCAGGGGCACCGCGTCGCATCGAGCGGGAAAGGTAGTTCTCCGAAATCTGACGTGGCCCTCGTGTGAAATAGCAGTGCTGAGCGTGTTGCTTTGAGCCGTACCGGCAGCGTAATGATTTATGCGCAGCGCTCACCCGTCTTTTAGTTCGGTTTGAAGTACTAGCGATTTTAATTAAGTGCTACTATTGTGTTGTACGCGTTAACCACCATGGTGATACCTCATTATAGCTGCGAGTACAACATTTGGAGATCCAACTGAAAGATTCCACCAGGAACAATGTCCTTAGAAAACTGGCTGGGTCACCATGGGGTATCCAACCTGAAACAATCCGAAGTTCTGCCTTAGCACTATGTTATTCGGCTGCAGATTATACTACAGTTCAGCTCATGCCAAACAAGTGGACGTAGCTCTCAACGACACCTGCAGAATCATAAAATCCACTCCAGTCGAATGGCTCCATCGCCTAGCCGGAATAGCATCACCTTCAGTTCGAAGAGAAATAGTAGCGAATGAAGAAAGGAAGAAAGTGGATCATGAAAGAACATCAAAGGAACTTACGGCTACAACTGCAAAAGCCAGGTTACAATTGTGGGAAACTAGGTGTCCACTTCCCCCTGGCTGTGGAAAATTGAAACTTTACCATCTGGCTATGACAAGGGATTTCCGATATGAAGTCTCTGAATAGGTTGAGATCAGGAGTGGGCATATCCGAAATAAACTTAGCGAGACGGGGGGCTATGCTGAGGTCGATAACATCAAGTACGACTGTGGAGAGGATCAGATTGTTGATCACGTGATCCAGTGCCCACTGTGTCCAACCTCTTGCAAGGTAGTTGACTTACATGAGTCCTCAGGAAATGCACTTGAAGTTGCCGAGTTATGGTTTAGTACAATTTGATGCTTGTTATTATGTAAATATGCATATTTCTGACACGAAATAAATACATATTTTTTTTAATGGCATTTCGCTTCTCTGGGGCCAGACATCGAGCTCAAGTGTAATTTCGAATCATCCAGAGTTTTCAGTTTCTCCATTGTATATTATTTTTCAAGTGGCTCTAGACACAACAGGATGGACACGACATAAACACCCATGCCCTCGGTCGGACTCGAACCGGTGACTTCTAGCCCCAACGCTACCGAGGCCTACTAAATAACATTTGGGAACATCTGAATGGCCCTGTATGAACGGTATAATTATTAATAATAATTCCTCACGTTTTGAGCTCGCAGTAGCAATACCAGGAAAGCATTAGCTTAACAAATCTCTTTTCTTATTATATTTATTTTCATTGTTTTACTTACAGTGGTGCTGTAGTTTATTTTTACGTTGCCAGCTTGGAAAACTCCAGATCTTTGATTCATGTCCTGGAGTTTTTACGGGAACTTAACCTGACATTCAACTCAAGCAAGGCTTGCTTTGTGTATATGAATGCTCCGTGGTTTCGATCTTATGGTAAACTTCAGGTCCAGTCATGGCAGAAACTGAACGCACTGCTACTGCCACTGTCATCCGCTCATTAGCAACGCAAAAATTTACTTGGCTGATTACGAAAGCTCTCCATTAAAACCTGAACCCGCTGTGTTTTGAATTTGAAGGATTTTTTTTTTTATTTAGTCTCCTTTATCTGTATGCTTATAACAACGATATTTCACAGCCTTTACCTATACGCGGAAGGCGTACAAAATAACTGTTACGGTGCTACACTGATCAGCCAGAACGTTATGACTACATACCTGCTATCGATATAAACCCGTCCAGGCGATAGAAGCGTCACCTGGGGAGTGAACTGCTAGTCAGACACACGCACAGTGCATGTAGTATCAGTGAGCGTTTTGTTCGTTCTTAGAATGTGGAAGGCGCGCGATTTATCTGAGTTTGATCTAGGGCAGATTGTGATGGCCTAGAGGCACGGCACGAGCATTTCGGAAACTGCACGACTTGTCGCGTGTTCGAGGAGTGTTTTGGTGAGTCTCTTCAACAAGTGTCGAAACCAAGGTGAAACCACGTCCAAACGTCAAGGATTTGGGCGGCCATCCCTAATTACAGATGTCGGACATCGTAGACTAGGCAGACTAGTAAAACAGGACAGGCGGCGAACTGTGACAGAACTAACACCAGACTTTAATGCTGGGCAGAGTACAAGTGTGTCTGAACACACAGTGCACTGAACACTCCTAACGATGGGCCTCCGCAGCCGACGACCCATGCATGTGCCAATGTTAACATACGTGACCATCGTCACTTAACGTTGGCGCAGCGGCAGAGCGTTGCATGGTCTGATGAATCCAGAAATCTTCATCATGTCTTTTTCCAGGTGAACAACTTCTTGACACCTGTACTGCGGGACGTGGGGATCCATGGGTCTAGTGGAGCTCGTGCAAGGCACCATAACGGCCAATAAGTATCGTACACTGACTGCAGACCAAGTACAACCCTTCATGATGACCATGTTTCCCAACGACAGTGACATTTTTCAACATGATAAGCGCCATGTCACAAGGCCAGGAATGTGAAAGGGACGAGTTGCAATTCATGTGCTGGCCCCCCAAATCGCCAGATCTGAACCCGATCGAACATATCTGGGATGTGGGAGCTCGTCGCTCCCCTCCCCGGAATTTACGGAAATTAGGTGGCTTGTGGATGCCAGCTCCCTCCAGCGACCTAACAAGGCCTCATTTGCTCAAGACGCGTCGCCTCTGTTATCCGTGCCAATGGCGAACATACCGGTTATTGGATAGGTGGTCATAATGTACTGACTGATCAATGTATTTGCTCAATGTTTGGTGGGAAAGAATTTTCGGTAATGACTTCAATGTAGTATATGTAAAGATGTAAATCTTAGGGATCACAGGTTGGTACTCACGCTTGATATTCCTGTCTGCGAGGTGGGATGTTGTGTAGGCTCATCGTTCGATGAGAACGTTTTATTTCTCTTTCATATTTTCCTCGGTCGTGCTCTGTCAAATAATTCATACTTAGCAGCCTGGCTGAAGGCATTATGGCGCCGTCTTGTAGATATAGGCAAGAGCGATAGGAGCGTATTGAAATCTTTTCACTGCCTTACAGACATCTGGAGGTTTCAACTAAAGGATAAAAGTCTGCGTCGTCATATGTCGGTGAAACGTGTACCTTTTAGTGTTCTGTATGATAAGTGTATTTTTGTTTGTGGAATGTGTAGTTTATGAGGCTGGGATTGAGAACCACCTCAGCATTCGCCTAGATATTTACGTCAAACCGCGATCAGGACGGCAAGTACGCGGGGACCAGGATTAGAAACTGCATTGGTCCCGTTATGCCTCTGCGAGTCTGTTTGAGGCGCCTGAACGCTCTCTGCTGTACTGGCGAGTTTTAATTTTATTAATTTTTTTTGTTAATGCTCTTGCGGTTCACCGATGTTCAGATCATTAGAGATGAAGATACGAAACGATAAGGAATTCAACAGCTTTTTTATTATTATTTTTATTTTTGAAGGGATTATCCCGGCATTATCCTCGGGAAACCGTGGAAAGCCTTAATCTGGATGGTCTTACCCGTGATCCCCAGGCTGAACGTTAATCGCCTACCCAGCAGGCTCTATATGTTTCTTGATATCTCTTACGCAAATGTTCAGCTGCTCTTCACTGTTGTTCTCAGAAAATCACCGGTCGCGAACAGAATAACACCACGCACATTAGCACGAAGTTACTCAGATCGCAATCAGGTGACAATACTCTTTTTTTTCTTTAGCTTACGTAGTGTTTGGTGACTTCTGAACTGTACAACCCTAAGGGAGTAAAGCGGTGCGATAATGTTTCAGCATCGAACGGCCGCAACTGCGATAGTACCCCATTTGGCTTGAGAAGCGCGGTAACCATTTGATTCAATATGCTGCAGACAAAGAGCGTTTCAATCTCTCGAACATTGTTATGCTCTGATATCATACTAGTAGAATAATCGATATTGGAATCTATCTTTCCCGTTACTCCCAAATTTTGTCTGTTCGTGAAACGATTCCTTACTTTTTTTTCTCAGAACTACATTCGAAGGGAATAAGTGAAAGGTTTGAAAATTACTTGTGTGCACTAAAATCTAATCAGGCAGAGAAAGAAATCCTATAAGAAGAAAGTAAAAATGGTATGTAATATTACGGCAACCCCTCAGCCATGCAAAATTTCCTATTTGGAGACTTCTAGAGTAATTAACGTATTTTTAGGAAATATATTGAAAAATCCTTATTTGCTCCTCTGAGAAGGATCCTTGAATGTACCAAGTGCTTATTCTTGTACTCGTTTGCTCATAAAATCTTAGAAACCTGACCTCATCCTTTCGAACGAAGTATCTTTATATCAATTCAGTATAAAAAAGAAAAGCAAAAGAAAACGTTGCTCGTGTAAATGGCGAATGATATGCACAAAATGCTGAGTGTGAAAAAACCCGCCTTGTCATACAAGTAAATTTCTGCCCGACTTGCCTCGCAGCTGAGTCCTATTAAGAAACATTCTTAAAAAAGGAGCTTCAGCACGTAGCACAGTCATCCGCCATTTGCAACCTGAAAGAGAAAATATTTGTTGGTTAGCAGATTCAGACCTAACTAGATTTAGTGTAACAAGCTGTTCTTCTTTGAAACCTCCACACTCATATTTATACAGTTTATACGATGTTGCAGACTCTTCTATAAGCGAGGCACAAATTGGCATAAATAAAAAACCGCAAAGCGGGAAACCTATTCAAAGAATATTCAGCAGTCAGCTAAGATCAATTACATTCAAAGTGAAGATTAACCTGTTCTTGTCGTTACCGTTAGTGACTTCACTCAAACATTCAGTAGTACGTTTTCTTTTTATGGAAAGTGGTTTCATTACCACGTTAACAGCTTGATGGAGTAGGATAATAGCTTCAATTTTAGAGAAGCATTTCGGTCCGGAAATGTCAAGTACAAGAGAGAACCAACAGCATAACGGTAGGGCACTATCTTCGTCATGGCTACTAAACAGGAACGGAAAAACTAATGCTTCATTATTTTTGGGTTGATTTGTAGATATATTCATTCAAATGATTCAGTACTATCGAGTAACTGTTAACAAGAAACCAGTGTATGGTAAAGTAAAGAGCTGTGGAAGGTAAATTGCAATTATGTGCAGGGTTGTGTTTAAGATCGAACTCCTGACAAAAAACAGCTTATATCTTTGATACGAGAGCCGATGAAATATGAAATAATCGCGAGCTACTTTAAGGCTCGTCACTGTGACAAAAGCGCTAAGTTTGTATAAATGCATGGCAAATGCTATACACTTGTTTCTACAGTAGTTTGTTTATTTATTATCCTGAGGAGTGGACGTAAGATTCATGTGTCCATTGCGCAACCATGACTATTAAATTTCTCCTACATGACTTTTAACCAGCGGAAATTTTGCACTCATTGCAAGCACAGTTCGGCAATTATATTTTTTAGATGTCTCAATGTACACACTTTGACAATAAATTTGGCCGCCACTTAAAAATTCTATCACTCTTATTTTGCACAATGTTACATCAATGTCATCCTAACAAACTGTAAGGCAATACTGGCTTGTCAGTATTGCATTACTGTTTCCTGGAATGACATTGATGTCAGATTGTGCAAAATATGAGTCATAGAATTTTTCAGCGCCGGCCAAATTTATTGTCAAAGTGTGTACAAGAGCGAAGACTGATTAGTAGTTTCCGACCTTCCCAGCCTCTTATTACAGGATGAAGAATCACGTCCCAGACAATTTTGCTAACTCAATATCGAATAGCTGTTAATGAAATTAATGCAGCAGCTGGAAACTCTTAAGTGTTTTCCTCACCTGTGTAAGTTTACTATGGAGGATGTTATCCCTCCATAGCAATGTACCGGGGAGATGAACTAGGATGCCTTCTGCGGTGTGAAAGCGTTTATGTCTGTATGGATGCAGTGAGGGCGCATATGTCCAATGTAGAGCGTTGTTTGTGTTGTGGGTGAGAGATGAAAAGAAAGAAGAGAGTGAAACCCGGTGCCTTCTCATTCAGATCAGCTCTTCCGAAAGACACCTTAGGTTCCGCCAAGTTTTATCTCCTCATCCGACTGATGAATAACCATCAACATTGTCATAAGCACTGCGGAAAAGTTTGGGATTTGATACAGAACTTTGTACACGGCCTGGTGATAAGGAATCTTACATCACAATCTCTCCTCCTGTGCCGGTCAACTCTCGATGGTAAAAGTTTCTTCTACCAATGGGGCTCCAGCCAGCTTACGACATGTTAGACGCCAGAAACCATCACTGTGTCGATGGGGGGTGGACCTAAGGTAGATTGAAGACAATTAGTGAAAATGAGATATATTTAACGAAAAATCAAGCAGGATTTCTGTGTGCAACGTCCTTCTTCTGGATGATAATATTCGGTCCCCGACACCACATTGCTGATGAACTATACTGGATAGCTTTTGATCACCACCCTACAGTCGATATTTGTCACTATGCCATTATCATTTGTTTGGGCAACCTCAGAAAAAGATTCAGGCTGAAAGTAATTTTCCAATGGTGAAGAGATGCAAAAATCCGTTCCCCCTTTTTTTTTTAACTGCTTTACGTCTCTTTTTAACATCGAGGTCTTTAGAGACTGAAAGGATGGGGGGCAAGGATGGGGGCAACGAATGGGAAGGAATTCGGCCATGGCCTTTTGAAGGAAGCATCCCGGCATTTGCCTGGAGTGATTTGGGGAAACCATGGAAAACCCAAATCTGGATGCCCGGACGGGGATTCGAACCGCCGTCCTCCCGAATGCGAGGCGAGAACGCTAACCGTTACACCGCCCCGCTCGGTGTAATCCGTTCCCAAATTGATATGAACACATTTAAGTTTTTATATATATCTGTTATGTGTATATGTATTTATGTATATTAGTTGAGGTAATGAAGAAAAATATTTTGTATTGGTTTTGCTATACATTAAGTCAGTGTAGTGGCTTTGGACGTCTTGTTCACAGTCATATTCTGACAAAAAAGTGAAGCACCCAAAAATGGAGAAGGAAACGAAATGAAACTCGAGGTGATGTTATTTCAGTGATTATAATTCTAGTGAAGAATTTGGAAGTATGAACTCATTTATCGCCCGATCTAGTCTGGATACATGCACTGATCCTGTTGGGAAGGCTGTCATAAGGTCGTTGTATCCTCTACTGAGGCAAGCTGGTCCACGACTGTTGAACTGGTCCTTGATATCCTGGGTACTGGCACTGGGACGGAGTTGACATCTGACCTGGTACCTCCCATTTTCTACCTGTCCTACCAGACACATACCTGGGGACCTTTTTGGCCACGGAAATACCTCAACATCACGCAGACAGTTCGTACAGAAACGTTCTTCCATTTTAATTTAATGCACAATGTGTACGGACCCCTTGGGGCAAGGAGGAACCCTCACTTAACAGATTTTCTTTTCTCTTTTCGTTTGTGATAAATATTTCCCGATTCGAAATTTCGGCCATTCTGAGGAGACTAGGTGAAAGTGGCTGATTGTAATTTATAAGTGGCATCCATAAATTACGTGAGGTACTTTTCCGGATTTTCGGACCCCCCCCCCCCCCCCCTGGTGAGACTTCGTGAGATCTGGTTTGACCCTGCCCCCCTCTGGTGAGATCTGGTCTGAGAGAGCCCCCGCTAGAAGTCGCCCTAGCAAATTTTTTTTTTTTTTTATGTCTCATTGTCGACGAAATACCCACCTAAATTCGACTTTCGCGTCATTTGTAGACTTTTTTTTCTTTTAACTCTACAGTTCAACCAAAATTTCCAAAACCTCACATGAGATTTCCGTTGACCCCCCTCCCCCTTGGTGAAATTTCGCTTGACCTCCCCCCCCCTCATTTCACCTCACGTAATTTATGGACGCCCCTTAACCTTTTTCTGGTGTTTATAGAGGAAGGCATAATTCCTTGTAGCTGAGGTACAGATAACGCCGTGTTTCCTTAAAGCTAACGTATCTTCTTCTTCACTACGTTTTCCCAACGTTAGGGGTTGACTGCCTTTGAAATTTACTCATCATTGGCATGGTCAAATTTGGTTTTACGGTCGCATGTCCTTGTTGACACAAAACATTTTATACCTATTGCCAGTTCGTACTAATGGAGGAAGTGAAGTGTTACCATCTGTCTGAAAAATATGTAACTATGTTTTGTGTGTGACAAGTGTATTTTTGGTTTTTGAAATGTGTATGTTGAGGTGGTTGTGACCATCCCGACATACGCCTTGATGATTATGGAAAACCACCTAAAAACCGCAGTCAGGATGGCCTGTACGCAGGGTCCTGGACTCGTGCCCGGTCCCGTTCTACCTCCCCGATCCAGCCCACTAAACCATACTGGCGGGTTCCTTGAAGCTGACGTGTGGTGCCTAGAAATCGTGCTGTTGTTACTTTCACTTTTGCCAATTACATTTCTCTCGTCTCTTTTCTGCTAGTCATGGCAGGTAACTAACATCAGTTTCTTGTATGCCATGTAGTGACTGTGTCCTACATCACACAAAACACGCTTTGATTATTACGGACTTTAATAAGCACGCTGTCCATTGTCTTTAAGCGACGTCCATTCAATTAACTACAACCTTGTAGTTATCAAAGCAAATAAACTTTTCTCAAATAACGACATATTCGGCACAGTCATCCGATAAACGATCTTCACAGTGGTTTTTTGCCCGGGGCAAACACCTTTCGATCCCAAGGTCGCTAAGATATCTTGACAGTGTCTGGTGTTCGACCAAAAGCTATTATTATTATTAATTTATTTGCGATTGCCCCGTAACATTTTCCCTTCTCGCCTACTTTCACATTTCGCCAACTTTTTTTTCTTAAAATATTTTTCAGTACAATTTCCCTATTCACTTTCACTTTTTACATATTTTAGCTTTGCTGGTATCTGTTCATGCAAGAGAAAAATGAGCATTGTTGTAAAAATAAAAATGTGGATACGTTATTTTCGTTAATACATACAAAAATGATTGAACTTGTCTTCAGTATATCATTTTTTGTTTACTTAGAAAAGTGATTAAAAAATGCTCGTTCATTTTGCGCCCTTTGATGCAGTGTGACGCATGGTTAATGAAGAATTACTTTCGTCTTGTTTTCCTTTTATGTATTAAGTTTCTTAGAAAATAAGTTAGTAAGGTTTTTAGCTTCAATATATCCACAGGTTGAAAAAAAATTCTCCAGTAATTCCAATCTTAAATCAGAATATCTTCTTTAATGGTATTGAAGTTTTTTTAATATAATATCAGCAACAGTGTGTCCAAATTGCATGAATCACTATGAATCTGTGTACTTTAGCTCACATGTCTTCAACTCTTCACTTTGTCCTTATTATACTAATGTAACCTTCCTAAAAAGATACGACATAAGTAATACGAAAAATTCCGAAAGAAAGTATCATAAATGCTTTAGTAAAAGCATATGCATTAATAATTATCTTGAAAGCAAAAAAGGATACTCAAAAATAGTTAGGACCGCTGCATTAGAAGGAAAAGAAATGGAAGCTAAATAAGTTTTTTAAAAGATTATTATTATTATTTCGTATCAGAAACATACAGTTACACAATTACAGTCATCAAATTATAATCGACCAGAACTTGGCCACTTCCAGTGCATTTTCTGAGGCCTCATACAGTTCAGCTGCCGAACAGGATGCTGGACACAGTCCACACTGGAGCATGTGCTGGACAGTCTGGTCCTCACCGCAGTCGCACTTGATATCACTGATCTCAGTATAGCCCCATTTTGCTAAATTCACTTTGGATCTGCCCACTCCTGATCTCAGCCTATTCAAAGATTTCCATGTCAACCATCCCTTGTCATAACCAGGTTCAAACCAAATGCGATTAATTTCTTAAAAAAAAATGTGTAACTAGATTTAAAGTATAAAATAGGCAACAATGCTCTGAATGAAAAGTATGATACCTTGTCACTAACAATATTAGAACAAAAAAAAAAAAACAATTTTTCATAGCAAAAATATTAGCAAATATGCAAAGGCAGCTAGAAGTCAAAGAAACATAATCGCTGTCATATTTGTGTTGGGGATACCCGCCCGAGCCCCTGTACCTGTTGACTAGTGAGGTGCTGCTAAAGGACGACAGCTCTTTAACAAACACCTTTTAGAGCCATTGACGCAGACCACATGTCGCGTAATGTTTGTATTATAAAACGCCGTTCACCATTGCTGTAAGAAACAAATGTCAAGGAAACCTACTCTTCCCGCGGCGCATAATTGGAAAGTAAATTCGCACTGATTCCATATACAGAAGTAGTGTGTTTAAACTGACGGGCTGACCACATTGTGCGAACTGTTCCAGTTCGTGGGTACGAAGAGCTGTTGAGTGTTGCCTCAAGTAAATTAATAACAGAGTTAAAAAAAAAAAAATGTTTTTGCTGCCCGGGATACTCCGAAGGTGGTTCAAACGCTCAGCAACAACAGTTTCGAGTGTGTCGTGGACGTTATACTGATGACTAGGGTTCGGATCTATATGATCAAACGGTTAGCGTTCTGGCCTCGCATTCGGGAGGACGTCGGTTCGAATCCCCGACCTGGCATCCAGATTTGGGTTTTCCATGATTTCCCAAATCTTTCCAGGCAAATGCCGGGATGCTTCCTTCAAAAGGCCATGGCAGACTTCCTTCCCATTCCTCGCCTCCCATCCTTTCTCGTCTCTAAATACCTCGCTGTTAGAGAGACGTTAAACAGATAAAAAAAACTTTATAATCAAAAAAGTAGAGAAATATGCAGGCAAATATGACCTTAAAAACGGGTAAATATGAGCTAAACTGAAAAAATATGACCAAACATTTAAATTTACGATACATCAAAATATGCTCAATTATACATCATTTATTTTATCTAGTAGTGTTGCTTTCACGTGGACAGCATAGTTTGCTTCTGTGTACTCACTGCACCATTGGGAAATTAAATTTTAAATCGATTTGTTAAAGTCACTTTAATTTCACATAATTTACAAAAAAGAACTCTTTCGTATGTACTAAAATACTCCTCTCCAAATTCCTTAACGTAACTCCGTAACTTCGCACTTTCAGAAAATTTTGTTTTCGGTATGGTGACACTGATCCATTGCAGATTTAACACTAACTGAGGATTATATTGGCGAAAATGAGACATTGATTGATACGGCTTGACACAGACATTGTCGAGATTAAAAGGCGGGTGAAACATTAATTAATAATAATAATATTTTTAACAATACTTTATAACTTTAATTCTTTAACGGTGAATTCTAACCAATTCAGTAAACAAATATGTATTGTTTATAGGTGTACAGTTCTATGAATAGTTATCTTAATTTCGTCTATCTATAACTTAGCGAATTCCCGGTAGTAATAAAAATTACCAGTGCTAAAAATGTGTCAAAATGATGATCCACAAAGCTTCGTTAGCCTTCTTTGTATTCGTATGGGTGGTTCAAACTCACATACACTGTATTAAGAAATTAGATATCACCAGAGTGGTCATACAGGAAAGAAGACGCCTCAAATTTTCATTAAAATTACTAGGATTTTATTTTCCTTCTGTCATCTTAATAGCAGTAAGAATGATGACTATTACAGAGATCTTATTTTTGTATCAAGAAATTTGATGCAAATCTTAAATAGTGAGCAGGTGGCTCGATTTGATACGGCGTGTGACTGGGGATCAAGAGATCGCTGGTTTGAAACCAAGTAGGTCTTACGGCCTTTAAAATTATCATTTTTTATGGCTTTACGCCTCCTTGACATCGAAGCCAGTACAGGCGGGAAAGGACTGAGAGCTAGGAACGGAAGATATTCGGCCATGGCCTTTTGAAGGAACCATCACATAAATCGCGTGGACTGATTTAGGGAAACCATGGAAAACCTTAATCTGTATAGTCAAACGGGGAGTTGAACCCACGTCCTCCCGAATGCGATGCCAAAGCGTTACCGCTTATCCACTACGCTTGATCCCTTTAAAATTAACCTTAGCTATTAGTTCGAAGTACACAAGGATGCTCCGTGGTTCGGATTTCACATTAAACTGTAGTTCCCCTTTATCTTGGGCTCAAATCGCCGTCCTGCCATATAGATTTCGGTTTTCCATGGTTTCCAGAGATCACTAGAGGCGAATTACGGGATGGTTCCTTCATAAGGGCACAGTCAAATTCCTTCCTGTTCCTCGCTCTCCCTCTCCTGCCTTTAATGACGTGACGAGGTATATAGCCCTAAGAAAATAAAAAAGGGTAGGCAGAAATTTTGTCACTAGGTCATTAAGATAACAGGAACTTATAATTAATAGTAGCCTACTGTATTAACATCAAGACTTCAGATATAGTCATTATCTGCGAACAAAAAATGAGAAACTATTTTAACGTTGATCGTGGAGAAATGAAATACATAAACCTACTTGTAGATACACTGTAAGGTAGAGTCCAAGGGTTAGACTTAGAAAAAGATAGTAGTGAAAACGTCTTGTTAGTATAAGGCGAATGCGTCTCTGTGATGTATTTAATCTTAACAGTTCTGCAGAATAGCTGCAGTGGAAAGATAAACATTTATTGGATTATTTAAAGGAGGGAGAAAGTTACTATTACCGCGCGATTCACTACGAAGTTGGTTGCCACTCGTACATTGCATCTATGTGTACACGTTAGTGCATGGGAGGGGATATACAGGGTATGACAGGAGGCGCCATTGGGTAGTCTTAAGGAATCATCCCGGCATTCTCCAAGAAAAGCACACAAATGACATCGGTAATATTTTATGTGAATGGACTTTAACAACATTCATTTTTCCCATAATTCATGGTTGGGATGCCCAGAAATAATTATTCCTGCTACATTTGTTTACTTTAGTGCTAGTTGTTTGCATTTTATTAAAACCGTTTTTTACCCATTCTGTATGATTTACAATATGGCCAACAATCCTGTCTCTTCTTTCTGTAACACTTGTGACGGTCCGACCGTCTCTGTGCTTAAATAGCAATGATAATTATGGAAATTTAATATTTTACATTCACATTAATATTAATATTAGATCAATTCTTCTTACATTGATATTTCATAAGCATATCAATTTTGCGGGGAATGGGTCAAATTTGCTCTGAACAAAAGATTCACAAACATAACTAGACATTTATTTTCACATATGAAACTTGATGAATTTAATTATAAAAAAATTTAACATTCATCTTCCTTTTTTTTAATTATCAAAAATAACAACATTTGATACCATGGGCGCCACCCTACATGAGACTTATGTTTACACGCTGTTGACTCAAGACAAATTGTCCGACTAGCTCATTATAAACAATTATACTGGACTTGGGAACTTCTTATCTGGTGAATCGCTTCACCCAGGAACGTTTACTGGAGTCTTGATTCCTAAACAATTCAGTGGTAATGTTATATTCACCTTCTCAACTGCATGATATTGTGTAGATGGACTAAACCACCATCCTTAGTCGATCAGGAGGTCCAACCGCGGCGCCAAGCAACCATAAACTTAGTTAAACTTTAAGTATAACCACTGCACTATTTCCCGCTGAAAAACACACTTATACTCATAACTTTACACCGCTTCTTGGTCTGCATCCACAGAGAGGTGGCACAGAGGTGTTGCTTGTCCCGCCACCTATGGCTCACTCCCTCCCTTCTTCCGGCAGCCAGCTCACCCTTTTTCCATTTGGCGCGCGACATTCCATCGGCCAATCAGGTGTTCAGCCACTGGTCAACCACAGCCGTTTGACCGCCATGCAAAGAAAGAACACACCTTAACATTCTGTCAATAGGTGGCATACCCTGTCTCATCCAGCCATTCACAACAAAAACTATGGAGTGACCCTGATCACTACACACTCTTCCACAATATTGACGTTACAGTTTTCTGAAGTTATTGATACTAAAACCATTACCCTTTTGCCACAATTAGTCATTTTAAAAGGAGTAAGTAACATATTTTTGTGAAATGTTGTTAATCTAGTATCTGTACCGCTCCAGTAGTTTCGAGGATACAGTCACTTATGAGAAGTTGGCTTGCGAAATATCGGAACTGGTTTCTACATTCGCCATATCCGGTACACCTCTTGTACGCAAAGTTTTTTTCGTATCTACATGGGATGGGTACAAGAACACTCGTGTCATTGTGAACTTTACCAAGTCTGTCCCACGAATCTGTAAGATATCTTGGTCTTCTCTTTGTTAAGATGAAACCGTCACGGATATCGGTTACATGAGCGTCTCGTAACGCATTTCCCACGCTACCACATCGGCTCTTAGCTGTATGCAGAAAGGAAGCCGAGGTACGGGATTTTGCTTTCGGCGAAACATTATGTTACCTGTTAGTACGCGTGGTTATCTGCGTGTTGTACAGTTACTATGCATGTGGAAAACATGTTTGAATATTATAAATGAATGTAATTTTTCTCGGCGTTGTTTATTTATAAACGTTTCTCGGGAAACAAACCGAGTAATATTGTTATTAATGCACAATATTTCGGCGACTTTATTCTCCGTTGCCATCTTCAGGTGCAGTTTCAAGTCTTGAAGTCTGCCTTGAAGTTTGAATATTGGTTGAAATTATTATTTCGATGACCGAACATTCATCGAATGTTGATAATTTATCTACTTAATGTGTACAAAGTCGGTTTGTAACAATATGTCGTGAACAAAAGGGGGCAGAGAGGAATTTTTTTTTATTTAAATACTAACAAAGGAAGGAATAGCATCAACGAACACAGCAGACATTTAAGAATAAATTTATAATAAAAGCAGGAACAGTGAAATAGAAAAAGTGAAAGAATTTTTATTTAAGAAGTGAAATCACAATCGATGGTTGAAGAAAGCGCGTTATAAAAAATAGAGTTGCATTTACGAAGTGATCCTTCCTTAAGAAGATAAACTATTTAGTATCACACACTCCATCTACAACTATTGGCTTCCTAAAACTATTTGAATGGAGTGTTGTTATTTTATAGAAATTAAGCTTTGAATTTGGCAATGCCATTCAGAAAAAAAATCGAGGTATTGTTAATGTGGCGGTGTTTCAGAATTTTTGAAGTCAGTTGAAAAGAGTGCGCAATTGACTTGTTCGAGAAGTAATGACTGAGAAAGCAATTATTCAAAGAGGAGATTCGATGGTGTATCAAGTTTTAGGATACGAGATATTCGTTACGGAATGGAATAATTGGAGGAAAGAATTTTTTTTAAAAAAAAAAAAGTGCTGGGAATATGGAGTTGGGTTAGAAATAGGTGAAGGGTTGTATCGAACCCGTGGAGACAATGTCGAAAAAAATAAAATTAAGTTACATGTGTTGACGTTACTATGAATCTGCAGATTTTTCACACTATTTTCCATATTTCAGTTAGTTTGAACATTACTAACGCAACGTAAACCTCTATTAATTCTGGATTCTTATTGATGTGATCACACATCGTAAGTACGTGTTTAACTTATCTAGAGTTTCCATTAATTCTCATAGTGAGTGAGATATTACTGTCTGTTGCCAGGGGATGAACATAGAGTTGGGACGGCTTGCACCGAAGTAGCGCCCAGTTTGATTGGATGTGTTCCGTCGTAAAGTTGTCCCGCCCTGATACAGTCACTTGTGTTTTTGATTGCAGGTGGTCATCGTGGGCAACGGCGCCGTCGGCAAGTCGAGCATGATCCAGCGATACTGCAAGGGAACCTTCACCAAAGACTACAAGAAGACCATCGGCGTCGACTTCCTCGAACGACAAATTGAGTGAGTACCGACTTGGCCGTCCACTATACAGGCTGACAATCAGATGCCTAAGCATGCTACAGCGTCTTCATACAGGACCTCGGTGGCGACAGGCCGTATCAAATCTTCCTCTAGGTTATCTTGATTATTGTTTTACTTGATTTAACCGTAATTGCTTATCTAAAGGCCGGAATAATCTCAAGTTTCAGCTTCAAAAACTGCACATTCCAGAGAGATAAAGCCTTATTTGCTGAAAGTTTATGGAGACATTTGGTGACGCTAACTGCCTTCATATCGTTACATCATCATATCCTCGCAGTCAACACGAAGTAAAACACCATCAAAAAACTTTTCGGCACCAAATACAACAGTTGAAGCATTATCACCAACGAATTAAACATAACTGATGATGCTACTCTGAAGCCGCATTACCACGGCGCGTGGTGTGGAAGTACGCGCCTTTCATCTTTTACCGCCTGGCGGTGGGTCGAGGTAAAGATGAAAGGCGTCCACAACCACGCGCCGAGGGACGCGCCGTAAGAACGCACATTTAGAAATACGAGTGCGCTTGCAAACACATACACACAGTTCTATATAAATTAACTGCAGAGTAAAGAAACAGGCAATTATCCAGCATAAGGCTATTGAGAAGGTGGTGACATAACAAGGATTGATGATACATGTGGTTTGTCATATACACACGATAAATGTAAGAAAATTGGGCATTCCATTCTGTAGGGGGTGGGTTTGAATCGCCGTCGGGCCATCCAGACGTCAATTCGCCATGGTACCCCGTAATCTTTCCAGGCGACTGCCGGAATGGTCCTTCAAAGGCCGTGGCCGAATTCTTTCCCATTCCTTACTCCCATTCTCTCCCGGTAGTAATGACCTTAAAACCAAAAAGAGGAAACTGCTGTTTTCGTTTAAGAATACTGGCATAAAACGACTGAGCACCCTTTGCCATGAACAATTTTTTGAATTGCATAGTATATACGAGGTATATGTAGGTAATTATCATCCAGATAGTACGACAGTAGCAATGTGAGGGGTCGTCCATTAATTACGTGAGGTGTTTTTCCGTAATTCCTGACTCCCTCCCCCCCCCCCTCCTCCCGTAGTGATATCTCCCCTCTATCCTGCTGACCGACCTCGTAGTTTTTTTGAGACCTCTCGTAATTTATAGGGGCCCCTAAATATGAGGGCTGTGGAGAAGAAGAAACTGGCTCGGGATAAAAATAGAAGGGTTACATCAAACCTGCGGTGACAAAGACGAACAATTTGAAGATATATGCGTTGTGGGTCTGCAGGTTTATATCTTAAAAATAATCCTGTACCCATTCGGAATTATAAACATGTAAATTTCCATTACAGATTCGTTGTTGATAACTTAGGGCCTATGTTATATCGACTTCTAGGAGCATTAATAATACCCCAATGTACACCCCCGTTTCCATTATGGCGTTGTTTTAATGCACTCTGCTAGACCTCCGGGTTTCAATAATTTTAGACCCACGTCCTCGTGAACTCACCATAATATTTCTTCTAAGATTTCTTTTATTAAGTCCATTTTTGTAACAACCCTTGTAATTATTTTCCAGTCGAGATGATGATGGCTAATAAGGAGTTTAAAAGCCGTGAGTCTAAGCAGTAAAGTTTATTTACTGAACTGGGCCGTCTGGTTGCACAGTCCTTAAAATGTCTGCTTTAAAAATTTAGGATACTCGTTTCGAACCCCAGCGTGTTGAGGCTTTATTAAACTTATCTCCACCTCTGCGTAACTTTGCAATGACGCTCCGTGATTGAGATTCTACGTTAATCTGTGGGTCCAGCCACTACAGACGGGGAATGAGCGGCTACTTGAAACTATCATCAGTCCTTAAGACGACACGAATATATTCAAATTTGGCACAGAGAACACATGTTGAACATTTTTTTAAATTCTGTATCTAAATAGGAACAATGCTGATATTCGTGCCCAACACTTACTGGCAATAGGGATTTTACGATAACCGTGGCACCGCAATTTGATGATTGATTCTTATGTAACTCGACGAGAAAAAGAAATTAATTTTTTTTGATATCTCGCTTAGTTCTCGAGATATCGTGTTTCAAATTTGACGTGGTTAGGTTGAAATGCGGCCTGAACCAGAAGAAAAACTTCGCCATAGCCAAATTTGATGATGAATTTGTATGTAACTTGATGAGAAAAATCGAAAAAAAAAACAGACTACCTTTTTATTTCTCGCTTAGTTCTCGAGAGGAGGTTAGAGTGACATCTAGCCTACACCCGAAAAAAATTCACCAAAACCATTCCATTTACACGGTGGAAATGCACTACAACTGTTTTATTTTCTTAGTGGTTGATGTTAGGTTGAAATACAGCCTGAACCAGAAGAAACGTCTCCAAAAGCACAAGGAACTATACGTATAACTGATTCTTTATATGCTGTATCTCGAAAACCAAGCGAGATATATAAAATAAAAATAAAAACTCCATTTTCGATTAGTTTCGCCGAGTTCTATAGGAATTTATCATCAGATTGTGCCGCCACGGTAATGATAGAACTGCTCTGGGATTATTTTTTTTCTTTAGTATAAACGTTAGTATTGCTTTCTTATCACATACGGAAGAGCTGTTGTTCATTTTTTTCCGTTGCTTAGTTAACTGAACACGGAGCAGTTATAGTTGTGTGATTAAAAACGTGGCTGACACAACTTGCGTAACATTAAATTATGCCTATACAGACAGCGATTAATTAAACTGATAAGTTTCGTCGGTTTCTTCCTTCAAAAATTACGTTATAGATAGTAACAAATGGTTGAGGGTCTTTGATCACCGCACGTTTGACGCTAAGTTTATCAATGGACAAAGAACCGAATGAGTTAATTAGACTGTTAATAATAGAGATAGCTGTTAATTAAGTTCAGCTATAAACCTCACCATCCTTAGTAATCTTTCAGCTTTATCGATACTTTCCCTTTACAAGAGTAATAAACGTCTATGGAGTCGTAAAACGGCGTTAATTATCAACAAGGGAAGTCGTTAACATGGATTGCTGTTCGACTCAGAATGCGACGAAGTTAAGTAACTCATTCAGAACTGTTTGAAATGTTTTAGCGTTATTTGCGTATAACATTACTTACTTTCGCCACATGCTTTAGCACAAGAAAAGTATGATTTCATCTCCTCTAAGGACATTATCAACCTATCGCAGACTTTTTAACAGTCTAAATTAACTGTGACATTTTTATCCAGGTTCTAATGCCTTTTCAGGGTCATGGAAGTGAGGTCTATGCTGGTCTTGGCATCCAATCAAGTAGATAGGAACCTTTCGGCAGGTGTGTAGGATATACAATAAATACTAGCAGAGTGCCCGACGTTTCCCGGTCTACTTGCGGTTGATTTATCCGTACACTAATTTTATTCACCCAATGAGAAAAATGTGTACCAATTTTCAATAAATTCGTGCCAGCCATTTTATGAATTAAACCACCCGCAATAGAGCTGTAAAAGTAACGATATATTCGTTACTGAGTAACGGGTTCGTTGCCTGACTCGAAGTACCGAATCGTTACTCACAAATTCATTTCGTTACTCGCATTTGTTGTATAAATACGAACACGTTCCAGCTCCCTCAGGTAACTAATTTTACCAACGTAAAGACTAATTTTGTACTTTCTATTTTGTTTAACAATAAAATTCACAGTGCATAGTTTGTAAATAGATACGACAGTTTGTATGGATAATTTGAGATAGTTACTGTTTTTTCGTTGATAGTTCATTAATGAGGTTTATTGATTTCAAACGTTTGTGAAATTTGTTTATTTTAAGAATTGATACCATCTATTTTATTTTATAGTGTAATTTACAATATAAAAGAGTCGTCTAATAGTTTTTGATATACATCTATGCACTTGTGATGTTCTAATAATATTTAATAAAATTGCAATGGAGCGCAGGGGCGGATCCAGGATTTTGGTTTAGGGGGGGCTTGAGCGAACTTTGGTTTGGGGGGGGTCCCCTTCAGTGGATTTTTGGTTATATTCCTAAATCCTTGTGCCTGAAATCGAGTGCAAGATTGTGGTCATGGTCATCTTTTCCTTCCAAGCATTACTTTTAATTCTTACACCAATATCTTTCCATGCCTCACTATCAATATACGCCTTGTACACTCCCATGACCCTCTCCACCCTCCTCCCGTCTTCCGATGAATCCCACTCCAGCTCTTTTATCATATCTGTTACTGATAGCGTTCTGCGATAATTTCCAGAAACAAATCTAGCAGCCCTTTTTTGCGGTTACAGAATTCCATAAACAAAAAACAAGTTACAATGACTTTAATCTTTTGCCTGGTGTTAGTTATTTTATTATTACCGCAGGATCCATGTGATCAATCATCAATGCGGTTCTGGCTTTGATGTTGGATGTTTGTTGTAACCGTGATGCAACAACAATTAATCGCATGTTTCTCCTGAGCCTTTGTTATTGATTTAAAAGTTTTGAATATTGATATTTTTAAAATAAAACAATTAACGTGCAAGTCAATAACATTCTGCCTGCGGGTCCGATTTGATGGTATGTCAACATTTATTTTAACAAACCTATCACAAAAAAGATGAAGAATTTACAAAAATAAATGAAAACCTTAAAGAAAGACAGTGGTGAAACCTCCTATTTAAAAACGAAATACTTTGATGAGATTATAATATTTGTTAAATACATGTCCCATTATCACTTAAGGCTTCTATGCAGGGTTTTGAGCAGGCTACTTTAAAAAATAACCGTCATTAGTGATTGTCTCTAGATATGTTACTGTCAGGTGAAAGGTCAGGTCTTTTTTTGTATGCAAACAGGTGTTTATTTTGAAATTGGATTATTCTTTCGTATACAATATCCATTATAGTAAATCAAGTGTACATTCAGAGCTTTTCCGTAAGATCCATGTACTAATTACTTGACTTTAAGTTTTATTCAAATGTACAACTTAGCTAAACCTATTTTATTAAATAAACAATTTACTTTAACTTTACCAAGTACGAACGAAGTCCCGTATGCGATACCATGCGATTTAATGCTTCATGCTATTGTTCGATTGTACCGAAAGTAACGATTCGAATGTAACGGGTATTGATTAGTTTACTAATGAATACAAACGGGTACAGAATTTCTCGTTACTTTTACAGCTCTAACCCACAATCACCTTATCCGGAAAGGGGCGAGTTGGAGTTGACTTACCCCAACATTATTTCTATTCATCCGAAGAAACTCATTTTGACTGGGTTTTCACAGTTTCAAACATTAAAGTGTCTGATTATGCTGCCTAATCTGCCGCTGGAGCTGAAAATTTTCTCATTATGTTACCTCATCTGACGCTGCAGCTCAAAATTAAAATCTTTTCGGCACCTGTTCAGTTGAATACCAAGTATTCATATCCAAAATTGCTTTTATTGATAACACTAAAGGCTCACTTCACGAGTACAGGTTCTGTTAGTAGTCGGAGATTGAAGCTTCGTTGCCTGAGATAACTTCGATGGTAATGATGGTCGCTGGCGTTTTTTTTTCGTAATTATTAATATACCCGTTTTCCTCTTTATGTGTTTCATCTTTACACTCAGTATGGGGTTTAAAGAATGCATAATTGAAATTTTGAGGAAGGAACCGGTAGATTTGGTAATACGGCAGTAATACTGCTATTATTTTTTTTTTACGAAGTATGACATAAGCGCAGTCTAGTTAGTATTCATCGTTGGTGTTTCACAATAAGTTCAGAATTTCTTTTACTGCTCCGGGCGTTATGTAACTTTGAAACATATGACATATCAAACAATTCAAGTCTGATTCTAAACTTTAAAACTGTGAAAATCCCATCAAAATCTGATCCAGTAGTTTTTTTCGTTTTTCTGGAATATTTTTTCATTTTATAGATATAATAGATAGATGAAACACATAGTTAGCAACGTTTACTATAAAGAAATTTGACCTTGGGGAAATGTTTCTTCCGAATTTCAACCCAAAACACCTCACTTTTGAGACGGCATAACTCGAGAACTAAGCAGGATATATATATATAATCAAAAAAAATATTCTTCATTTTTGGTCTGTCTCATCGAGTTACATAATAATCCATCATCAAATTACGGTGCCACGGTTTTCGTATGATTCCGTTGAGGTTTTTGTGCCTATTCCCTGTGTTTCTACGGCCGACCAATATGGCGACCTCCCCACCCCACTTCTCTCTACCCGGTTTCACTCCAGTGCGTGGTGAAGGTCCCTTGCGTCGTCTCCATATATTTCTTCCTCCATGCATCTAATTCGTTGTTTGTGTGAGATTATATGCAACAAAGAGCGTGATGAGAGATAAACACTCACAGATGCTATTTTTTTAAGATTACGTCGTTGTATTGTGTTTTGTAAAATGAAAACTCAATTTCGTCGAGATGAGTGATGAAAAAGAAAAATGTATTAAAGTTATCAGATTGTAATTTACGTATGACTGTCAACATCATTCACAATACAATTTTTTATTTTGTTTTGTTTAGTTTTTCTCATCTCATTTCAGCTCAATTATTATTCTGTTCTAATTTTTTATGTAATTCCACCTCATACAAATGATATTAATTAATATCTTTCTCTCTCTCTCTCTCTCTCTCTCTCTCTCTCTCTCATCACGTTCTCTGTCGCAGATATCTCTCACACAACCAACGAATTAGATGTCGCACTCTTAGCTCATCTTCTCTTCCCGAGACTTAAATTGGTATGGCTCCTAATTTCTATCTGGCAAATCTATATTATATTCTTTCATTATAGAACTACATTATATTAAAATTCCAGCTATGCTAAAATGGTTTGAAAATTATTTTATTTTGTAATTTTATCTGGCGCAATGTTAGCAACGATGGAACCGTCTAAGAAGACAAAAAAATGATGAAAAAATGATTTCAAAATTCACACCTGTACGGAAGGGATGCGCACAATTAAACGCAGCCGCTCCCATGTGCCAGACGAACCGCATTCATACCCAACTTCAGTCAGAAAAGAAGCATAAAAAAAACCAGTCTACCCAAAATTAACTTTTCGCGACTGTAACTGATATTGAGGAAATGAAGAAACATGCTTTGGAAAATGAAAGGAATATTAGTGCAGTGTATTTCGATTTAGCGTGGTCAGCGCGAATGTTAGTCGTACTTGGTGGTTTGATATTCGTTTGTTCGACTGGTAATATTGTTTTGCGATTGGGTTTAAGTACAGCGTGGTCGCGTGTCGTGTTGGACGAGGCACTAGTAAACACGGCTCAAGCCTTCAGATCAATTGCTAGGCCCGGCACAGACACTGTCGCTGGCGGGACGTGAGGGAGTGTCAGGGGAGCGACTCTCACTCCACACAAAACACCCGCGCGCCTACCATAACAATCTCCTGCTCACTGCAGTGTCTGGCAGTTTCAGACAAGGTAGACATGTTATTTTTTGTTTACGTTACCAGTCTCTCTATTGGCCTTAAACAGTCTTCTGTCCTTTATCCTATATCCATTTTTATATATGTTTATATTTGTTTTTTTCTAATTCAGCTATTTCTTCTAACAAATTAAAGAATAGCGAATTTCTTCAAAGCTAATACAAGTGCCAGCTTGTAGTCATAGATATCTTTTCCCTTCCATTTACTACTTCTAATTCTTTTATCAATATCCATCTAAGCCCCATCTTCAGTATATGCTTTACATACCCCAAGCAGTCTCTTCGCTCGCCTTCTTTCTTCCAATGACTCCCAATCTAGTTCCTGTAGAATATCAGTTACTGATTGTACTCTGCGGTAATTTTCA